>JAZKJV010008981.1:0-469325 GCA_037367405.1 Ottelia alismoides | reverse complement strand
ACAGGGTTGGCTTGGTCCAACCCGGGTTACCCCTCCAACCAAACAGGGTTCTCCTCCTCACAGTTTACTATTTACAGGGGTACCCCTGTCCAACCCAACCCTGTCCAACCCTGCAACCAAACAGGCCTAGTCGAAAAGGCCTCATCTTTTATATTATATACACGTGTGTGAAAATTTTCCAACGAGTACAGAGTTCATTATGATTGTAATGAATATCTTTATTTTTACTAATAAACATTATTTTCAATCATGTATTTATTATTTTACAAATGTTATATGATATTCTTACTCTAAATGATCATTTTCACACAAACTACAAAATCACTATGAAATGTTTATTTGTAAAAATTAGTTAAGGATCTGCACACACACAAACACATATGTATATGTGTGTATTTATTTCTATTAATTTGGGGAAATTTTTCAATGTGCACAAAGCTCATTAGGATTGTAATAAGGACTCTTATTCTTACATGTGTTTTCAAACAATTTGACAAAAACATTCATTATTTTATAAATGTCATGTCACTTCTTACTATAAACTATCAATTTCACAAAAATAAATAAATAAATACGAAATGTACATTTGTTAAAATGAAAAGGATATTTATAAGACAATCAAAGATACAAGCATTTCATCCTGACTTGATATTTGATTTTTTCTATAAATGATAGGTGGTAGTAGAAATAAGTTATACCATTTGAAAAATAAGAAATATTTTGCTCAAAATGATTATAAACACTTGTAAGAATGAAGTATTTATTAAAATCCTAATTGCCCATGTTCTCATTGGAAAAGCTCACAATTTATTTGTTTGTTAATTTATTTATATTTTTCTGTATTACATATTTTAAAAATCTATAGTTATATCTCACAATAATTCTTGGAGGTTAGGAAATTACATAACATGCTTTAATATGTAAATTTACATACGGTATATACATTTTACACACCTTTTTCCCTCCCACAAAGTTAGTGATCAAACTTATCTCGTCTCCAATTTAAATTTTAAGGTAAATGACACTAAATACCAAAAAATAAATCGATTTGGACTTTAAGACGTGTACTTAGATTACTTCCAAGATAATGCAAGATCTTTTATTTCAATAGAAGAATCTAGATTTAAAGATAGAATCAAACAGAGTCTTATTTCATTTCTCCAATTTTATTAACTTTACCAACTCAAACAGGCTAAGGTAATAAACCAAGTAATAATCTAAGTTTTAGGACTAGTTCCTACACATAATGAAGAAAGCACGAGCTAATAAACTATAGTACATCATCTAGGTGTATTAAACAATCGATGACATAAACAAGGCACACCCTCTTCAAGTTGGCATATATAGATGTAAAGCATGTAGCCAGTTTAAAGTGGATCTACCCTTTCATTATAATTAGTGTACGAACTCAAAATAATGAAACAGCTTAGTGACTCCATGTCAATTTGTTAGAAGATATAAGAGACGAAGTCGCTAAGTGCATTAGGAGTTGCAATAAAGTCATGGATCACTTCTATAAATTCTTAACCTCCAATAATTATGGTAGATCTAATTGTATATTTTTGAATATGTAATACAGGAAAAATACATATAAGTAAATTAACCGAGTAATAATCTAAGTTTTAAAGACAGGTTGCTACACATAAATTGAGTTTAGGTTTGAATTTCATAAATAATAGTCCTAAATATGGATGATATTATATATAATGACCTCTCATTCATTAATCTTATTCATCTACTTGGTATTTTGTTGAAAATTTAGAGCATCATCTAGGTGTATTAAACAATTTTGATGACATACACAAGGCACACCCTCTTCAAGTTGGTATATATAGATGTGAAGCATGCACCCAATTTGAAGTGGATCAACCCTCCTCATTACAAATAGGGTACGAACTCAAAATAAACGAAACATCTTAGCAAGCCCAAGTTAAACTGTTAAAGATACAGGGGGTGAAATTGCTAAACACATTAGGAGTTGTAAGGAAGTCACATATCACTTCTACACATTCTTAACCTCCAAGAATTATCGTGAGATCTAACTATAGATTTTTAGAGTATGTAATAAATAAAAAAGTACAAATAAATTAACCAAGTAATAATCCAATTTTTAAGTATCGTTCACGCACATGATGAAGGGAGTACGAACTGATAAGCTATAGTACATCATTTAGGGGTATTAAACAACTTTGATGACATAAACAAGGCACATCCTCTTCAGGTTGACATATAAAGATGTGAAGCATACACCCAGTTTGAAGTGGATCTACCCTCTCATTACAAATAGTGTACAAACTCAAAATAAACAAAATAGCTTATTGAGTCCAAGTGAAACTATTAAAAGATATAATGGATGAAGTCGCTAAGCACGTTAAGAGTTGCAAGGAAGTCATAGATTACTTCTACAACTTGAGGTTCTAGACAAGGACCTTCACAGAAGGTTCTCTAGTGCTTCGAAGATTCAAAGCATCCCTACCTTAAGAAAGAAGGAAACAAGCTTTCAACATTGAAGGACCCCACGTAGTATGCAAGAGACATCCTACATGGACATAAGGTTAATTACAATAAATGTTCAATAAAAAATCCATGGGCATGGATGAAGGCTAGTGTTTAGGCCTTATAGCATCATGGAAGCGTGAAGATCGCATCATATATGATCAAAAGTGACTAGTCATACTAGTTGCTCAAGGCAGCGGAAATTAAATTTTTTAAAGAGATGAAATCACATGATTCAGAAACACTTCTCAAATCATTTCATCAACATCACAAACAAGTTCAAGGAATACCTCTTTAAGCGTAGTTGTGATCGCTAATCTCTAAAGTAAGATATTCTCCAATCTCAAGTCTGATCCGACGAAGATCGCACTTGCGAGCGCGTTGATGAGACACGTGCATCCAACAATCCATGTTGATAATCCGAGCTTGGAGTCTCTTGATTTCGTCTCACAAAATATGGCATCTTCTACACGAGCGAGATGCATCAAAGAAGATGGAGATCCACGAGTAGACGATCCGGCAGCACAACGACAATGTGGAAGCTACGAGGTTGTCTAGGTCAACATGTGGACGGCCACAAGTTGAGAAAGAGAGAGTGGATGGCTATGAGAGAGAGATAGTTTTGTGTTCTTATGTGTTATAGTGTAAAAGAAAAGGCTAGGTCTACTCTTTCTTTTATAATAAATTCGATGATGGAGATGCACTCCGAATTCAAATCAATAGTTGAGATTATTTTTACAAAAATTTGCAACAATGATTAATTTAATTTAAAAGAAAATAAATATGTTGTAAATAATCTTAACATATTTAGTTTCAATTAAATCAAAAATCTCCCAAATAAAATAGGACTAGAGCCTCCTTCCATGTAAGGGGAAAGGAGATAGCCTTCTTTCCCTTAAACAAGGTGGACGACCGCCTTGATTGGAAAGAGAAAATCTCTCTTCAATTCTAATGTAATTTCATTACAGTAAGTCTTATTTTATGGAATCTTTTGTCAACAAAATATCATCAAATAATTATTGTAAATTATTTGTGAAAATTGCAAACAAAATCATTGACAGTTATGAATCAAATTCAACCATTCAATAAAATGTAAATTACATTTACAATTAATTGTACAATATGAGTCCAATTCACGTCAACGTTTAACTTATAAATCTTATTTACAATTAACTCTCTCTAATATATTATAAATCACATTTATAATATCCATGATTATTACAGATAGTAATATCCACATTAATCATATCTTTGATAATTAAATCATATTTGATTATCTTAGATAACTCTTCTCATATGTCTAAATAATATGAATCATATCCATATTATTCATGATAATTAAATCATATTTAACTATCAATTTCCCTCAATGCTTAGATACATTATCAACAATGAAATTATTCTTGAACTCTTTTCAAGAAAAATGTGCTATCTCTACGGATACTTGCTGATAAGGACAGGTGATTGTACGTTCAATGTATAGTGAATTGGACATTGAGATCATATCTCAAATCAAGATCAATGGGACCTATCAAAGATGTTTGATAGAATCAAAGCCGTAAATATATTCTTGTTATAGCATCTGAATCGCATTGAGATCAATGTTCAACATTTGGACCAAAGATTAGATTATTTCTTTACTGAGAGGAGTCACTAAATATCAAACACGTTTCATCACTCCTTCCAAATAGAAGCGTCATGATTATACATTTGTTTACGATCACATCACCCTCGAGTATTCATAATACCCTTACATCATGCATATTGGAAGACCTAGAATAAACCCGAAGTTTTAGATCACATTTGAACTGTTCAGGGTTTTATCATTAAGTTTTTCATTTAATCATTGAGAGTTAATCGATCATATACTTTCCAAAAGTATATATCATACATAGGTATTAATCATATACTTCCAAAAGTATGCATCATACCTTCGAATTCAGTCATGCTTCCTAGTTGAGATGACTGTGCACGTAATTTGATCCTGATATCTCATGAGTGAGCTCATGTATTTCAGTTCACTAATGAACATGCATGTTCCCTTTGAGAGATAATATTACTCATATGCCCTTGTATGCACACCAGCTCATCGATGTATAGACCTTGATTATCATCAACCTATTAGTCTACCAAATGTACATATTCAAACATATAGTAACACACTTGTCTCTGATCGAAGGATGCATGCCTATATCGTGACAATATACGACATAGGTCTTGGTTATCTCGATCTCATTAAGTCATCTCTTTGACCTAACTTATACAACACCTCTGAACCTCTATTCCTATGTAGAGGACATGCATCGAGAGGTCGGTTAGATATCAGCCTTTAGAGAAAGGATTGCCATCTCTTTCTCAAGCTGGATATCCTCTCTTAATAATCACTTGACGGTGCTTGGCGAGTCTTCAATCTAACTCTTTAGATATCATCCAAGCTCCAGGCTCTATGATTAAAGATTTGAATCAACAGTTGTAAGATCATTAAGACGGCTATGGTACATAACCCTAATTGTATTTAGGGACCTATAATGCAAATTAGTTATTTTTCATTTTAGATCAGGAGATGATTTGCAATAACATTTACTACATAATGGCTTGTCGTGGGCTCGGATGTCCAATAATGACATGTTAACAACCTAAATAGATACCACATATACTTAAGTTATAATGAAGCATCATTAGAAGAAAGGTATAAACATGATGCTTTTCCTTTTAATTTCAATTGAAACACCATTATAAATCGAGGAAAGTACAAACACCATGTATAAAATGGAAAACAAAATGTAAGAGTTTTATCTCCCGCACCAATTGAGGATTTCTATGAATAAAAAAGATGGTCTACATGGATTGTGGATGAGCATGGACCAGGGTGTCATCAACTATAATTGAATGAATAAATGAGTTACGTTCTTAGTATAGGAGAATAATTACACCTCATTAAAGTGAATGATGAGTAGCATACTCATCGTTATTATACATCCTGATTTAGCTAAACACTTGAAAACCCCATTGATGAATACCGATTCATCACTCTTTATTCTTATATTTTAGCTACAAAAACCTTTGCAAATGCATGTAGATATATGTAAATACAAATAATTACCAAAAGCATGCATTGTGTAAAAACCTATAATTAGCATGTTTTTGTGCAAAAATAAAAGAATAAAGATTAAAAAGAAAAAGAGAGAAATATTTAGAATAAATATTGAGCAACCTAACCCAAGGGAGGCCTGACCGCATAAAAGCCAAAGTAGAGGGAGATAGGGGCTCATGTGTAAATATTTATATAAATATTATAAAAATATTTTCCTCACCAAAAATATGCTTGTAGATACTTGTATATATTTATAAATATAAAATCAAAAGAAAAAGTTAAAAATCAAAAAGATCAAAAATACACCTTTCATCATGTACATAAACCACATCTATGTATTTAGTTAACCTATGTAAATAAATAATAAAAATAAAATAAAAACACCCTTTTATTCCTTATTTTATTCTATAAATAAATAAAATATAAAATAAGGATAAAATTGTATAAAAATAATAATTAAAAATCAAAAATCAAAACCCTATATATTGTACATATACCTATAGATAGTACATACTATGTATATAGCTTATTTTTATTTCGAAAAAATTATTAAAAATCACCAAAAAATAGAAAAAAAATAAAAGAAAAATATTTCATGTTTTGAGTTTTGGCTGAATCGGGCCCTAGCTATCCTCATTTGTCACTTCAATATTCAGCCACGTGGCCCATTCTCATTGGGTCCTGGGGATGTTGACCGCCCGGTCAACTACCCCCCCAGGACCACTTCCCACGGGTCTGAGCTCCGGACCCGATTTCTCCAATTTTTGCCCGCTCAACCCGATCACCATTTCATCAAACCCCGGCTCCGTTTTGATCCTCCTACATCCGACATCCTCGCCGGGCATCCACCTTGGGATCCGCGCGCCATCACGACCCTACCCGAGCCATCCTTCTCGGACCCCTCCAGCATATATAAGCGAGCTCCGCCACCTTCTCTATCTATCTTTGGTCATTCGCCTTCTTCTCCTGTGAGCTCCAGAGAGTGTGTGAGGTGACAGCTCGCGCCTGAGCCTGTTGCAGCGAGGAGAGGAGGAGGATTCCATCGATCCGGCGACGTAGCCGCCGCAGCTCCGCCACCAGCGCGAGCTCCGAGCCTCGGGCAGAGACGACCCTCGAGGCGACGACCAGGAGCATTCCCAGCTCCTCCCCAGTCTCTCCGTTCATCCAGGTAGCCATTTAGCTCCGCCATTTCCTTTGATTTTCGTTTATCCCCAAATCGCACCGCCGCCGTCGTTCTTTGATTCCGACCACCCCGTTACCCACTTCGATCATCGGAATCGCCCATTACGTTCGCCTTCGTCCGACGCACCTTCTCCACCCACTCACTCAACCCAGCTCGCACAGGAGCTGGGAACCGAGCTCCTCCGTCCACCCCCTTCGCCGGGAGCTCGCCGTCCCGATGCACCAGCCACCTCCACCTCGCCTAACCGGGTCGAGGCACTTTGCCCTCGACCCGCGAGTCTTCTGGGTTGCTTTGCAGGTCCAACAAAGGCCATCTGAGGCCTTTTGCCGTTCAGACCAGGAGCCTCACCTCCGCCACCCTCGTCGGAGCTCACCCGAGCTCGGCTGGACCATCGGAGGGCATCAGTAGCTGCGCACAGACACGCCGGAGCTCCTCCGATCCTTAGGCGCAACAGAGGAGGTCGGGAGCGCGTCCACGAGGCCGGCGAAGTTCGCCGGCCACCTGTTCATCCAGGACCTCCAGTTGCCGTCGATCGCCTCCCCCTCGCTCCAGTTTTGATCCTGGCCGTCCATCCTGGGAGCCACCAGCACCGCTCGATCCGAGGAGAGACGATCCGGAGCGCCCACCATCCGCAGCCGTCAGATCTCCACGTGGCGCGCATCCGACGCCCCCGCTTAATAAAGGGTAATTTACCCTTAGGCTCCTGTCTTTATTTTATTTCGTTTTAGTCCTGTAAATATTGAAATCCCTTGTTTAGTTTTAGGGTAATTTACATAGTGGACCTTGAGCTTTAGATATTTGCATTTATACCCCTGCCTGTTGTGGACACGTGCATCGACACGTGATTTGTTTGGGTTATTTGCAGTAGACCACCCTGTAGTTCTGGATGTTATTAAAATGAATGAAAGTTTTTAAGATAATTGCATTTATACCCCTGTGCGAGGTTTATTTGAGCATGTGCGATTTATTTTGGGTTATTTGCAGGTAAGCCCCCTGGACTTTGGTACCTGTTACCAATAAGTCCTCGGGACTTATTTTTCTTACATTTAGGTCCCTGAGTGCCCCAGGCACGCGCATGGCGCGTGTTTGCTGGGTATTTTGCACCAGGACCCCCAGAACTTTGGGTATTTGCACTTTGGTCCCTATGCACAGTACCCTTCCTTTATTTTTGAATAAAATATCAAATTACCTCCAAATCCAACGAAAATTTGACACATGGCTCCTGCCATGGTGTAGGATTTTTGTTGATTTTTGAGGACATTTTGATTTTGTTTGATATTTTTTAAAAATTCAAAAACATCTATTTTTGCCACTGTCTAGTTTGAAAAATCACAAAAAATATAAAAACTCACTTAAAAATTCTATAAAAATGATCTACTGTTTAGTTTGCTTAGTTTGATTTTCTAGCCAATTTTGGCTATTTTTCACTACTGGAAAACACTAAAACTTAAAAACACTGAAAAACCCATAAAAATTCTAATAAATAAATTAAAAATCCAAAAAATAATAAAATTTTTACCTAAATTTTCTTTATTTTATCATCTTTACAGGAAAATTACCTCCAGACCATTTTGGGGCCCTTAGATATTTTATCTAGGGCTTTTTGGCTCGGCTGGATAGTACCCCATGTTTGTTTCACTTTCTGATTTTTAGAAAATCAAATAAACATCAGAAAATTACCAAAAATTCACCAAAACACTAAAAAATACAAAATACATAAAACATTTTTGTTTAAATTTTTTTGGTTGATTTTAGTACCTTAAATAAATTGTTGAAGTGTGCTTTTCTTTGTTTTCTTTATTGTCTTAATTACTTAAAAATCCAAAAAAAATATAAAAATAACTAAAAACCACTAAAAATATTTGCTTTCTTTATTTTCTTTATTTTTACTACTTCGTAGGCCTCTCAGCCAACTCGTGCTCCTTGAGTTCGACCCTGGGTGCTATACCAGGTTAATCACATAGTAGGACCGCTATCTCGCATTTTTGATCGATTTTATTCTCATTAGTGGTTCGATTTTCTTGATTGAGTGCATCTGAGTGATCGAGGTCGCAACGACCTACTTCTGTACCTTTACCTCAGTCGTTCAGAGCGCTCATCAGAATGACGCCGTTGCCGGGGAGCACGGCTTAGTAGTTTTTGATTTTGCTTTATTTTTGTTTTCGCGGCTTTTCGCGGCTCTTTCAGAGCTCGCGGCTTTTCGCGGCTTTTGTTCATATTTTATTTTTGTTTTATTTTCTTTTATTTCCTTTTCTTTTGTTTTTATTTTTGTTTTCTTTTGAGTGATTATTTTATTTTGCATTTTTGCATATATATCCTCATTTTCTTTCATTTTATTTTTTCTTCGTATTATTTGCTTATTTTTATTGGTCTGACCACTCTGTTTTCTCTTGCGAGGGCCCGAGGACCGAGGCGGCTGATTTCGAGAAGCCGACGCAACCGCGGGAGTCGGAGGCGGCTCCCTTCTGTACGGAGCCGCAGGAGAGAGTGAGAGAGAGTTGAGTGGGAGAGGAACTTTTATTTTTATTGCATTATTATTGTAATAATACAGGGACACTGGACTTGGACTCTTTGGACTATCTTTGCTTAGCAGGTCTGTTTCACCGAGCACCGGTGTGCTCGGGGGACCCTTAGGACTTTCGCGGCTTTTTTACGCGGCTTTGGTTTTATTTTATTTTCTTTCTGCCTTTTCCGATGTTTACGCGGTTTTTGCTCGAGCCCCTAGACTTAGGAATTTCTATTGCTTGTGCCGTAATTAGTAGGGTCCCAACATTTAACTGCTTGCCTGTTCCTATAGAACGTTAATTGGACCTACTAAAAATCATTAATAAAAATAACCGAATCATCTCCTTCGTAGCCTACGTGCCGCAGCCCGTCCTGTAAAGCGCTTTCTCCTACCCTCGATTTGTCGGACAGAGGAGGGACGGGCCAAGACCGGACTCTTTGGCTTGGAGGTCGGTGACCGGTTAGACGGTTCTTGCGCTAGAAATTGCTCATCTAGGACTCGGCTTTCCCGTTGCATCATATATGTAGTTTATTTTCAGTCTTTCAATTCTGCGCGGATCACTTGCATGTAGAGTGCTGGAGACAAGGTACGCATTTCTTACTCGGCATGCATCATTGATTTCGTCGAGCATCGGCTTTTTCGTCTTCTCCCCCCTGTTTTGGATTAAATAACCAGGAGAACCGAAAAATTCGTTAGGCCGTTTGTTTTTATTTGAAAAATATTAAAAAGAGAAACCATAAAATTGGGACTGGTTAACACTATTGATCTTAAAAACCGCTCACCCTAAAAATTTTTGTCTTGGGGAGAGCAACCCCCTCATTGTATGGTTTGGATGCGCGAGAGAGTGACCCGCACCCTAGGTAGAGCCCTCCGGTGCTAGTCCCGACTGATTACCGACTCTTCCGTGCGGGCCAGTCGGTTGGGGTAGCATCGGGTATCCTAACAGGTCACGTAAGCGCTCTGATATTTTGTGTGTTCACCAAGTAAAATTGACAAGATAATCTGACCGAACTTTCACGGTCTTCAACTCGCGTTGCGTTGGTGAACCGGGGGTTTGTTTTGTGATCTTAGTTTCTCCAGATCTCATCTGCCTTACTCGCCAGATCAAGATGATGGGTAGACGCTCTCTTAGGTAGCCTCTGGCTGCACCGCTTTCGGGCACGTCTACCTCATCATCTAGGTTGGCCCGCGAGAGCCGAGACCAGCTCTCCGAGCCCGAGTACGATTCCGCCCTGTTCCCCCTCGACCCCCTTTCTTTCCGACCTGAGAGACACGAGCCCGAGGAGAGATTGATTTATTTGACAGCACCTGAGTTGGGCTCGTTTGATTTTGCAGACGTCGCCATGGCCGGCAGTTCAGATGATCACTCCCGTCAGCCCGAGCATTTTGTACTAGACCAGGGAGCGATCAAATCCACCCTGATCGCATCGTTGGAGACAGTTCAGCAGTAGTTACGCGATCAGGGAGCATTTATGATTGAGATGAGGCGAGAGTTGGAGAGGCTCAGAGCAGAGAGAGATCAGAGCGAGCCCGAGGAGATACCTGATGCAGATGCACGAGCCGCAGCAGCAGCAACAGCCGCGGCCGCCGCAGCGGCAGCCGCCGCGGCAGGAGGACCACCGAGACTGATGCGGGAGTTGCACAACCCCGGATCTACACTGATGCACCATTGGGTGGTGGTACCTGCTATCGTGGGGGACTTCAAGTTCCCCCCGAACACCCTGCAGATGCTTCCCCGTTTCCACGGTCTTGCCACTGAGGAGCCTCACCTCCACCTCCAGGAGTTCCTGATGATTTGCAGTACTATCCACGACCGCCATGTGGACCAGGATACGATTCGGATGATTGCCTTCCCCTTCTCACTAGCAGACAGAGCAGCCACCTGGCTGAAGCATCTGGGGAAGTTCGTCTACACCTGGGAGCAGCTCCGTACCGAGTACTTGAACAAGTACTATCCACTCGGGCGGACGAATGCAGTGAGGGCCCTGATCAACAATTTCTCCATGCTCCCCAATGAGCAATTTCACGAGGCATGGGAGAGGTTTAGAGAGCTCACGGACAGATGCCCGCACCACGACATCACGAAGCCGAACCTTGTGCAGAGCTTCTTCAGCGGGTTGACACCAGAGCTTCAGGGCCTGGTGAATGCTTCTTGTGGCGGGTCCTATTTCGCCAAGGACCACGACCAGGTCTGGGCCATCTTCGAGGAGATGGCTGAGAATCATATGGTGATGTCCCAGACCCGGTTGTACACTCAGGGGAGACCCCAGCCGCAACAGCCAGGATCCGTGCAGTACCAGCGGATAGCACGGGTCGATGCAGGTCCATCTAGTTCGTCCGCAGTCGCAGCAGCACAGGCAGAGTCGTCCGCTGCGGACATGGGTATCATCAGCGAGAAGTTGGACCGCATGGAGCTGATAGAGAAGAAGCAGTGCCAGAGCATCGCACAGATGGATCAGATGGCACAGACTCTGAGCGACATGAAGACCCAGCTCATGTGTCTCCAGGAGGCACAGACGGCTTCACAGTCCCGTCTTCAGTCGCGAGGCGACTCCGGCAGCAGCAGCAGCTCACCCCAGCGCTCCAGCTCCCTACAGCAGCCTAGACAGGTTCATCTTGTACAGGCGGAGCCGTACCAGCAGCCGCAGCCCACTTATCAGTCCCCACCATCTCCAGACATGCAGATGGTGGTATACCAGCCGGACCAGCCTCTAGCAGTACTCCCGCCAGCCCCCTACTATGCAGAGCCGTTGATGGATGTCAACGGGATTTGGTATGACCGCCCCCAGCCTGGAATCCGACGAGACCATCCCGGATTCAGGTGGGGGAGTGGAGGTACCCAGCCCCAGCAGCAGCCAGCCGGTCAGGGAGGGCAGTACGCCCAGCAGAGAGATCACCAGCCGCAGCAGCAACCCCCAGCTTACCAGTCACACCAGCCATCATCCTTCGTTCCTCGTCCCTATCAGCAGCAGGGACAGTCGTGGAGACGTGAGCAGCAGGCTCACCCAGCATACCAGCAGCATCCCTCTTCCTACCCCTCTCAGCAGCACCACCAGCAGTTCCAGCAGCCTCAGCACCAGAGAGGCTACCCGTCGGGCTCCCATGAGAGCCCCGCCTTGGATGACGTCGCCTGCCTCCTCACGGATCAGCAGGCCACATTTAGACGGGAGATGGACGAGTTCCGCCAGGAGATGCGGGACCTGGTGAGAGGGAAGGCCGCCATTCCTGCACAGATCGAGCCGAACCCGAACAACCTCAAGAGGAAGTCTGAGCAGGTAGTTTCTACTGAGCATGCCACTCCTAGTGACCCATTTGATGATACATCTTCAGATCTATTTGATGCTGATTTTGTTACACTTAGGAGTGGCAGGACACCAGCAGGCGGCGACGCCTCATCTGAGCTTCCCCACGAGGATACTTCCGAGGCGCCACCTGAGGAGGAGGAGAGCGGTACTGAGGCCGCTCTAGATGACGATGGTGGCACTGATGCCACCAAGGATGCTGATTCCACCGACGGTACTGAGGTCGCCGCTTCACCAGATCGAGGAGGTGGTACTGACGCCACCCGTTTAGCCGAGCCAGCCTGCGGTACTGATGCCGCGAGACGTCCAGCAGCAGCAGCAGAGTCAGCCCATGGTGGTACTGAGGCCACCTGTGTTCGTCGTGATAGAGATGTTGTCTTTCCTTCAGTTCATGTACCTCAGAACACTGTTGTGAATAAAGGAAAAGGTTTAGTTTCTTCTGGTCCCACTGTGGTGCTTGATGTATGTGTGGACCCGGCCGTCGAGCCATCTAGGCCTTTTCCTAGTCCTTCTTCTGCGAAGGACCCTGTGATCCCCTTCCCTAGAGCCCTTCAGATAGGGAAGGGGAAGAAAAAAGAAAAAGATCCAAAAAAGAGAGAGCTTGAGGAGTTCAGCCAGAGCATGATAGACCGATTCCACATCCAGCTGACCCTCCAGGAGGCTTTGCAGCACATCCCCCTTCTCCAGCGATCTTTGAGAGACAGGACCACAGTCAGGAGGAGGAGGAGGAACCACACTTCAGAGATACATGTGTTGACGAAAGCCACGTGTTTTGCGATCCAGAACCGTCTGCCAGCCAAGAGGCCAGATTCAGGGGCCCCGTATGTCAGATGCCAGATCAGTGAGCAGAGGTTCGATCGTACTCTACTAGATAGCGGATCGTCGATCAACCTTCTTCCGGCAGCCCTTCTCGACCGCTTCGAGTTGGGCACTCTTCGACAGAGCAGGACAGTCCTTCAATTCGCTGATCGATCTGTCAAGAGGCCGAAGGGGTTGTTACGAGACGTTATCGTCACGATTCAGGGCCTGAAATTCTCCGTGGACTTCGTAGTGTTGGACATAGAGATCCCTGAGTCAGTGGCTGATACCCCCATCATCCTCGGTCGTCCGTTCTTGGCCACAGCCAAGGCGGGGACGGATAATGACAGCGGGAAGGTGTACTTTCGCGTCGAGGGCGAGAGTATACAAATAGAGACGGTCGAGGACTACAGAGCCAGAGAGAGAGCACGCTCAGAGGCTAGCACCGATTCAGAGCAGCTGACAGACGCAGAACCAGACATCCACCAGGACTGTGATTTTGTGATCACAGACGACGAGGCAGCATGGGAAGATCCTGCAGCACATGCCATCCTCTCATTTTCAGATACAGCTGATGCCGAGATGATAGCAGAGGAGAGTCTGGAGAGCACAGCCCTGGTTCAGGATACCATTGAGGCAGCAGAGCCGGTCCTTGATCGCGACACAGATTTCAGTGATGGTGGTGCTGAGGCCACCTTGCCTTACGGTGGTACTGATGCCACCGCGGTTGATACAGATCCCTCGGATTCAGAGTCTGATTGGGCAGATTGCTATGATCAGATGCCAGACCTGAGTCCCCCTGAGCCTACAGATGAGGAGGAGGCAGATGCAGAGCAGATCAGAGACAGCACAGTTGAGCAGCCTTCTCCAGATCCAGTTTGCGAGAGTTCGCTTTCTTTCTCCCACGCAGATTTGGCAGACTTAGCAGCATTCACTCATTTCCTTCCGCAGCCAGATTTGCCAGCACCCAGCATTCCAGAGCTGAAGCCGCTCCCTACTTCGCTGAAGTATCGATTCCTTGCGGGCGAGCCAGAGATGTACCCAGTCATCATCTCCACCGATCTGACTGGAGAGCAGGAATCCCGTTTGATGGGGGTTCTTGAAAAGAACCGCAAGGCAATCGGATGGAGCGTAGAAGATCTCCATGGGATTAGTCCATCAGTGTGCTCCCACCATATCTATCTCGAGGAAGGGGCAAAGCCGTCGCGTGATTTCCAGCGGCGACTGAACCCCAACCTGAGAGAGGTTGTGATGAAGGAAATATCAAAATGGTGGAGTGCAGATTTTATTTATCCCATTTCCGACTCCAAGTGGGTCAGCCCCTTGCATGTGGTTCCCGAGAAGACGGGCATCACGACTGTGATCAGTGAGTCGGGAGAGGAGATTGCTACACGAGTACCCACCTCTTGGAGGGTCTGTGTTGACTACAGGAGACTCAACCAGGCCACCAAGAAGGACCATTTCCCCCTACCTTTTATTGACCAGATCATTGAGAGACTGGCAGGGAAGAGCCATTATTGCTTCCCGGATGGGTACTCGGGCTACAACCAAGTGGCCATCGCTCCTGAGGATCAGGAGAAGACCACCTTTACCTGTCCCTTCGGCACATATGCTTTTCGACGCATGCCATTTGGGCTATGCAATGCCCCTGCGACTTTTCAGAGGTGCATGTTGTCGATCTTTTCGGACATGGTAGGGGAGTGTTTGGAGGTCTTCATGGACGATTTCTCGGTCTACGATGACAGATTCGACTCCTGTCTTGACTGCCTAGACCGAGTACTCCGGCGATGTATCGAGTATCATTTGGTTTTATCTTGGGAGAAGAGTCACTTCATGGTGACTCAAGGGACGGTGCTTGGCCACATCATCTCCAACAGGGGCATGGAGGTTGATCCGGCCAAGGTTGATGTCATTAGAAAACTCGCACCGCCGTCCAATTTGAGGCAGCTACGGTCATTTCTGGGGCACGCTGGATTTTACAGGAGATTTATTCAGGATTTTAGCAGGATTGCCCGGCCGTTGACTGACCTCTTGACGAAAGACACCGAGTTCCTTGTCGATGACAAGTGTCTTTCGTCCTTTGCGACTCTCCAGCAGTGTGTCATTGAGGCTCCTATCCTCCAACCGCCTGATTGGTCTCTCCCATTCGAGATCATGACGGATGCCTCCGATTTTGCCGTAGGGGCAGTGCTGGGACAGAGGAGGGATGGAGATCCATTTGCCATTCACTACGCTAGCCGCACATTGGATTCCGCCCAGCGGAATTACACGGTCACAGAGAAGGAGATGCTAGCCGTAGTGTTCGCCCTAGATAAGTTCAGATCGTATATCATTGGATCTAGAGTGACTTTGTACACAGATCACACCGCCATCAGGTACCTCATGGCAAAGAAGGATGCCAAGGCCAGACTGACTAGATGGATCCTTCTACTCCAGGAGTTCGACATTGAGATCAAGGATAAGCCCGGAGTCAAGAATGTGGTGGCGGATCATCTCTCCCGTTTAGAGCAGCCTGAGGAGTCTGAGCAGATGGATCCTATTAGAGATACCTTCCCAGATGAGGCGATCCTTGCTATCGCCTCACTCCCATGGTACGCTGATATTGTGAACTTTCTCGTTGCTGGGAAAGTCCCACAAGATTGGCCCAGGCAGAGGCTTGAGACCTTCCTCGCGAAGGCCAAGTCCTACCACTGGGAGGATCCCATCCTTTACCACGAAGGGGGGGATAGCGTCTGGCGTCGGTGTATTCCTCAGGAGGAGCACCATAGCGTCCTCACTTACTGCCACAAGCTTGAGGCAGGAGGACATCATTCTGGGAGGAGAACGGCGCAGAAAGTGCTCCAATCCGGCTTGTGGTGGCCTACCCTCTTCAAGGACTCAGATGAGTTCGTGAAGAGGTGTACTGACTGTCAGAGGATGGGCACTTGTGGACAGCGTGATGTGATGCCGATGCAGCCCATTCACTTCTGTGAGGTTTTTGACGCATGGGGCATCGATTTCATGGGTCCATTCCCTAAGAGTCAGGGATTTGAGTACATTCTGTTGGCCGTAGATTATGTTAGTCGTTGGGTGGAGGCTATCCCCGCCCGAGCCGCTGATGCGAGGACAGTTTGCAGATTTTTGAGGAAGCATATCATCACGCGGTTCGGGGTTCCACGAGTTCTGATTTCTGATGGGGGATCTCACTTCATCAACGACCAGGTGAAGGCCCTTGCTAGCGAGTTCGGTATAGACCATCGTGTTGCTACACCTTATCATCCCACAGACGAATGGTCTAGCTGAGGTGTCGAATAGGGAGATCAAGACTATATTGCAGAAAGTCGTCCGCCCTGACCGAAAGGATTGGTCACCAGCTTTTGGACTCGGTCTTGTGGGCATATAGGACGTCTTTCAAGACTCATTGGGCACATCTCCCTTTCGCCTCGTATATGGCAAGCCATGCATTTACCTGTTGAGCTGAGGCACAAGTCACTTTGGCAGTCACAGATATTCTTATGGATCCAGATGGTATGGGAGACCAGAGGAGGGCAGAGTTAGCTGCCCTGGAGGAGCTCAGAGATTCAGCTTTCTCAAACAGCCTACATTATAAGGAGAAAGTGAAGGAGTGGCATGATTCTCATATCAAGCCACAAGCATTTTGAGATTGGACAGAGAGTATGGCTGTTTGATGCGAGGCTACGATTATTTCCAGGGAAGCTACAGAGCAAATGGAAGGGACCCTACTTGGTTAGAAAGGTACACGACAACGGTAGCATTGACATATCTGAGTTGTCTTCTGAGAGTACCTTTTCGAGTGAACGGCCAGCGGCTCAAGCCATTTCTAGATCATGAGCCGCGGGTCGCTGATCTTGCCCCTATTCATTTTGCGTGAGATGTGGTCTTTGACTCACATCTAATGCATCTCACGCTTGAGTTTCACTGATCTTCCGCCTTGCATAGATCCAGATGTCCATATCGCTACATTCTTTAGTCCCACATCCCTTTCTTCATCCTGTGATTATGCTATACTTAGGGTGTACTTTACCCTAAGTATGGGGGGATGTGAGACCTTTTGGGTATTTCTTTTGTTTCTGTCTACCCCTGTTTTTGTTGCCTATACTTAGGGATATTTCACCCTAAGTATGGGGGGTAGACCCTGTACATTCTCCACTCGGTTTTCCCGTTGTGTACAGCCTGCTATACTTAGGATTATTTGATCCTAAGTATAGGGGGAAGACCCGAGACCTTTTGACTTTTTCATTTCATTCTTCTTCTTTGTATATAACCTTCCTTTTCACTTCCCTATACCTAGCACGAGTTATGTCTTCTTCATCGCTCTTGACTCTGAGGACATCGTTCGAGCTAAGTATAGGGGGTGTGTATATATTTCATATATACTTTAGCCATAACTCGTACTTTGTGTGAGTGTGTTTATAAATAAAATGGCTAAAAATCACGAAAATTAAAAATTTTATGTACATAATCTTCTTTTATTTGCACATAAATAGCTAGTGTACAAATTATTTTTGTAAAAAATGATTTCAAAAATCTTTTGTGTAAAGCTTGTGTAAATATTTTTGTATCAAAATTATGTATATAGTACAAAATTTTTCCAAAATGTTTTGAAAATCAAAAGTTTGCAAAAATCTTGTGTAAATGTGTGTAAATATCTTTTTGCAAAACTTGCACTTCATGCATCATCCACTTCATGATTTCAAAACATTTTTCAAAATTTTGCATGATTATAAAATTTGTGTAAATAAGCATCTTTTGTACATATGTATATAGTTTTTCTGGATGATAGTTGACATTTAAACTAGCCTGGAATCAAATTGAGAAATGGAGCTTGATTAAGATCTTAATCCACCTAATTTCTAAGAGGAACCTTATAGGGCTTAGGTTTAAGGCTTTTCAGGTCCATGGTGACTTAATTCTTTGAGTCCATTAGGCTATGACATGTCATCTCAATGAGCCTAAGTAGAGCACTTAACAACAACACATGACTCATATAGACAATGGCTTTACTTGGACACCAGCACTATGCACCGAGCTCTCTACGGATGAGGTGGTGAGGAGGCAGTCTTCCTTGACTTGGGGTAGCATATGAGGGTAGTACTTCTAGGCGGAACCTCTCTTCTTCTTTTAGTGAAGGAAGTGCGTCTCAACTTGGTCTGGTTGCCATGAGGTCTAACGACGGGAGTTGTGGGTTGCAATAAAGCTTCAAAAGAGGGATAGTCTACTGGCCAAGAGGAAAAACTCCTTGTATATATGCTGCACATGCATATGTTGTATAGAGGCACTTGAAAAAAATGTGCAAAAAGAAAAGAACTCCAAAAAAAGTGGTGGGTCTGATAGAAAATGATAACCCCACCGGAGTATGTATATAGAGTGCAATAAGCAAAGCTTGGTTTCATGATCCACCTGTTGTAGCTTGCAGCAGGGAGACTTGGCTACACCGGTCAAGCTCCCAAGGGTACTTGGCTACACTGGCCTTGACCCATTCTCTTCTTCCCCCTCTTCTTGAGCCGGTTGAACTTGAACTTAGAAGGGAATACCCCGCTCCTCGAGGAAAGAGTGGCCAGATTGAGGTCATAGAGTTACCTTGTTGGGGAGGTTGTCAAGTTGCCATTTCTGAGGTGGAGAGCTTAGACTTCACATTCACAGGACAAGAAAAGATTCATGGTCTTCAGGGTTTGTGATTGATGACTTGTTCTGATCTGGAGCATTGAGGAGTCTTGGTTATAGATTAGTGGAACTTAGAGGCTGTTGAGTTTTAAGCTTAAGTCTAAATAGGGTTCCGACACACTAATAATCCAAAGATCTGATCGAGCTCCATACCCCAATTTATTGAAGGCAAGTTTAATAATCAACCTTGATCCATGTACATCCTCTTTTTCTTTTTCTTTCTTTCTTTTTCACTTCTTTTTCAAATAAGTGTTTGCTAAGGGACTAGCAAAGTTAAGTATAGGGGGGTGATGAATACCCATTCATCACTCTTTATTCTTATATTTTAGCTACAAAAACCTTTGCAAATGCATGTAGATATATGTAAATACAAATAATTACCAAAAGCATGCATTGTGTAAAAACCTATAATTAGCATGTTTTTGTGCAAAAATAAAAGTATAAAGATTAAAAAGAAAAAGAGGGAAATATTTAGAATAAATATTGAGCAACCTAACCCAAGGGAGGGCTCAGCATGGGCCTGACCGCATAAAAGCCAAAGTAGAGGGAGATAGGGGCTCATGTGTAAATATTTATGTAAATATTATAAAAATATTTTCCTCACCAAAAATATGCTTGTAGATACTTGTATATATTTATAAATATAAAATCAAAAGAAAAAGTTAAAAATCAAAAAGATCAAAAATACACCTTTCATCATGTACATAAACCACATCTATGTATTTAGTTAACCTATGTAAATAAATAATAAAAATAAAATAAAAACACCCTTTTATTCCTTATTTTATTCTATAAATAAATAAAATATAAAATAAGGATAAAATTGTATAAAAATAATAATTAAAATTCAAAAATAAAAACCCTATATATTGTACACATACCTATAGATAGTACATACTATGTATATAGCTTATTTTTATTTCAAAAAAATTATTAAAAATCACCAAAAAATAGAAAAAAATAAAAGAAAAATATTTCATGTTTTGAGTTTTGGCTGAATCGGGCCCTAGCTATCCTCATTTGTCACTTCAATATTCAGCCACGTGGCCCATTCTCATTGGGTCCTGGGGATGTCGACCGCCCGGTCAACTACCCCCCCAGGACCACTTCCCACGGGTCTGAGCTCCGGACCCGATTTCTCCAATTTTTGCCCGCTCAACCCGATCACCATTTCATCAAACCCCGGCTCCGTTTTGATCCTCCTACATACGACATCCTCGTCGGGCATCCACCTTGGGATCCGCGCGCCATCACGACTCTACCCAAGCCATCCTTCTCGGACCCCTCCAGCATATATAAGCGAGCTCCGCAACCTTCTCTATCTATCTTTGGCCATTCGCCTTCTTCTCCTGTGAGCTCCAGAGAGTGTGTGAGGTGACAGCTCGCGCCTGAGCCTGTTGCAGCGAGGAGAGGAGGAGGATTCCATCGATCCGGCGACGTAGCCGACGCAGCTCCGCCACCAGCGCGAGCTCCAAGCCTCGGCAGAGACGACCCTCGAGGCGACGACCAGGAGCATTCCCAGCTCCTCCCCAGTCTCTCCGTTCATCCAGGTAGCCATTTAGCTCCGCCATTTCCTTTGATTTTCGTTTATCCCCAAATCGCACCGCCGCCGTCGTTCTTTGATTCCGACCACCCCGTTACCCACTTCGATCATAGGAATCGCCCATTACGTTCGCCTTCGTCCGACGCACCTTCTCCACCCACTCACTCAACCCAGCTCGCACAGGAGCTGGGAACCGAGCTCCTCCGTCCACCCCCTTCGCCGGAGCTCGCTGTCCCGACGCACCAGCCACCTCCACCTCGCCTAACCGGGTCGAGGCACTTTGCCCTCGACCCGCGAGTCTTCTGGGTTGCTTTGCAGGTCCAACAAAGGCCATCTGAGGCCTTTTGCCGTTCAGACCAGGAGCCTCACCTCCGCCACCCTCGCCGGAGCTCACCCGAGCTCGGCTGGACCATCAGAGGGCATCAGTAGCTGCGCACAGACACGTCGGAGCTCCTCCGATCCTTAGGAGCAGCAGAGGAGGTCGGGAGCGCGTCCACGAGGCCGGCGAAGTTCGCCGGCCACCTGTTCATCCAGGACCTCCAGTTGCCGTCGATCGCCTCCCCCCCGCTCCAGTTTTGATCCTGGCCGTCCATCCTGGGAGCCACCAGCACCGCTCGATCCGAGGAGAGACGATCCGGAGCGCCCACCATCCGCAGCCGTCAGATCTCCATGTGGCGCGCATCCAACGCCCCCGCTTAATAAAGGGTAATTTACCCTTAGGCCCCTGTCTTTATTTTATTTCGTTTTAGTCCTGTAAATATTGAAATCCGTTGTTTAGTTTTAGGGTAATTTACATAGTGGACCTTGAGCTTTAGATATTTGCATTTATACCCCTGCCTGTTGTGGACACGTGCATCGACACGTGATTTGTTTGGGTTATTTGCAGTAGACCACCCTGTAGTTTTGGATATTATTAAATGAATGAAAGTTTTTAGATAATTGCATTTATACCCCTGTGCGAGGTTTATTTGAGCATGTGCGATTTATTTTGGGTTATTTGCAGGTAAGCCCCCTGGACTTTTGGTACCTGTTACCAATAAGTCCTCGGGACTTATTTTTCTTACATTTAGATCCTTGAGTTCCCCAGGCACGCGCGTGGCGCGTGTTTTGCTGGGTATTTTGCACCAGGACCCCCATAACTTTGGGTATTTGCACTTTGGTCCCTGTGCACAGTACCCTTCCTTTATTTTTGAATAAAATATCAAATCACCTCCAAATCCAACGAAAATTTGATACATGGCTCCTGCCATGGTGTAGGATTTTTGTGGATTTTTGAGGACATTTTTTATTTTGTTTGATATTTTTAAAAATTCAAAAACATCTATTTTTGCCACTGTCTAGTTTGAAAAATCACAAAAAAATATAAAAACTCACTTAAAAATTCTATAAAAATGATCTACTGTTTAGTTTGCTTAGTTTGATTTTCTAGCCAATTTTGGCTATTTTTCACTACTGGAAAATACTAAAAACTTAAAAACACTGAAAAACCCATAAAAATTCTAATAAATAAATTAAAAATCCAAAAATAATAAAATTGGTACCTAAATTTTCCTTGCTCTATCATCTTTACAGGAAAATTACCTCTAGGTCATTTTGGGGCCCTTAGATATTTTATCTAGGGCTTTTTGGCTCGGCTGGACAGTACCCCCTGTTTGTTTCACTTTCTGATTTTTAGAAAATCAAATAAATATCAGAAAATTACCAAAAATTCACCAAAAACACTAAAAAATATAAAATACATAAAACATTTTTGTTTTAATTTTTGGTTGATTTTTAGTACCTTAAATAAATTGTTGAAGTGTGCTTTTCTTTGTTTTCTTTTTTGTCTTAATTACTTAAAAATCCAAAAAAATATAAAAATAATTAAAAACCACTAAAAATATTTGCTTTCTTTATTTTCTTTTTTTTTACTACTTCGTAGACCTCTCGGCCAACCCGTGCTCCTTGAGTTCGACCCTGGGTGCTATACCTGGTTAATCACATAGCAGGACCGCTATCTCGCGTTTTTGATCGATTTTATTCTCATTAGTGGTTCGATTTTCTTGATTGAGTGCATCTGAGTGATCGAGGTCGCAACGACCTACTTCTGTACCTTTACCTCAGTCGTTCAGAGCGCTCATCACCCATGTAGGTATCATAAAATAAAGAAATGTTAAAAAAACACACATAATATAAAAGATGTGTATTAACACTAAAATATTACATAAAATTAAAAGAAGAAATGAGACAAAAAGAAGAAGAAAATAATGGCATAGTGCAGATTTATAACATTGATGAAGGTCTAAATGCCAAAAGAAATCATATATACAAAGTACTTATTTTTTGGGTATCCTAGAGGTATAAGATACATGTATTTTTTTCGTTTTGTGTTTTTTTATTTTATTTTAACACTATACACAATATAATTCAATAAATACTAAAAAATATACTCGCACATTAATCTATTTTTTAATAATTAATGAAAAATAAATAAATTAGAAAAGGGATTTAAGTACATGTTCTAAGTCTATATATACAGAGTTAGATTTTGTCTTTTTCATTAGTTTTTTAATTATTCTGGATTTTAATTTCTTAGTAATTAATTAAAATAAATGAAAATAAAATAAATTAAGAAGATTTTAATATGTTTATAAAATATTAGGTGTAAAGTGTAGGTCTTAAAACCCAAGTTTCACACATGAACACTGTATCATTTGAATTGAATTATTTTGTAGATAATTGGAAGTAAATTAATTCAAAAGTGGGTAGAATTTCATATGAGACTATATGAGGGGGAAAATGTTCTCAAACTGGGGTTTGAGTTTATTTGTAATATCTACAATTAGTATATTTTAGCATTTTTCATTTATTAAGGTTATTAATGGGTCAATAATGCAGTTGGTTTCATATAATTTGGAGCTAAAATGAATTTATTAAAATGTAAGAAATTTGTGCTTATATGCAAGTGAATATATACAGGGTTTCAACTCCTTATTTTTTAGGGTTTTATTTGATTTTTTTCTTGAACTTAAATAAGAGTTAATAGTATACGATTCGTTCATTTTCATTGCAAGAGTTATTGTTGTTATTTTATCATTATATGTGTTTTTATTGTATTTTTACTCAAGAATTGAGGACAAATTTCAAGTAATAAGTAGACGAATCACATATTCATAATGGCTAGAGGTAGGGTTTTGTGTGAGGTAGAAAGTGAATGCGGACATGAAAGGAGGTGAAGGTGTGTTGTTGATCAAGTTTGGTCTTAAAAATAATAAGAAGGAGGAGGAGGAGGAGGAGGAGAATTAGAAGTGGAAGGTTCTGGAGTATAGAATAGGGACGAAGAAGAATAGCTGAAGGAAGAACGAAAAGAGGACAAAAGAAAGAAGAAGTGGCGTCAGCTAGTAGTGTTTTTGGTCAAGTGTTTGCCTTAGAGGACCGGGTGCTTAAAGAAGCTTTGATCAGTCATCTCCCAAATCGTGTTGTATGTCAGAAGAGCTCAGTTGTAGTAAAGTGGTAGAGTTGATGCAATAGAGGGACGGAAACCTTCTGGATCACGCCAACATAGGTGTTCGTCGTCGCTTCACTAACTGACCCTTATAATTATCACTAAGAAGGGGAAGGTGTTAGCAGAAGCTTGAGAATTCTGGGGTCTCTCTCACATAATGGAGAATATGGGAGAATGTGGGTATAACTTGGGTTTTTATGCGAGAGAGGTAGGGTTTCAGCAGAGGTGGAGGAAGTTGCGAACATGGGAGTGGTTGTCTCAATCGATGGATGGAGATGGAAGGAGGAGAAGTTTGGAAAAGAGTGGCCACACAATAAGGAAAACATGGGGTGAAGGGACATGAGGCGACTCGAATAATTACTAGCAGTTGTGAATCGCAACAGGTAGGGTAGAGTTGACCACTAGGGGTCAACTCGTTGCGATGAGGTTATGTGTGTCAATAGGATGATTGGGTAAGGACGAGACCGATCAAGGGGTTTGACTGAGGGAGCATTGAGCTGGCCAGAAGGCATTGATAGATGTAAGACACCTGAAGGATGAACATGACCTAGTTGCAGACACACCGGTCTTAGATAAAACAAAATTCAAATAAAGAAAATGTAAATAAATTAGAAAACAATCTCAAAATAAAAAGTGACCAGAATAAAAGTTGTAGATTTCAATGATATTTACAATATTGATGAAGACCTTAAACCTAAGTAGAGTTACATGTACAATACACATTCGTAAAGATATTTTATATGTATAAGATACCTGAATTTTAAGGGTTTTTGTTGTCACTTAGTTATTTACATAAACTATTTTATAAAAAAAATAATGAAATATTTGCACAATATCTAATTTTTATCTTTAACATTTAAGAACATGATGAAATAAATTAAAAATGGGTTTTATGTATATGTTTTTAGGTCAATATATACAAAGTTAATTCTTCTCTTTTTTTAATATTTTGACATTTTCTTTCTTTATGGTTAGACAAAACATAAAGTCATATACTGGTGAAATAAAATGAAAAATAAATGAAATAAAAAGATTAAAATATGTACACGAAATATATGCTAAAATCAATGTAATTGTACATATATCATCATGTCTCAAAACTCAAGTTTCACATAAGAAATATGGTTTCTTTGATTTGATATTTTTCTTAGATAATTAAATAGGTATTAATTCAATGGTAATTAAAGTTTGATAGGAGACCATATGAGTGATAGATTTGATTTTTGACAGAGGTTCCTAATGCCCGATCTTGGAGTGTCCGTAGTGTCCGACAAATCACATCCGATAATCGCTATAGCGGTCGCTCTCACGGTACTCGAAATGTATCTCAATCTATCATCAACAATCAACCCACAATGTACAAATAATCAATGCAAAAGTGTGAGTCAAATTTTGTTTTTATTTTTACTCTACAAAATATGTGTATAGTGAATAAGTGTAGAGTGTTGAACCACAAAGAACAAATCACGGATAAGGGAATTATTGTATACTATTAAAATTAAACACCAATTGTTTTTGTACTTTTCTGCATTTTTTATTTTTTTTGGGTTTTTATTATATTCAATTTTTATGATTTTTAATGTTTTCTATTATATATATGTATATTTAATTTTTAATTTCTTTAATTTTGCAATTTTTAGTTTCTTTTTCTTTTTAAGGATATAATAAGTATATATATATATCTATATATACTAATATATTTATTATAAATACTATATGTATATATATAATATACAAATTCGGGAAATATATACAAGTACAATCTTTTTTTAGTTTTTAAAGGTTTTAAATATATTTATAAGTATTATAAATAATAATATTAATAATAAGTATATAAGTGTATATAGTATACATAGTCTATATAGGTATTTATATTAATAAATATAGTATACATAGTCTATATAGGTATTTATATTAATAAATATAACTATATATACTCAAAAATCACAAAATAAAATGTTGTGTTTTTTATAGTTTCCTCTATTTTTTATTTTTCTTATAATTTTTGCTAATTTTTAGGTATTTTTAATTGATATAGAATGACAAAACAGAGACTTGTAATAAAAGGTCAGATTGTTTTGGGTTTTAAAAATATATAAATAGTCCAAAATGCTTAAAAATATTTTTACTATATAATATATAATATAAATAAAAATACACAATAGAAAACTATTTTTTTGGATTTTATGGAATTTTCGCTAATTTTTCAAGGGTTAGGATAGTTTTTCGATTTTTAGTGTTTCCTTTTTATATTTTTTTGTTTTTTGGTCATGAGTTAATATATATATAGTAATATATAATATATAATTTTTGGAATTTTTAAGAGATTTTTTCCTATTTTTTTATATTTTAATATCAATATATAGAATAGACAGCTCTTAAATGATTTTTAATAAATGTAAAATGCAAGTAAATTCCAAATAAAAATCATAGCGTAGACAATCAACATATCAGACATTTGCTATGATTTTTCCAAGATTTTACAAGCATGGGAGCTATTTTATTAAAAATAAAAAACAAACAAATAATTACTAGCCTGACTAGGGTATTTATGATATACAAATATAGTCTGAGGGGTCCTGTACAAAAATCCCAAAAGTTTAACACTATTTTACAATTTTCCAATTGATTAGATATGATTTAGATCACAATTAGTTATATCAATCCCACAAACATTGTTACTTGACTAGAAATGAGAATTTATTTAGCGAATTTCCTTATAATATTATCAAAAAGATTTTGATGAATATTATATATGGTATAACTTCAGTTAAAAAATCGATTATCATCTCAAATACAAAATGATCAAATCACAGTATCCTGACCTGAGGTGAATATGGTGTCTAGTCGGGGATCGTTGGGGTAGCAGGTTGCTTCGTGAGCGGTCTGTCCCACTCCCGTCGGTACTGGCCATGACAACGAGTAAGGAAAGAATAATGCTTAAAGAGATCATGATGTATTTTTCTAATTATTAAATTTTGAATAATACATATTTTGATATTATACCATCCTTCTAGTAATAATCAAAATAGTTTGTTGGTTGATTGATTGAATTGATATTAAATTAATTAGATCAAATTATACACTTTATTTTGAATAGAGTTATAATTCCTTTGAAGAATTAATTATGTGAATATGATTTATAATAATTAATTAGAATTTAAACATGATATGGAGGATCACATAAGTGACATCCATGGTCTTACGTCAAGGTGAAGGATTTTGTCGCTAGGGATTGTATGGAGGAGACGCCTGTCCAAAGTGACAGCTCCTGCATACAAGCGCATATGGATCGGGCTCTTTGCTTCTCGAAAGAGTAAGTCCGTATGCGTAGTGACCCCAATGTCAGTTCCTCATATTATTGGCGCGATATTGGATTGCGCATAGGAAGTGCTATTCCTGCTGATAGTTGGTTCAATTAACGACAGGTCAACATCGCCTCAGGGGTGGTGAGCCTGGGTGTTAAAGATTGAATTGGGAAATGCAAGTGGACTTGCAAGGCGGAATGAGTTTCGGCTTCTTTTTATCTGAGTTATAGTTTCTCATATTATTGGGATGTAACAAAGATAAGAAAGGATATCCTATATCTTGTTTGATACATAATGGTAAGTATACCTCTTACATTGAAAGTGATTAAGGGAATGAATTCTAGTATTGACAAGGCAAGACAACTTTGATATAAAAATTCCTAAATCAAAGTAAAATATTTACATTTATGTAGATTCCTTATTTCAGATAATCTTCATTATACCCACTCAATAACAACCAGTAAAATATCATGAATTGGATTCATGATCAAGATATTGTACTTGGAATTAGACACATAATGTATGTGGTTGCAATGTGCAAGTCTCCTCATAATAATGAGGAGTGACAACTAAATAGATAATAGAACAACAACCTGGGGTTTGTATGTCTCTATAGTCGTGATCTCTCATCGAGTGTGCTTTGGAAGTATCTTATCAACGATGATCGTAATTGTCAAATAATCCTTATAAAATCTAAGAAGATGTTTTGGCATACATATGTACTCTCGACATTTAATCATGAATGGCATGTTCATTGCATTATGTAGAATGCTGGCTCTATAAGTGACGATGTATTTAAAATATTTGAGTACCTGCGTGAACCAAAAGTCTTTAAGAGTTTAGATGAATGTAGATATGATGAGTGTCATCATTCTACTATCTATACTCAAGTCATTCATGAAGCTTTATAATATTCATATTGTATGAATTGAATGAAGCATGTTGAAATGCACTTGTTTTGAAATATTTTGAGTTCAACATAAGAGATCCTTCATCTTAAGAAATGGTTGTATATAGATGAAGGGAGCACAATGGAAGCATGGGTATGACCCAAATAAGAAGGAAGTCAAAGAGTTAACTGTACTTCTGTAACTTCCATATGACATCCAAAGAGTTGGATAAATGTCAATACTATAATAAGCCGATGCACTGATAGTGTGATTATCTAGACTATCTAGGATCCTTAGAGAAGGACTCATATAGTGCATCGGAACAATCTACATTTGATCATTGAAATAGACTCGCTTATTAGATAAGATAAAAGTCTAATAATTGTATCACATTCTTCTAATAACACTTGCAAATGGTTGCATATGTTTTAGAAGACTAGAAATTTGATCTTAAGGTTTAATAGTCATCCACATGGATATTGATGCAATTATTGCAACAATCTCCATTGGATAGACCAACTTCATATTTTCACTGGGAGAGGCCTTAGTCTTAGAGAATTTCTATATGTCCTATATATTAGAATACATACATTGTTTATTTCTAAATGTTGGACATGAACATGTATTCTAGAATAGATCTATCATAAAGAGTTATGATGGATATACTTCAGATAGTAATCTAACATCTAGAGGACTCTACTAAATTAGAAAATCAATGAATAGTTTATTAACACTTCTAAATACTGGAAATTAAACCTTAAAAATCAATAGAAGGATGAAAATCATTTAACAATGATATGGCATCAAGCCTTGGACATAAGTTTGTTGATGAGATCAATAGACAAGTAAGAGATGAAACTTTAGAGTGTCTAAAATTTCAAATCTCACATACTTGTGAATATTGTATTCAAAGTAGAAAATGTTCAATGCACCCCTCTCTGGGAATGGTGTTAGATGCCAAGGTATTCAAGATCTCATACATATTGATGTATGTGGATCATCTGTATCATAGTAAACATTAATGATATGTGATATCAATTGATGATTTTTGTGATTTGAGATTTCTTTCCTTCATATTAGAAACTTTTGAATGTTCAAATATTTCACAATTTAGTCTAGACCAAAGTTTGAAGGAAGATGTCATGAATTTGATCTAACCTAGGTAGTCAGTACCTATTAGATGAATTCATGGAATACCTTTTAGAGAAAGGAATATCATTCATATCTCAATCCTTCTAATTCATCTAAACTCAATAGAGTTGTAGGGATATACAATTGGATCATGTGTGATTTGATCAATGATGAATATTATCATAATTACCTCTTTGTTTCCAGGTATATATGTAGTAGAGACTGCAATATATATCCTTAATAAGAATCCATGCAAATATGAACCCGAACATCCTCATAAGCTATGGTTTGGAACTTAGCCTAGTGTTGGACACTTGAGTATTTAGGGTTGCTTGGTTCATAACTTTGTCATGGATGTAAGCAAGCTGGAATCTAGCACCAGAGAATGCTACTTCATTAGAAAAATAAATGATGGTATTGGATACCTATTTTATGACCTTGAGATTCTTAAAAGATTTTATCTCTGAGGATATGATTATTAGAGGATGACTTTCTTGAGAATCAAGATGAAAATGAAGTAAAGGAACTCATTGAATCTTGAGAAGATAATAAGGCTCCTAAATTAGGAAACTAAAAAGGACAATTAAAGATGAAACATTAATACCTCTTCAAATGAGTTTGGGGATGGATTCCATGTGTCAGTTAAATCTGACAATGATCTGACTTCATATTATGAAGCTTCTAAAGATCATGGCATGGAAAGATAGATGTTAGCAATAAAGTCTAAAGTAGACTTCATATACAAGTGTTATATATGGGCTCTCGAGGATTTGCCTATAAGGGTAAGACCCGTTAGGTGTAAATGGATCTTCAAGATAAAGAGAGAACCTGATGAGAAGGTAGAGACCTTCAAAGCACGACTTGTGTCCACAAGATACACACAAAGATAAGACATCTCTTGCGATGAGACTTGCTCTCCAATGACCATGCTTAAACCCATCAGAATATTGCCGACTATAACTACACAACTTGACTATGACATCTTCAAGATAGAAATCAATATTACATTCTTTTATGAATACCTCTCTAAAGATATTCACATGAAGTAGCTCCATGGCTTCATAGTTGAGGAAAGCAAGGTGTGCAGGCTGAAGAACTCCATCTATGGACTCAAATAAGCTTCTTGTAGTTGGAACATTAGATTTGATGAAATTATAAAGGTTATGATATCAGATATAATCTTGATGAAATATGTGAAGCTTAATGGGAGTGCTAATACGTTCATCGTGCTAAATGTAGATAATATCCTAATCATTTGGAATGATATAAGGATGATAATAAGTGTTTTATAATCTGGTTGTTCCATACCTTGAGATGAGATCTCAAGGAAACCTCTTAGATCTTAGTTCTGAAGATGTTCATAAGCAAAGAGAAGAAGGTATTGGGACCGTCACATTAAGTAGTACACCTTGGACATGTTCCATTCTTGGAAACCCCGAGGAAGGCTTCCTTACCTTAACATATGGTACTAACCTATTTGAAGGGATAACACCTCAAAGAGTAGAGGAAGTGGATGTTAAAACTACTTGCCCTTGTGCATCAGTTGTGAGAAGCTGGATGTATGCTAGATGTGTACAAAAGACAGATGTCTGCCATGCAACGGGAGTAGTAAATTATTACTAATCCTACTATGGAGATAAAACACTTGATTGCAATAATACAAACACCTTCGAAGATGACAAGACTTTAGAGATAGTGACATTTAAGTCTTATCTTCGAGAACTTAAGACTTCATAGATAGTGATCTAAAAGGTCTTAACTACAGATGCCTTATAAGTCACAAGACTGGATCTTAGTCTTAGGAGATAGAGATCTCCAAGAATAAAGGAATTCTGATAAGGATAATAGAAATTACATACCATTTATAATGATTATATTGAATTGTAGTGTTAAAGAAACTATAATTAACAAGATTGAGTATTGGTTGCATAAGATGCAACATTCGTACTGGATGCGAGCACTGTTACTGGGGGAAATGCAAGTACAGTAAAAGGACTTGGCATATTCTCTCGGGAACAGAGTGACTGATCAGCTTATCTAGCTATTTTTCTAAATAACCTATGATTGTCACATGAGTGTGGGTTTAAAGATTAGCCCATTAATGTCTCTTTGGGCTAGTGGGAGATTGTTGGACATGTGAGCCCACAATGAGTCATTATGTAATAAATGTTATTGCAAATATCATTCCCTGATCTGAAATGAAGAATAATCAATTTGCATAATAGGTCCTTTAGTACAATTAGGGATATGTACCATGGACATCTTAATGACCATACAATTGTTGATTCAATTGTCGAATCATAAAGGTTGGTGCTTGGATGTACATCTAAAGAGTTAGATTGAGGACTCAATAAGCACCGTAAAATTATTATTAAGAGATGATCTCCATCCTGAGTCGGAGATGTCAATCCTTTCTCTCATGTGATGATATCTAACTGACCTCTTGATGCATGTCCTCTGCATAGGAATAGAGATTCGGAGGTGTTAGAAAGTCAGGTCAAAGAGTTGACTTAACGAGATTGATATAACCAAGTCCTATGTCGTATGCTGTCATGATGTAGGCACACATACCATGGCTGGAGACAGATGTGTTACTATACGTTTGAGTATGTACATTTGGCAGACCAATAGGTTGATGGCCTAACCAAGGTCTATACACCGATACATTGGTGTGCATACAAGGGCATATGAGTAATACGATCTCTCAAAGGGATCATACAGGTTCATTTACTGAACTGAAAGACATGAACTCACTCATGAGATATTGGTAATCAAATTCCATGCATGATCATCTCACTTTGGAAGCTTGACTTAATATTTAGGTTTTATATATGCTTTTGGAAAGTATATAATCAACACATGGACATGATATAAGTTTTTGGAAAGTATATGATCGATACCAACTCCCAATAGTCAAATGAGAAACTTAATAATGAAACCCTGAAGGAGATAGCCTAAATGAGATCTAAAACTTCAGATTTATTGTAGATTTTTCAGTATGCAGTTGTACATGTATTACAAATACCTGAGGGTGATGCGATCATAAATGATTGTATAATCATGACGCTTCCATTCCTAGGGAGCGATGAAATGGGTTTGGATTTTAGTGACTCCTCTAAATAGAGGAGTAATATGATCTTGGTCCAAATATTGGACAGTAATCTGAATGTGATTCAGATGTAATGAAAAGATTAGATTTACAGTTTTGATTTAATTAAACATCTATGGGAGATCCACAAGATCTGGATTTGAGATGTGATCTCAATATCCGAGTCACTATATGTGGAACGCACAATTGCCAAGTCCTTATCTCCAAGTATCCGCAGAGAAAGCGCATTATTATTGAAAGAGTTCAAGGATAATTTCATTCTTGATAATGCAACCGAGCATTGAGAAATAGAAAATTAAATGTGATTTAATGATCATATATAATATGAATTTGATTCATATTATTTGAACATATAAAGAGAGTTATCTAAGATAATTAAATATGATTTAATTATCAAAGATGTGAATAATGTGAATGTGATTCCTATTATTCAGGTACATGAGAATAGAGATCCAAGATGATTAAATATGATTTAATTATCATGGATTGAATAATATGGATAACACTGTCCACATTAATCATATATATTATAAATGTGATTTATAATACATAAGAAAGAGCTATTTGTAAATAACATTTATAATGTAAATGTTAGTGTGGATTGGATTCACATTGGACAGTTAATTGAAAATGTAATTTATATTTTATTTTGAATTGTGAATGTGATTTACAAATTTCCAGTGACATGATTGTAATGTTCACAAAATAATTATGAATTATTTTGTAAAGTAATTTACAACAAATGTTGTTGTAAATATTGGAGATTTTCATGGGTAATGCAATCTCATGGATTAGTGGGAGATTGCCACCATCCTTAAAGGAAGGATGGACGACCACCAACTCCTATTAGGAATGGGTGGCCATCCCCATATTTATGGAAGGAGGATAGCCTCATTCTTATTATCTCAATGGATAATTGCTTTAATTGAAATTAATTTATATCGATTATTATTCTATACATATATTTAATTTAATTAATTGTTATTGTATTTTTACAATAAAATCATGGCCACTAAAAGAAACACAAATCAATGTGAACTATTGGATTTGTGTTGTCCACAAATTAGGATCCATTGACTCCCAAAATATTATATAAGAAGAGGCAACCATGGATCTTCTTTATACAATGGAAAATATGCTCTCTCTCTCTCCCTCCCTACATCTCTCTCTCTACATGTCAAGTCTCTCTCTGTCACATTGTGGTCGTCCACCATGGAGCCCTAGAGAGAGTCGCCATCGCATTGCCGTTATGCTGCTGGATCATTTTCTCATAGATCTCAATTTCCTTAGGTGCACCTTGCTTGTGAAGAAGATGTTGGATCTTGTGAGACGAGATCAGGAAATTCGTCGCTTGGATCATCAACATGGATTGCGAGGAGCACACATTTCATTAATGCGCTCGCAAGCGTCTCCTTCGTCGGATCGGACTCGAGACAGGATGTCTCTTCTTTTAGAGACTCGATCGTAACCACCCTTCAAGAGATAACCTTAATACCTTATTGTGGCTTAGATGAAACAATCCGACAAGTATTCTTGGATCATGTGGTTTCATAGTTTTAATTTTTTTTAATTCTGTTTCCCCAAGCAAATAGTACGACTAGTCGCTCCCGATCACATACGATGTGATTCTCATGCTTCCGTGATGCGCTTAAGGATTTTTCCATATCCTTCAGTAGGTGGGTGATCGAACATGACTTTGGAGGTCCTGCTCACCTCGATAACCAGTGGCTAAGCTGGTATTGTGCCAAACAAATCATCAATGAATTCTTCATGTTCGGACTGACATGAATCTTCTGCATCAAAGAGGTCCATCATCGAATAAGAATCTATCTCCTAGTAGACTTTGGAGCATGTGAAATTTGTGCTTTCCAAACCCTCCTCTAGAAAGAGGATTTCATGAACCCATGTGTCATTCTAAGAAATTTCTATATAAAGTTACAGTCTGCTTCAGACGATTCTGCTTGACCTTGATCATACACAACTCTTGATTCACTGACCATATCACTGCTATTTTGTTGCTGCTTGAGCAGAACGTGATCTTCTTAGACCCATAATCAACCCCTACCTCTACAGTTCGCAATAAAGGCTGACCAAGGATAATCAATGTTAGGACTAAGGGTGCGGGAGAGTCCATATAAAGGACTATAAAATCAACAGGAAACTACACGTCCTGCACCATTATGAAAACATCCTCCAATAGACCTTGGGGTGGCTTGATTGATCGATCAACAAACTAACGAATCATGTGTGTCGGCTTGAGTAGTTCCAGCTCAAATTCTTTAAGCAATGAGGCCAGCATGAGGTTGATTGAAGAACTGCTGTCCAGCAAAGTTCACTCAATGACTTGGTCTACGCATCTGATTAAAGGTACTTCTTTGTATGGCTTCTTCTCTGGGAGATTGCTGATGGCTGCAATTGTAGCCATGGTGAGGATGTGCTTCTCTACTCTGTTGAATCTATTATTGCGTTTAGACTGACGCTTGTTCATACACTCTTCCTTCAAGCCCTTCTACACAACAGGTATATATTCCATGGCTTTTAGCAAAGGTAGTTCAACAGTCAAGATCTCAAGAATATCCACAATACCTGGATCAGATAATACATTTTTTGTTTTTCATTTTCTTGGATTTGTCCATTGCATTAGGAAAAGGCATATGCATAAGTGAAATCAGAAATACTGTTCTTATTTACATCAATATTCATGTCCACAATATTTTGTACAACCTGGCTGCTAAAAGGTGTACAAGCTGGAGCTGGAGATGGGCATCCAATAACAACAGTGTACATTCCGTCATCTGGTGTTGGATCGACTGCTGAGGCTTACTCCTCCATGGTTGTGGCGGATTCACTTCTAATGCAATCATCTTTTTGGTTCTTTTCATTTTTTAGATTTTTTGTTCTTTTTGTTGGAGATGGTGGTGGCTGGAAGCTAGCATGGATCCTCCTCCTCCTTCTTCCTCACATGAACCTGTAGATGGCACGCTTGATGCAGAAGATGATGATTCACCATATGAAGCTTTATTCTCCCCCCTGAAAGTGGCATATGGAGGCAAGGTCCTACCGCTCCTGAGAGTAACAACATTAGACAAAACAAGATCAAAAGCATCTAACTCTACAGGCACAGACGTGACTTCACATTCTACCTGCTCTTTACATTTAAAGTTATTGGGGTTGGCTTCGACCTGGGCCGAAATTGGAGTTTTCGTTACCGTCAGGTCATCTAGCTTTTGAGTCATCTCTGTTAGGCCATTTACTAACTGGTCTAGGTAGTCGGGGCTCGGGTTCATAGGAACCACCTCGAAAGGTTTAACGTGCTGATCACGTTGTGGCTGATGGTGCGGAGGCTGAGAAGAGTGCTGCTGATACTGATGCTGTGATGGTGGAAGCTGATAAGGATACTGCTAGTGAGGAGGAGGATACTGTTGGTGAGATGCAGCCACATACAGATGATACGACTGGTGATGGCGGTATTGCGGCTACTAGTACTATTGATTGGGTCTCCAATTATTCTTATATTGTGGAGACTGGTGGTACTGAGGCTGGTGAGACAGGACAAATCTCCCTCCCTGATGTTGAGGGAATGAGTGAGAATTTGCAGGTTGGCCTTGCTGAGGTCTTCCTGGATGGGCCAACTATGAGGCATTCGACCTAACACCATTCACCTCTTGGATGAGAGGTTGTGGAGGAGAGATTGGATCATAAGAAGATAGGGGCTCTGGTTGGTATACCACCAACTACTGCTGTTGTGGTGCCTGGTCGATGGTCTGCACATAGTATACATGCTGGACTGCCGGTTACCGTGGATTGGGCTGAGGCTGGTGCTGCGTGGTGTCTTGTCTTTATTCTCAGCAGAAGTCTCTGGCAATGGAGTCGCTGACTAGCAGGCACTGATGGTACTCACCAACAACTCCAGTTGCTTGGTGATCTGATCCATTTTGTCTAGATTTTGTGTTCTTAGTTCGATTACGGTGAGTTTTTGGAGATCCTATGACCGCTTCTCGATGATATAAACCTCGAAGATATGTCCCCCGATGATGCTGTGGTTGGAGATCTCATCTCTCTGTGCCTTGTGGGATGCTGCCATGTGTGCTGGCTTGTAGAGGACCTGGGGCTATCTCTGATAAGGGTGGGATGAAGAGAGGTTGGCCTCTCCTTCAGCCATTTCTTTAAAAATCTGCATACTACATCTTCATCCTTATTAAAGTGGGATCCCCCACAGACTGCGTCAACTAATCTCTGACTTTCAACATTCAGGCCTTTGAAGAATTGGTCCTCGGTATGTCTTGGTTGGGGCATTTCTCCCGCAGATCAGTGAATCACTCCCAGGCTTCACGAATGGACTCATGGGTAGCCTGGGAGAAGTTGCTAATCCTGGCTTGCATCTGGCTGAGAAGACCAAGAGGATAAAACTTGTGACAGAATGTAGACTTAAGTCCCTCTTAGGTCATCATGACTTTCCCAAATGGTTGACGCAGTACAAGGCCTTGTCTTGGAGGCTGAAGGGAAATGTGATCATCTTGACTACATCCAACGGGATGTTAGGGTAGTGTGTTGTTCGGCAGATGTGAGGGAGTTGTTACAGGTGAGTGTACAGTTCCTCATTAGTATTCATGTGGAAAGTGGGCAGAAGAGCAAGGAATTGAGTCTTGAGCTCAAAGTGAGCATGCATCGGTGGATGTGAGTCCACTCGGTCATGTGGCTGTCTCCAGAGTTATACGCCTCTTTCAGCGTAGGTTTAGGCACCTCAGGTCCTTGTTCCTCTTCCTCTTGATCATATCTGGGAATCTCATCCTCATTTCTTCTTCTTTTTCCTCCTCATGCTGGTCTATTCCTCATAACATTCAACATGTCTTGAAATAAAGTCTAGGTTAATGCCTGCTCAGTTTATTGCTGTTGGATGGCTTGGATGGAAGCCAACAACTAAGCATTCACTTGGTTCTGATTGGGCGCTTGGCTCTGCTCTAGCTGGGGAGGCTACTATCCTTTTCCTTTGCTCTGAAGAGACATCTCTAGGCTTGAATCTGACCAAAGGATCTTCGGATTGGAATCCAGGACTGACTTCTATCTACAATGCAAAAGGTATCCCAAGCAGACCACTATGAAATCAAATGCCAATTGAAGTGATGAACCTGAGATTCGGGTCGATCCCAAGTAGTTGGAAATGGAGTATAAGATGTAGACTGAAATCGATCTCCATTCGCAACGAGCGGACATGGGGTAAAAGTGGTCCCGATTTATTAAGAAATAGAAAGAAAGTGGAAAGAAGATGGGGAGTCTGGAGATCGATCAGGAAGATCTGAACCTTGTTCTTGGGAATCACCTCGAATTATTGATGGTGTCGAGTCCATGAAATCTATGTAGTTGTCAGCGGAATCTCGACTGGACCATCCACGGATCGACATCGTAGAGAGAAAAGAAAGATCGATGCATAGGGAAGGATACGATGGTCAACACGGAATAAAGGGAGTGTAAGACAATAGAAAGGCTCAAAACGAGCATGGGGTCAAAGAGGAAACACATATGATAAATTTTGTGCAAATGCATAGGACTTGATTTTTGAGCCTTAATCTAGATCTATATAATACACAATACATAATTAGGTTCACCAACTATAGACATGTGAAGCCATAAGGAATCATCTGTTTTTATCTTTTCATTTTTAGAGTTGTTATTTCAAGCTTATCTTTTAACAAATCCTTAGACACTAACCCTATAAGAGTGAGAATACTACTGGAAAAGTGTCATATACTTGTCCTCCTTTATAACCCATAGTATGCACTTTTTGAGGTCCTTGTAACTCTTCCTAGTCCCTACTCAACCAAAGAATGAGAGAGAGAGGAAGCCGATATGAGAAACCACTACTTCAGACCTCGCTCGCAACGGTATCACCCATGAGCATGCAAGGACCTACTCGAACGCAAGATGATGAGACAGACACACCTGTGAGGGCATGGCCTATGCCCAATACTTCAGACAGGGTTGGTGTTCCACACAGGACGGGAACACCAACGTTGACCAAGTCATACTCATCCACGTAAGATATAAGCGCCAATACTTCAGAAGTCCGGATGATACACAAGGGAGTTATAGACTAGGTTTTTAGCTCTAATCCTTAGCGGGCCGCGCCTCGCTCATGCGAGATGTTTTGGTCCCCTCCTAAGGTACCTGAAATCAATGAGAGCTGTATGGGCCCCAAACAATGATATCCATGACAGATTATAATTAAGGCTAAAGTTTATTTAGCAGTCCCCTAGTTTAGATTTTTTTGGGTTTTCACTTTTTTTTGAATATTTTGCATGTAAGCACCTGATGATTTTGTGAATTCTCATTTAAGTCGTAGGTGCTCAAAATCAGAGGGAGATGACACAAAGTTTATGCAAGCTGATTCGATGATGGAAACCTCATCATAGAATCTAATGGCGCATGCAAAGTTAGAGGACTTACAACGCTTCCCAGCTCTCTCTATGTGGTATGCAAAACAGAATTTATAAATCTATCTACACGACTATGTGCAATCGACAAAATCACCCTAAATATTAACTGCTATTAATCGTGAAGAACCACATGACAATTATTCAGAAATGAACCGAGAGTCTGATCTTGGAGACATCTCAGTGTCCGCCACAACAGGTCATGTCAGTGATGTATGATGTCTCTCTCGACTCATGGGTTCAAATCTAGATAGCTGACAATTATTAATTTGACTAAATCCAAACGTAGAAGACTATAGGAGCACGATTCTTATTAGGGTTTGGAACTAATTACTGACACAAGTAGTCCTATATCTAGGGACTCCAAATAAAAATAAGGCAATCAAAACTCGAAAAAGGCACGACGAGGCCCCCATGTGAACCATCACCCATGCAATGCACCTCGTTAAGTAGAGTAATGTCCAAGTCCATGTATTATTACAAATAATAATGAATAATTGAAAAATAAATCACTCTCTCACCAACATTAAAATTCTAATCTAGCATCTATGCTAAATGTCCTCCTTGTCATGCTTGCTACCTCTCCTTCTGGTCAGGGCAATAAGGCCAGTTTCCACCATTCTTGGCCGCATCAACTCACTAAGAATTTGTCCTCGTGTAGCGGGCCCTCACATCAAACATAACAAAATAGATATTAGCACGAATAATCAAATAATTTGTACAAAGAAGCGAGAACTATAGTATGTACAAGCAGGAAAAGAAAGCAAAGTACATATAAGAAAAATAAAGTAAAATAAAATTATGAATAAATTAGGCTACAACATGTTGCTCCTCGATAAGTGCCATTTGTTGAACATGTTTTTCCAAGCAGGTCTAAAAATTATCCTCACTAAAAGAATAACGAAGATAGAGTGTCGCCGAGGCGACCCACATGAAATCCCATATTCACACAACAAGTACCCACAACATATAATTAATCCATGAATGACAAAAATGTGAAGTACAATTTATTATACTCTATAAATAAAGATGTATAGTGTACAAGCATGTAGAGGCCTAACCATTGAGAGCAAAAATGGCAGCCTAATGATTATTTCTAATCAAGAATGAATTATGAACACAAGTGACTTTTTTACGTGGGTTTTTTATTTTTAATTTTTATTTGATTTTTCTTTTATATATATTCTTTTAATTTTATTTTTCTGATTTTTAATTTATTTTTAAGTTAAACATTATACAATAATATATGTACATGTTTATATGGGTATGCAAATAGATATAAAATATGATATAAAGTATATACATTATGTAATAAATGTAGAAAAATCAGAAAAATAATAAAAAATATATCTATTATATTATATATATGTATTTGTTTTAAAATTTTCATAAAGTTTTTATTATAATAATTATTATAATATAACATAAATTTGGATATATAATACAATATATGGTAAGCAGAAAATTCAAAACATCGGGAACCAAATAAAAATAAGGCGATCAAAACTCGAAAAAGGCACGACGAGGCCCCCATGTGAACCATCACCCATGCAATGGACCTCGTTAAGTAGAGTAATGTCCAAGTCCATGTATTATTACAAATAATAATGAATAATTGAATAATAAATCACTCTCTCACCAACAATAAAATTTTAAGCTAGCATCTATGCTAAATGTCCTCCTTGTCATGCTTGCTACCTCTCCTTCTGGTCAGGGCAATAAGGCCAGTTTCCACCATTCTTGGATGCATCAACTCACTAAGAATTTGTCCTCGTGTAGCGGGCCCTCACATCAAACATAACAAAATAGATATTAGCACGAATAATAAAATAATTTGTACAAAGAAGCGAAAACTATAGTATGTACAAGTAGGAAAAGAAAGCAAAGTACATATAAGAAAAATAAAGTAAAAGAAAATTATGAATAAATTAGGCTACAACATGTTGCTCCTCGGTAAGTACCATTTATTGAACATGTTTTTCCATGCAGGTCTAAAAATTATGCTCACTAAAAGAATAACGAAGATAGAGTGTTGCCGAGGCGACCCACATGAAATCCCATATTCACACAACAAGTACCCACAACATATAATTAATCCATGAATGACAAAAATGTGAAGCACAATTTACTATACTCTATAAATAAAGATGTATAGTGTACAAGCATGTAGAGGCCGAACCATTGAGAGCAAAAATGGCAGCCTAATGATTATTGCTAATCAAGAATGAATTATGTACACAAGTGTCTTTTTTACGTGGGTTTTTTATTTTTAATTTTTTATTTGATTTTTCTTTTATATCTATTCTTTTAATTTTTATTTTTCTGATTTTTAATTTATTTTTAATTTAAACATTATACAATAATATATGTATATGTTTAAATGGGTATGCATATAGATATAAAATACGATATAAAGTATATACATTGTGTAATAAATGTAGAAAAATCAGAAAAATAATAAGAAATACATCTATTATATTATATATATGTATTTGTTTTAAAATTTTCATAAAGTTTTTATTATAATAATTATTATAATATAACATAAATTTGGATATATAATACAATATAGGGTATTATAATTATAAATATGGCAAAACATATAAAAAAATCGTAAAATAAAATGTTTTTATGTTTTTCATATTTTTCAGCTAGTTTTGTAATTTTTCAAATATTTTTGCTAATTTTTAGATATTTTTAAAGCCAACAATACATTAAATAGGGATTAAATAAATAAGTTGAATTGTTTTGGGGTTTAAAAATAGTAAATATAGTCAAAAATTCCCAAAACTAAAAATTCCCAAAACTAATATATATGTAAAATTATCAAACAAAAACATATATTTTTGGAATTTTTGCAAAATTTTTATAGGATTTTTGAGTTTTTAACTTTTTTATCATTTTCTTTTTCTATTTTTAGAGATTTTTGGTTTAAAGGTGGAAAATACCATAATAGATGAAATATATTTCTGGGGGATTTTTTAAAAAAGATTTTATAATTTTAGGTATTTTCTAAGGAAAACATGGGCAAAATATGCTCTTTTTATGTTTAATAAATAGAAATATGCATAAAATGAAAAAAAAAGAAAAATATAGTGTGAATTAAGCATCTAGTACATTATCATATTTTTGCATGATTTTGGAGTACGAATGATATTTATAAAAATTAAATAAATATGAAAAAATATTGAATTTAGTAGGACCTTTTGCAAATATTAAAAAGTTTACATGCATTCTAAATCCCTAAAATGGAATTTCTGAGGAAAATATGAATTTAACAACGAATATTTAAGTTAAAAGCGCATGGAAGGGGTATACTTGCGATATACAACGAGTTCAAGGTCCTATGTATAATTTTTCCTCAAAAAGTTAATACGAAATATACAAAATTTTAGACTAATTATAAATACAAAAACCTGCAGGGGTATAATTGCAAAATACCCACCTCATGCATGAGGCATGTAAGGTGAGATGGAACAAACATCATTGCAAATACACAAAAGGTAGGGGGCTCCAAGCAAAAACACTACTATTATTTACACTACGAATAATATTTACAGGACTAAGAAGTAAAACCAAAAAGGTAGAGGGGAAGATATGCAATTTACTCCCAATAGTGTGTGATCCAATGGCTGGGATTGGCTCACTTGGATGCATGGCACGTTATAGATGCGCGATAACGCTTCGGACTGCAACGACCAATATTAAATCCTAGATGGGATCGGATGGTGCAATGACTTCATGATCCAACGTCAGCGAAACAATCTGGAGCTCCTCTCCAGATCGGATGGTAGCTGTTGTCCTCGAATAACAGGGATGAACTCCCCCTCCTACGAGCTTCAATCTTCGAATCTGAGCACCCACGAGGCTCCTTCTTGATGCTAAAGTGGTCTCCACGCTCGGGGATGGCTTTCGCATCTGGCAGACCACACAAATAAGTCCAAAGCTCATCGGTGTAGCTCTGGTGTGCGTGAGTGCCTGGAGCTGCTCTTGAAGTCGAATAGTCCTCGGATGGGCCCTTCCAGGAGCTTTACCTGCATAGGAAATTTAAAGGGGCTCCGATGATGCTTCCTAGACTATTATTAGTGGAAATTGATGGCAAAATGGAAGGATATGGAGGTTCTCTGGTGGAGGTGGCGGAGGAAGCGCCAAGGCATCGATCCAGGAAGGATAAATGTGATATGATGGGTCAAGGGAGTGGAGAATATATCAAGGAACGAAGCAGTCGTGAAAGGCGGGTCGGAAACTGCTGAAAACTAGGTGAAATAAGGTTAGAGCAGAGAGCTCCGGCGATCAAAGATATTTGATTCTACACTAGACTACTTATCTAAGGATAGCATAAAATGCAATAATAGAAAAACTAAGGTTGAATATACCTAAAAATAGATAAAAGGGGTGCAGCTCAGACCCAGGGACTAGGGAGTAGAGGCCTCGCCTGAGCGACGCCTTGAACCCCCTGTGGTCACTATTATTAGTGATCTTTAGTAAATCATACTTAAAGCATTAATTCGTGAACACGATCAGTCATTATTATTATATCCTACTTAAAGAAACCTCTTCACAGTGATTTTGCTTTTTGTGGAAATTCTATAGTTGCTTTAAAAGAAATCATTCTTACTCCAATTGCACCGAACTTTTCAGGCAAAGGTACTTTTCCAAACCTTTAAGTTCATAGGATAACCAAATACTTTAAATCGATGTTTTGCCCAAATGAAATTACAATGCCTCAGAATTTCTCAAACTCCGGCATCTATTCAGACTTTAAAAATGTAAGTTTATTTCAACATGTCAATGATATGGAAACTCTATAAGCCTAGACTTCGGCATATACACTATTATATTAAAAATTTTAGATAGTTATGTAATTAATTAGCACAACAAGTGATTCAAGATAGTTGGATATATTGCTTCAAGATTTCTTAGTGTAAATTCTAGATATGGACATATCCTCAAATTCACCAGGAAGAGGCAAATTTAACAATTCCATAATACGATTCACCATTTTTTATGAAGACCAATCTACTTCATCATGCTTCAAGCATCTATCTATGATTAACCATGAATAATAATGTAGAATCATACAATCATTCTATCAACTCAAAAACCTTCTTCCCAATTATCACATAGCTTCTTGATACAACAGAAGACTTGTTACCAGTATACAAAACTCCATCTGCTACAAATGATCCTCTCAATTAAAATTTCTCTCAAATTTCCCTATAATGCCAGTTCCAGAATTCCAATATCCATTATTCATTAAGAATCCAAGCTTAACTCTAAAATGTTATTACACACAAATAACCACTCTTCTATTAGAATTTTATATCCATATCATGTAACCTCTTCATTTCAGATCAAATGTAGTTTAGTTTAAGACATCCCTTGAGTTTAGCCAAACTTTTCCATCGAAGAATTAATACAGATCAACACCTAGACTTATAAGTTCATAATTATATTTTCCTTAATTTAACATATATAAGAATATATCAAGAATTATTCTGTAGATATCAAGGAAGCTATCGAATGAAATGTTAATTCCTTTATTAATCAAATTAGAATAGTTCAGATGAGAGTGGAATTAATGTGTTACCATAGTTTCCCAGATGAGATCTGAAATCAATATCAACCGAGCATTTATTGTGAACCATGTTTGTTAATTGTGTTGTACAAAAGTTGATTCTAGAATACTATATCAGTGAAGGGAATTAGGTATGGGCTGAATGTTCTCAAGATGTTAACCCGATCAAAGACATCAAGAAACATAAGTAAGAACATGTGCATGGCAGAAAGAGAAAAGGAGGGAATGTACCTTTGAAATATCACAAATGTGGAAGTTTGATTTGCAGTCGAGTAGCTCTAATTTGGGAAGAAAATAGTAGCAGTTGGCTGCTATTCTTGGAGCGGCAGCAATTGGGCCTCAAACTCTTGCATTAGAGTTGAAATTTGGGCTCCAGCAACCCCCTAACTTGTTGGAACAGGAGCAACTCCAGCCTTTTTATAAGGAGCAGCATTGGTAACATCCAGGAAGGGAAGACCCGGAGATTTAATGGCTGGAAATTGGAAGCAAAAGAAGAGAATTTGGGGAGGAAAATGGAAAAAGCGGAAAGGCAATCACGACTGGAATTTGTAAAGGTGATGACGTTGGAAGTGATTAAATAGGGAAAGAGAAGAAGGGAGGAGAGTTCCTTCTAGAAACCTTCCTCTTCAATTAAAATCCTTTTTCTTTCTTTCTTTTAAACATATATGACATCATTACAACTATGTCATTAATGACATCTTCTATAATGGCATCATCCATGATGTCATTATTATTCTTATATCACATATTAATTCTATATTATTTTTTTACAACTATATATATAAAGATACATACTAATCTGTTTTATAAAGTAATTTATCTATTTATTTATTTTGATTCATTTATTTGAGACGTTTAAATATATCCGTACTTGTGCCTCGAATGTCTGATTTTTATGTGCAATATCTCGATTTGATCGTCTCTGGATGACGATCAATATGAGTATAATGTTGATATACTTTTGATCGAATTTGGATGGCCGAAATTTTCAAGATAGGGATTTGGTTTATTGCTAAATTTCATGATTTTAAAATGTCAAACGACCTCTGATTAGCGAACGACCGACTCCGTTGATCTTGTTTTGTCGAATTGGATTTTATCACGGTCTCTATTTGTTTCACGATTTCCGAATTTGCATCGCGGCTTTTTCGGGCACGCATTACGATGAGCTCGATTTTTGGTCAATTTCGCTCGAATGGCTTTTGATTCACGATCAATTGATCGATTTAGATAAGTTAATGTTGATTGATGATAATATCGAATTATACGGACCTTGATCGGGTCGGTTTCGGGTTGGTGCGGATTCGGATGGTACAAAAATCCACTTTTAAGACACTCGAAAACATTTTTTATCATAAATAAAGGAACTTGAGGTTTTAGCTTGTCCACCTCCACATACACTCGAAGATAGCTTGCCCTTGAAAAATCCAAGACTTCCGTATCTACACAAATAACTTATAAACGACTCGAGCAATGGATTGAATGATACCCATGTTATGCTAATGCACATTTAAACCAGATAAAAAAGCTGTAGATAAGTTCAGTCTAAATATGGAAACCACTTATGATCGCAACCCAATCATTAAGAAACTTGTAAACAAATTCTTCATAAAATCTTATCAAAATGTGCTTAGAATCTGAAGCACTTTAGAAGATTTCACTATTGTAAACAAATCTTTATTTCCAAAATCCTTAAAATGCCATTAGATGCCATATGGATACACTCTCCTAAGGATTTTTGAAAACGAACAATCATGTTTTAAAACAAACAATTTTTGTAATTGCTTAATTCTCTTCAGTTTGAATTCCACTATCTGAACTCCTCTTCATAGGACAGTTCTCTAAGAGGAATGGGATTCCCAAAGGAAGGAACCACAAGTTTGTCCTTCATAGTAGCATATAAGAGACTTTTTAATTCAATTTCACCCATTCTGCCTTCTTCCTCAATTCCTCCTCTTTCAGAAAAATGCTAGTAAAAGCATAAGAAAATTATCAAGGGTTTGGGATACAAGATTTGGGGGTACGGGATTTTTTATCATAATCTTGAATAATTATGCCATTCATGTAAACAATTTATTTCATCTCTTACATGAAGTTCCTAGTGCATGGCATACTGCCTTACATCAAGATGTGGCCAACATGGCCTTGAAGATACTATAAGTTGTAGCCAACATGGCTTTAAAAATTAAACCAAAGAAGCATAAGTAAAATTAGTCACTGGCTTGTTATTTTCTCATTGCCTTCACCTTTGCTTTTCTATATTTTAGAGTTCTCTTCTTCGTTGGAGCCATCTTGTGTGAAGTCTTTAGATCGAAGTCTGAACTATAAGTGAGTGGACTTTTGCTTTGTAATAATGGGTCACTTAGGCCCTCTTCTGAATCCAAGTCATCATCATCTTCTTCTTGTTCTTCATCTTTTGCCAAGTTACGAGGATCAAAAGTATTTTGAATTGGTATACTCCTTACATCAATGTTCAACATGTCGGTTTTCTCTTTTTGGGGTTGCAAAAAAATCTTCTGTACATAAGATCTCAGGTTATGGAATAGGAATAAGGTTTACAATCCTTGTTATTGTTGTTATCCTTTTGATGTTGTAACATAGCTTGCCTATATGAAAAGAAATTCCTCGTATAATCATCATCTGTTACAGTTGGTGCCCTGATAGCAGGAATCAAAGCTGCATCAACCAATGTTTCTGTATTGAGCAAACATTACTTAACAACACGACTTGCAAATCTTTGTAGTGCATGGGAATAAATAATTTGATTATTCTGCAATACTTCCCATCTTTTGTGGCTGAGCATTTTTATTTTGTTCCTTCAATTGTTGATGCATTTGTTTCAACCACAATTTACTGCTGATAATATTCTCTATTCATCTCCTACTGTAAATGATGATCCAATTCCTGTCCCCTGAGATGCTGCCGATGTAAACTACTGACATCCTTATTTAAGATTAGAGGAGTTTTAAGATAAAGTGCTGTAACTTCTTTGTTCAAACTCTAATGACCTTGTCCTATTCTTGAATACTTCTAAAATTGTTGTGATGAGATGGCTACATTTTTTGTGAGTTAAAAGATCCCTTTTTTAATGGAATGGAATCCCCGCTTTTCCTGTTATGTTGCTGCTTCTTTATATTCAAAACACATTTCTTCAAAACTTGAGATTCCTTTCTCCACATTAGCATGCACTGTAGGCTTCTCAGAATGTTGATTTTGTTTATTTTTCCATCTGATTTTGTTCCTTTCCTTGTTGTTACTATAGATGATTGTTCATTATTGATGCAGTTTGCTATTGTTCTATTTCATTCTCTATTTTCTTTTTTTGTTCTTCATTGGTCTTTTGAGGCCCTTGTTCATTGATTATGTGTCTAATGACTTCCTTCCATTCCTGAGTGAGTGAGAAAGTATTTCTATGGATTTTGTTACTGGACTACCGAGGATAACAATTGGCTATGATGCTATATGGGTTGTTGTTGATAGGTTGACCAAGTCATCCCAGTTCATACAAGTCAGCGTAACCTACACTCCATATAGATTGGCCAGATTATGTGCAGAATATTATCAAGCTTCATGGTATACCACGTGAAGTAGTGTCTGATAGAGACTTGAGGTTCACATCATACTAATGGAATCAGTTCGTGTCAACACTACAGATAGAGTTGAAGATGAGTTCTGCAAACCATCAGTAGACCGACGGACAGAGTGAGCGCACCATTCAGACACTTGAGGATTTGCTACGTGCATGTACCCTTGAGTGGAAAGGGTCCTAGAAGGACCACTTGCTGTTGGCATAATTCGCATACAACAACAACAACCATCATTCCAGTACCAGCATGGCACCATTCAAGGCCCTATATGGGCGAAGATGCCTCACACCTCTCAGTTGGCGTGAGGTAGGTGACCACGCTCTTTACTCTGTAGATCTCTTGGAGGAGACAACGATGGATGTTGATCTTTTGAGGCAGAAGCTTCTGACGGTACAGAGCCGTCAGAAAAGCTATGCAAATTGACAGAGAAGAGATTTAGAGTTTCAGGTAATCTGATCCTCTTCTCTTAATCCATTTACAAATAAGACTTATTAATATTTATCTTCATCTTTCATAGCAAAATTCCTGTAAATACAGGTGGGAAATTGGATGTTCATACAAGTATCTCCCATGAAGGGAGTACGGAGATTTGGTGCTCGTGGCAAGTTAGTGCCACGGTATGTTGGACCAATTTGTGATCATTTCCTGTATGGGGAAGGTGGCCTATCGAGTAGCCCTTCCTCCACACCTATCAACCATTCACGATGTCTTCCACATATCCAACCTAAGGAAGTACGTGCATGACCCTCAATACATCATTAGCTATGAGAATCTTAACATGGATCCCAACTTGACATATGAGGAGATGCTAGTACAAATACTCGACAATGTTGTGAAGAATCTTCGCAGCAAAGAGATTTCCCTAGACAATGTGCTATGGCATAGAAATGGTGTCAAATAGGCGACATGAGAGACCGAAGCAGACATGCACCCACATCACTTTTCAAGCAATCGTCAAAACAAGCCCATTTAATTATATACATGTTGAAAGAAAATGACTTGTTTTTCCTTTGAATTTTTTATGGGTTCAGCCCTTTGAGGTTTTTATGGGATGAAATTCAGATAAAACATGTAATGACATCGACCCGAGACTCGAGGACGAGACTTTATTTGAGGTTTTTATATTTGTGACAACTAAATTTGAATAATCAGAATCCGACCTGATTAGGGTTCAGATGATTCGATAAAACTACCGATCAATATTAAATAATCTGAATTGATCTAGAGATCGTAAATTAAAATTCGTTTGGGATCAATCGATCAAAAATCGATTACATCGTAATTTGTACCATCGGAAAAGCCATGACACAATAAAAAATCGCAAAATAATCTGAGACCATCATAAAATTCACATCAATGAAATAAAACCAACAAAATCTATCGTTCGTCAATCGGAGGTCATTTGACAATTTAGATCGCAAAAAAATTAATCATAAACAAAGACCGTATTTCATCAATTTCTGAATCCATATTGGATCAGAAAATATAATTTTACATCGTTTGATCGTCATTCCGAGACGGTTGAAACAAACTATTGATCATCTGAATCAGAGATTCAAGGTGCAAATATGAATGAATTTGGTATTCCAAATAAGAGAGAGATAAAGGTTTTTTTTTAAAATAATCAATAATAATTTTTTAATACAAAATTTCAGTATTCAACACTTGGCCTTTCTTTTCTCTCAATTTAAAACCTCACCTCTCTCTCCCTCCACTTGGCAACAAAAGAAGCTCTCTCTTTTCCTTATTAATACCACTCAAGTTCCGCAATTCCTTCTTTAAATCTCCACTGAAAAACCCAATTTCCTCTTCCAAATCCTCCAGAATCGATTGGAGTTGCTGCTCCATTCCTTCCAAGGAGTTGCTGCTTCCAATTAGAGGCAGCTGCTGCTTCTATTGCAGCAGTCCCCTTGTTGCTAGAGCTCCCCCTACTGTAGCCACAGATGCCTGGAGCCCCTGTTGCTACCAAGCAACCCCCATCCTGTTGGAGTCTTGTTGCTGCTCCAAAGCAGCAGCAGTGAGTCTTGTTGCTGCTCCAAAGCAGCAACAGCTCACTGCTGCTCTTGGGCACCCTGTTGCAGCTCTTTTTTATGTCAAAGGGTTGCTACCAAAGCTCTCCCAAGAAGCCCTTTTGGTAGTTGTTGTTGGAAGACCTCCCAATTGGAGCTGCATGCATGCTTTGATCTCCAAAATTGGAGATCCAAATGTATAATTTAATCCCTCCTCTTTCTGCCATCCATGCAATTAAGAATCAAATCCTGTTGAGATATTTCTACATTCCTATGTATCTTTTCAATCATTTTATTTCTTTCTGTCTATCATATGTAATTTACCCATAGGTCTCTCCCCTATATAAGAGAGCCTAGAGATACAAGAATAAACACCTCATTTATTTCTCCAACATGGTATCAGAGCGACGGTCTTAGACCGGAGCTCTCGTATCCGAAACCCTAACCCTACCTCCACCCCCTCTCCTCCACGTCTCGCCCTCCCATTCTCCGGGCATCGCCTTCTTGTCGATGCGCTCCAATTGTCGCCGCGCTCCAGCCCTCGTGTGTGTGGCACCCCCTTGTGCGCTACAACGACATCTCCGTGTGCAATACCTCCTCCTCGCCCCCGAGCATGTTCTGCTGCCTGCACGCAAACTGAACCATGGGCGCAGTCCACCTCGTGTAGCACCCGCGCACCATCCCTTTGCGCATGGACTCTGTCCGTGTGCTATGTCTACGTGCACCGGCATCGGGGTATCCGTTTGGTCAATGGATTTGAGTGCATTCAAATCCACATATGTTTGTGTAGACATTGATTCTTTAATCTACAAAACCTTAGTCTTATACATCTGGTAAGATGCCTGAAAACAAAGTCGATGCACCCGCCACAGGAGCATTTAGAGGTCCAACGCCTATTGTCAAAATGGGCGGGATAAATTATGAGCTCTGGGCTATGCAGTTTATGAGCCTGATGAAGTCAAATGGTAAGAAACATATTCTTACTGACAAAGAGCTGGTGGAGAAGACTGGGGTAAATGCCTTGTGGGAGGCGGACGATGCTTATGCCAAAGTTTGGCTCTGTGGTACATTAACGATTGAGATCGACAATGATGTGCTACATCAACCTACTTCTAAGGCGGCGTGGGATTTCCTCGCAGCAACATATTCTCAAGCGAGGAACGAGACGAAGATCTTCCAACTTCAGCATGACATGTTCACTATCAAGCAGAACGTGCACCCTCTACATTCACTGTATACATCACTGCGTGGGATGTTTGAGAAGCTCCACAGTTTCATGCCACTAACGGCAACTCCAGAGTAGCAGAAGACATCTAGGAATGCTACCATGGTTGGGGTATCCCTAGCAGCCCTTGACCCTAAATATGATGCTGCTCGTTCCCAGATTCTAGCGGATGCCACTATACCCCCATGGAGGAATTGTTCTGCAGGCTCAACAGGATTACTATTCCTTCCACAACCTCTAGTCAGACTTCCTCGACCATGGCACCTTCTCGAGGAAGAGGAGGCCATTCTTCCTTCTGTGGACGAGGACCTCGTGGTAGAGGAGGTTACATATGCCAGCCCTGTACTTTATGTCATTGCCCTGGTCATACCGAGGAGACATGCTATTCTAAGCATGGGTTACCGGTATCATCCCGCGTTGCAGAGCAGATTGAGTCTCCTGCTGCTTCTACTTTAGATCAGGGGTTTGATCATCTTGTGACTAGACTTAGGGATATTATACCTCCTTCCACTTCATCAGCTTCAAGAGATCACTCAGATGCGACAGCCTCAGCTTCTGTCAGTACCTCTGCTACAACTAGTGATGAATCTGTGATTCATGACTCTAAAAGTTGAAAATAAAGCTTTGTTCCCGAGTAATTAGATGCAAATTTCCATTTATATCACATAATTAGCATTCATGCATGCATAACTAATATCTGCATTTTAGCATTCATATTTGCATTAAATAAGAAGCCAAATTCACTTGTAAATATTCACATGTATATTAGCTAAAATACCCTATTTGTATATATTTTATACTAACTCCAAATCCAATAAAACCAACTCTATAGTGTATATATTACTAACACTAATAAAAGAAAAATATAAAAAATACTAACTTGTAAAATTGACCAATAAAACCCCAATCCAAGTTTGAAACCATGAACCTTAGAATGCACATATCTCTCTCATACAACCTCCGAATTAGGTCTACTCACTTTTAAAGTAATATACATTCCAAGACCTTCAAAACAAGACCAATTTCATTAAAATCGGAGCTCGTATGCAAAACTTGAGTTTTGGGCCCCTTTTGTATATTGTACATATTGACCGTTTTACCCCTGGATTTTATCCTTTTATTTTCTTAATTACTAAAATCCAAAAAAAATAGATTAAGTTGTAAATATTCCTTTCATATTTTTCGAACTTTATTTTGATTTTTCTTTTAATTAAAAATGACAAAAAAATAACAAAAGATAAAATGCGGTATTTTATATTTATAAGGTACCACCCAAAAATATATTTTGTACATATGTCTTCTTTTGATTTTCGGCCCTTCACAAAAGTTGTAGATCTCATCGAGACGAGCAACTTTCATGTTGAGCACTTTTTGATTTAATCCCTTTTGCTATTTCTTTTTTATTTTTGTTTACATTAAATTTTTGATTTTTTTAGGAGCGACATGTGGCAGCTCCTGGAGCCGCCGCATGTCACCCCCTTTTATTATTATTATTTTCGAATTTATTTTATTATTTTTGGATTTATTTTTATTATTTTTTATTATTATTTTAATTATTTTTAATAGCCTACTACTTTATTTTATTACTTTATTTATTTAATCTCCCTTTTACCTCTTCCCTTACTTGCCTTCCACTCCAAGTCACCACTCTCCCCACTACTCCATTCTCCCACTTCTTCTCCAACTTCCCTCTCCTCTCCCTTTTTATTACCATCATCCTCCACCATTGTTCTCCATCCGCCGTTTTCGAGAGAAGTGAGGTCGAGCCCCTTTAACCTTCAGGTGACAGCTGTAGGAGACGAGTCGAGCGACGACAACCTCAAGGGGAGATCCGCGGCATCACCATTGCCGCGTCGCGAGATCCAATTGGACTTGCCTAGCTTCTCGGCTTTTCGCCAAGCTGATCGAGGCAACAACCAGAAGTCGCACGACGTGGCTCCACTTTCGGCGAACCACACAGGTAAATTTTCTACCCTCATCTACTTATTTTATTTTATCTAACGATTTTTTCCCTTGGTGTTTCATCCACTAATCATCACAAAAAAAACCACATCATCATAAATGTCATCTCATCTTTTTATCACCACATTTTTTCCACCAAACACATCATTAATCACCACCACCACTATCATCACTCACCATTTTTTCTATTTCATTTTTACCATTGATTGTTATTTACAAAGAAAATACCAAAAAAATTTGCAAAAGAAAAACAAAAAAATAAAAAAAAGCACAGGTCGCCCACGCTCCATATCCGCCACCGACCAGCCCATGGCCTCGGCAACCGTGGCTGGCGCCGCCCTCCAGCCACCGCCGCTTCTCCTCGTCGTCCACGGGCAGCCAAGCCTGCGTGCTAACAACCGCCCAGGTCGTGAGTCCCACCTCCGAGCGGGCAGCCCCCAGGCCGCCGTCTCCTCCCCGTAGCTGCACGCATCTCCTCCGCCGTGGGCAGCCGAGTACCTCCGCCGCCACGCGCGCTGCCGAGCGCCTCCCTGGTCGCGCCCTTCCGCGCCGACGCCGACCGCCCTCATGGCCTCAGCGCCGCCCTTGCCCCGCTCCACCGTCCCATCGCGACCCCCGCGCGCACCCGCCAGCGGCTCCAACGTCGCGCCGCCTCCGCCTCGCGCGACACGTACCCCCCCGACCACCTGCGCACCTGCTCGCGCCCTCGTAGCGCCTCCAACCGCCCCACGATCCACTGCTGCCCCACGCTACTCCGCTGCCTCTCCACGCCGCGTGTTGCCCATCGCGCGTGGCTCTGCCAGAAGCACCGCCTAAATCGTGCGCCTCCAAGCGCCGGCACGCCCCCGCGGCCGCGTCCCGCCGTCCGCCCCTTGGCCGCCGCCGCCCAAAGTGCTTCCCGAACGCCCGTGCCCTAGCATGGGGAGAAAGAAAAGGGTCCACTTAGATATTTTAATTTTGTAAAAATTGCACATTCGTCTTTTCAAGTTTCAGAAATTGCAAATGAGTCCTTGTGCATAATTTGAGTTCATATTTCTTTTTCTGTGTTACATTCATACCCCTGCATTTGCACGTTTATTTTGTCATCATTCTGTTGTCTAATTTTAATTCCGAAAATTGCATTGTGTAGTATAACTCTTGTTCTACCATTTTAGCATTTATTTGTATTTTTCTGATTTGCAGAATATTTATGGAATTTAATTTGGTCGAAAATTGCAACATTTTACCCATGTTGATTTATTAATTTATTGCGCATTGTCTGCTTATCAAAAAATCTCTGAAAAATCATTGGTAGATCTAAGTCTATGCTACAACATATCCAAAAATCATCCTATTTGCACGTATAGCTTGTCCTAGAAAAATTATTTAGTGGAAACCTTAATCAATTTTTAGTTAATCAAGTTTTAACGAAATTCAAGTTGATTTGGATAGCTCTTAATTAGAATTATTTGGATTAATTTTGTTTCTGAGAAATATCATCGTTTGTTCATTATTAAAATTGGTTTAGTCATTTTCATTAAAGTCTGCATTTTTTATTATCCGTGCATCTGAAAATTCTAAAAAAATTAGTGTAGCTTAATTTCATCATATTTCATTATCCAGCCAAGTTTCATAATTTTTGGAATTAAGTTGACCATCTTTCTGATTTAACTTGTAATTTGGCCTGATTTTGCATGTGTCTTGCATAAAATATACGAAAAATACCAAAAATATCTCCTCTGAAAATCATACATTGGATTTTGCTAAAAATCAACCTAAGGAGACAGCTGCCTCCCTGAGTTCGACCTTGGACTTCCAACCAAGTAAAAAAATTGCCGCTCGAAATTAATTTGACTATAATTGAAAGTGGTTTTTGATTTGCTCTCATTATCCGACTGCAACGAACATTAGTAATTAATTTGGACATTAATTTGCTCGAATTAACAAGGGTAGTGGGAGCGTTGTCAAAATGGCACCGTTGCCGGGGAGGCACGACTTAGGTTAATTTGCAGTAATTTCTGACTGTTTGAATTTCTATCCACGAGTAGTCTGACCCCCGGTTTTCTTGTGAATATTTTCTATCTTTTAATTTTTGTATTTTTTGTGTTATTCTCTATCTGACCTCAAGTTATTTCTGTGCGAGGAACGCGAGGAGTCGAAGACGCTCCGAAGATTCAGCATTTTAATTTTTTGAATGATTTGAGAGAATTTGTACCTTTATTTTTCTTTATTTTTTCGCATCATTTCTAGCGGTTCCCGTTTGGGTTCTCGTGTGTGTAAAGATAGTGGAATCGTATCCCCATTTGTTGTGTGACTTGAATTTTTATACTAGGCTTGCACTAGCGGCTCCTCGAGCCACTCTAGGATTTGCTTGTGCTCGTAATTTTCTAGGACCACACATCACTTAAAAGACACACTTAGATCGCAGATCTAGTCAAATTGAACTCGTTCTTCACTCGCTAATAGAACTGCCTGTCTTGGAGCGGCTTTTATCGCTTGCATTGCATGTAGTGTAAAGATTTCAGTTCTGTTTTGCATCCTGCATAAAAGCGAAGGGATCACTGTAAGTCTTCTTAACTCAGCATACGCATCATCGTTTTTCGTGCATCAACTTTTCTCGATTTCCCCCGTTGTTTTTCAAACTTAACTTAAACGGAAATTGGGACTGGACGATGGGCATGCTGTGTGGTTGGACTAACAAGTGAAAACTTAACTTAAAACCGGGACTACTAACATTATTGACCAAAAAAATCAATAAAATTGGAAAATCTGTTTGCGGGAGACTAATCCCCGACCTTATTTTCAGGCTGAGTGAGGGTACTTGAGTGTGTGTGAACACCTTAAGGCAGAGCCCAAATCCCCGCCTTCCATATCACGTTCCGACTAATCCTAGCAAATATTACAAGTTGAATTTTTAAGGTTCGCTGACTAGTACCAAGCAGCCTCCGCCTGTCTCAGGTAGATAGGGGCGAAATTGTGGTACTTCATGATAAGTTGCTAGTAACCCCCCGGGGTGAAGTTCCAGCCTTGTCAGCCTCCGCCTGCTTGCAGGTAGATAGGGGCAAGTCTTTGAATCCATCAACTTGGGATAGGAGCGAAGAAAGGAAGGACCGGCGGTATCTTAGGCGAGAGGTTAAACATGGAAGACGCATTTGTCTCTAAGCCGACTTCCCTCTAGGCCGCGTAATCCTTACTATCTTGCTTGAAAAATCACACTTAAAATTAACAAGATTAATTGGACTCGGTTTCGGGTCCTTCACCGTGTTGAGTGTGAACTCGGGGTTTGCTCTTGCATTTGTCTTTGTGTCTGTCCGTGTGTGTTATCATGTGTAATTGCACGTTTTCTACCTCAATCTTCTTCATTTCCTCTTCAAGATGTCAGGATATTGGTCCCCATACCCTGAGACCTCTGGTCATTCCTCATCGACCATATACCGATCATCTTCACCTTCTTATTCTTCCATGTATCCTCCGCCGCCCACGGGAAATCCTTACTCGTGGGAGGCTCCACCTCAACCTGATTATGAAGTCAGAACTTCGACTGATTTCTCCACTTCTTCGCATTTCTCACCTACTCCATCTTCCAACACTCTGGATCCACTTCCACCTTGGGTTGACTGTCCTTACTCTCGAGAGCTTTTAGGAATCAAAGAACCGAATGAAGAGCAAGCCACTGCTGAGACAGATGATTGGCAAAATTATATGCCCCCACATATGTCATTCTCACCTCAAGTAGGGACCATACAACAATTCACATATACACATCCCGACTTGATCTTAGGGTATAACTTGGTCAATCAAACAACCCGAATGGAGATGCCTGTACATCATGACTTCCCAAACTTGATTGACTTTAGTGATCAAGTTTACATTGACCGACCTACATTTGGAGAGCCTATACATACACAATATTGGACTCAGGAGCTAGAGTTATCAGTCCCCCATTCATTGACTCCATCATATGAGGCTCCGACTAATGTCTGCCATTCAGATGGTCCATACTCGACCCAGCACTACATGCCAGAGTCTAGGTATGTTGAGTATGAGAACCCAATGTCTCAGCAGTATCCTCCAATTGAGCAGCACTCTCCCATGATTTATCATGAGAATTTTGTGGAGGATGACATCTCTAGACTTATTAAGAAAAATGAATCATTTGGTAACGAGTTGAGAGATGTCAAGGACATATTGCACTCAATTTCTTCCACCTCAGATCCTTATGCTTTTACATCATGTCACGGATCTGACATTACAGAGTGGATTATGGACTCCAGTACGACACACCCTCTACGTGGAGATAGACATCAACTTACGTCATATAAACAGGTTCCGCCAGGGAGAATAGTTGTGATAGCTGATGGGACTCATTCCCCGACCACAAGACAGGGGGAGATCACATTGATGCCTTCGATGCGTCTGCAGAATGTGCTACATGCTTCAGATTTCTCTATGAATTTGCTTTCTATTAGTCAGATTACAAAGGATTTGCACTGCCGAGCTATTTTTGACCCATCGTCTCTTGTTTTTTAGGACATTCTTACGGGCAAAATAATTGGGTGTGGCCATGAGCAAGGTAGCATTTATCGTCTGGTTCGGACTCCCTATGCTGGTGTTTCTTCTCATTCGTCGGGATCGTCTCTCCGTTTACTTGGTACCTTCGGTTTGGTCATCTCCCTCTTTAGAAGATGTGTTATATGTTGCCGCAGATTTCACTTAGTTCTTCCTTTCAATGCAAAGCTTGTCAGTTGGGAAAGCATCATTGGTATGTCTTTCCCAATCATCAGATTCAGAGCAGTAGCTCCCTTTTTGAGTTATTTCATGTTGACCTTTGGGGTCCGAGTCGTGTGCCTAATCATCAGGGACACATATTTTATCTTGTTGTTGTGGACGATTTTTCACGATAATTGTGGGTATTTCTTTTGAAAAATAAATCTGAAGCAAGGGATGTAATCAAAACCTTTATTATCGATGTGTAGAATGTTTTCTCTACCTCTGTGAAATTTATGCGAACTGATAATGCTTTAGAATTTTGTACTCGCGATCTATCTCATTTTCTTTCATCTAAAGGGATTATTCATCGAACATCCTGTCCCTACACCTCTCAACAAAATGGTGTTGCTGAGAGAAAGCATCGTCATCTTCTTGATGTTACTCGGACTCTTCTCATTCAGAGTCGTACACCACATTCGTTTTGGGGTGTTGCCATTTTCACATCATGCTATTTGGTGAATCGTATGCCATCATCTATCTTAGGTGAGAAAATTCCTTTCTCCATAGCTTTCCCTGATAAGGAGTTATTCTCGGTCACTCCTCGTGTGTTCGGTTATGTTGCTTCCGTTCACCAGTTGACTTTTGGTCTTGACAAGCTCGCTCCTTGAGTTGTTAAATGTGTGTTTGTTAGGTACTCCAGGACATAGAAGGGATATCAGTGTTATGACCCTTTGCGCAGAAAATACTATACAATGCTGATGTCACATTTTTTGAATCTGTGACGTACTTCTCTCCTACAGGTGACAGGTTGGCTTCATCAGACTCAGATGATGAAGTCTACATGCCACCTCCTCCAGCACCTGCTGTACCACCTCCACTACCTCCTCCATCTCCACCACCACCACCTCCTACTACCCAGTGACATGCGCCACTTGTTCCCTCTTTACCTAAATTCTATACTCATTGGACGGCTTCTGCTCATGGACATCACCCTTCATCCACAGAGCCCCAGGTTTGTCTTGATAACATAGCGTCTAACGATGGATCTGGAGATATATATGTGCAAGGATCATTGCAGGAACAAAGCATGCAGATGGATGAAGTTCCCTCTGACTTGGATATTCCTATTACAGTTCAAAAGCAGCAGCGATCTTGTGCTTCCTACCCCCTTGCTTCTCAGGTCTCTTTTCATCATCTAATAGGGGATTTTCAACGGTTTGTAGTAGCCCTACCAGCCATGGAAATTCCATGAAATTATGAGGAGGCCTTGAAGGGTAGTCACTGGCGCTTGGCTATAGAGGAGGAGATGGTCGCACTACAGTCACGTGGTACGTGGAGTCTTGTTTATGCTCCATGTGACGCATCTGTTATGGGATGCAAATGGGTGTTCACTGTAAAACACCGTGCGGATGGTAGTGTGGATAGCTATAAGGCGAGACTTGTGGCATGTGGGTTCACTCAGACATATGGGGTAGACTATCAGGATACTTTCTCTCCAGTAGCCAAGCATTCTACTCTGCGTATTCTTCTTTCAGTTGCGGTGACATGAGATCGACCACTCTTTTAGGTTGATGTAAAGAATGCCTTCCTTTACGGTGATCTACAAGAGGTATACATGCAACAACCACCAGGGTTTGTTGTTGAGGGGGAGTGTCAGAAGGTTTGCAGGCTACACAAGGCTATTTATGGCCTTAAGCAGAGTCTAAGAGCATGGTTCCAAAAGCTCAGGGGTTTGTACGATCGATTGCCGATAATTCCTTATTTGTGCAGAAGATCCGGAAAGGTACTATTATCATTCTTATGTATGTTGTGACATTATTGTTGCAGGGGATGACAAGCAGGGCATTCAGGGTGCCAAGGACTTCCTAGGTCAACAGTTTGTGACCAAGGATCTTGGACATCTACATTACTTCCTTGGTCTGGACTTTACTAGGAACCAGAGAGGCCTTGTGATGATCCAAAGAAAGTATGTTGCAGATCTTCTTTCAGAGACATGCTTGATAGATTGCAGACCTGCCATCACTCCTATTGATCCGAGCATGAAGCTATATGATGATGTCACTGAGGAGGTCGACAAGAGGAGATAAAAGGAGTTTGTTGGCAAGCTACTATATGTGATCATCACCAGGCCTGATATATCTTTTACTGTAAGAAAAGTAAGTCAGTTTATGAAGCAGCCCAGTGCAGTCTAAATGATTCTGAGATACCTGAAGAATTCACCTGCTACAAGACTTCTTTTCAGCAAGGGCACATCTCTCTCACTTACAACATGTGCAGATGCAGATTATGCTGGATGTTCAAAGGATAGAAATTCTACCTCAGGCTTTGATGTGATTATAGGGAATTCCCTAATTTCACGGAAGAGCAAGAAACAGATTGTAGTCACCAGATCGAGTGCTGAGTTAGGATACAGGGCTATGGAACAGGCTAGCACAGAGACAATGTGGGTCAGATCTGTTCTTACTGATCAGACTATATAGGTGCCTCTTCCCATGCACCTCCAATGTGAAAATTAGGCTGCTCTTTTCATTGCCAACAACCCCACATTCCATGAGAGAACGAAACATATTGAGGTAGACTGCCATTACACTAGAGATATGATCCAGAAAGGTCTGATTTCTAACTCTCATGTTAGTTCAGGAGAGCAAACATCAGATATCTTTACCAAGGCATTACTCAGAGGGCCATTTTAGAAGTGTTCGTCCAAGCTGAGCATGATTTACATCTATGCTCCATCTTGAGGGGAGTGTTGAGATATTTCTACATTCCTATGTATCTTTTTTAGTCATTTTATTTCTTTATGTCTATCGTATGTAATTTACCCTAAGTCTCTCCCCTATATAAGAGAGGCCTAGGGTTACGGGAATAAACATCTCGCTTAATTTTCTCCAACAAATCCTAAACCCTATTAAAAACTCTTGATTTCTTAGGTTTTAATGATAAAAAATCAAGTGAATTGCATGCAATTTGACCTAAAAATCAGATTATAATTGCTACAGATTTGCATGCTTGAATGATGACGTTTTGAAGGTGATTTGCAAGAAATTAAACATAATTTCAGACCAATGTTATTGTAATGTTTCATGTCTTAAAAATTTAAATAGTTGGGTGTCATTTGGCATGAATATGACATAAATCAGACCACTGTTTATGATCTGATTTCATGCTTAAAATTGATGATTTGGTTGTGATTAACATGCATTTAGTGCTAACTTCATACCACTAAACATGCTACAGTTTGCATGCTTAAAAGATGATAATTTTGGAGATAATTTGGTGGTGATTTGTATACACTTAGTTCAAATTTCAGACCATTAAATTTGTTCCAGATTGTATGCTTGAAAGATGAAATTTTGGAGTTGATTTGCATACAATTAAATCTAATTTCAGGTAATAAAATTTATGCTCCAGATTTCTGAAAAGTTAAAAAATTAGGGTATTTAGCATGAAATAAATCTAAATTCAAACTACCATATGCTCTAGATTTCATGTTGAAAGGATAAGAAATTAGAGGTGTGTTTAGCATGTAATTTAAGATCTAATTCAATCCCACTTAATTAGCTCCTGATGTAATTGATTATAGTGAAAATGTTCTGATTAGAGAAGTTGGGGAAATGTTGATTAAAATGCTGCTACTTTTGAGCCAAAATTTTAGTTGAGAAATTGGGAAATTATCATCCAAGTTCTACTACTATTGAATCAAATTATAGATGAAGAATTATCTGTTTTGATGGTACTAATCCTTCCTAGGAAGTACCGAGTTGTGGAGACTCGACTAAGAACATCTATATATTAGGAATTTAATATGATAGGATGATTATACCTCAGTTTATTCTTGGATATGATGAAAATGATTAAAGACTTGATACTATAGGGAAAGGCATATGTGGATAACACTCCTCAAATGTCGGATTAAAATGAGAAATAGGGTTAACAGGAAGTAAAGAACTGAATGATTATATATATATTGAAAGATAACCTATTCTTAAATAAAGAACTCAAAAATGATTGAAACACTCTATAATAACATGTGATCATTTTGACTAACAATAATCTTCTAAGTGTAATCTACTAAATTATATATCAATATTGATAAGATTGTCGACAAAGTACTTAAATATGTAAAGATATCTACATAAGAGATTGAGAAAGGGAGATGAAAACATGTACATCCATAAGATGGTGAATTGGTGACGACAATTAATTGTGCCGGTCATGGTGAGAATTACACATGACTATGCGAGGGTGTGTAGTGAACCTCAGCTGGGTGGGGGATAGAAAGCCCAATTAGAGCAACGACTGCCTAATGAGCGGGTCTAGGATCCTAGTCCTTTATATGATTTTTGCGAGTTTGTAGTTTTTTCACTTCGTTGGGATCCATGTACTTTAGTTTGATCAATTCCGCTGACCCTGTTTTCATAGGGTACCTATGCAGGTGGATCATTGGTTTTCTTTTTCGAGCTCGTTTTGTCCGTACCAGTGGGGCCAATTTTGGAGTGACTCAATCCGAAGAGTCTCTCCCACCCATCTCAGGGGCGTAGTGTTGGAGTATGCTTAGCCCTCTCCTATACCACATTACCACTTCGAGGGTGAGACAGAAGAGTATCTTAGGAGGCTTCCTCACCGCTCAAGTTTTGGTTATTGTTCCGCCAGTTGGTCCTGACGAGGAAAATATCGTTGTCAGGTGGAGTTAAGTTTGGTTAATGTTCCACCAGTAGGTGCTGGCAAGGAAAGAGATTAGATCCTGGATATCATCAATCATCAATTATTAATAATCAACATTTAATAAGACCCATCATCACATCCAACATCTCATAATAATGGAATGAACGTAAAATCATCTATATCAAAATAAGAAATATTACTACGGTTGTTATGTGAAGCTAGTGAATGTGTTGGGAACTTTGTTAGGATGTATTACACTCCACTGCATGCCTACAGAGGCACCCCAACCTTAAGGCATTCTTCCTACCTTAGAGTCATAGTGTGAGGTCTCACCTAGACCAAGACCACAGACTATCCACCAAGCTTGAGAAATTTAACAGGAAAAGAATCAGAAATTGAGACACATCATCTACACTTACTAAGATCCATCAACATGACTTATAAATACTAAAATGATGATAGCCTAAATATGGATCTTAAAATTAATAGATAAAATAATTAGTGTGGTTAGTTAAGTTGAGGTAGTGAGTGAGCAAGGGGATTAATATACAGTAAAGCCAGAGAACCAACTTTCCATGCAAGTACCTAAATGCCACGCCTATCTACTTGCTTTCTTTTGGAACCACTGAAAAATCTGTTATTTTTAATAAATTAGTTTGTACTCAACATTTGTTGACATTCTTTTCTTCCTAACTTGAATGGCAGGTAAAGCATATGCGTCACTGTAGTCCGACAACTGGACTGAGGTTCTGCGGTTCAGAAAAATTCTGTTTGCGGTACACATTATAGCATTGTATAGATGATGTAACTCTTTTGTGATTATTCTCTCTTCTGATGTATTTTGGGATACATGCACAAAATGTTATTTTCTTTCGACACATGTGATGTTTTATGGAAATTAATGCAATTATGAATTGGTGACACTTATTGTTCTGTGATTGATTATTAAAATTATGAATGCCATTCAAATGGGAAAAACTTCTCCTCATTTTCTGTAATCTAATGCGATCGATAACAAATGTGATATTGCAAATATTGTGTAAACGAGTAACCCAGATCCCCGGATGTCACAACAGATAACTTCCAAGCATGTTATAAACTTAGAATTGCGGCTGAAAGAAACAATGAAAGTGATAACTTCGATAGAAAGTGAGAAAATCCCAACAGAGAACATGAGCTTGGAGTTGGCCAGTCGGTAGATGAAGGGTAGTTGGGCCTTTCAATTGGGCAAGTGTAATTGTAATGACTTGGGGAACAACTCTCTACAACCCATTGTTCGCCAAAATATATGCATATGTGTTGTTGTCTTGACTAAACGAGAATATGTACTTCAAGTGTGGAGAACCATTTACAATATACTCACGTGGGATTGGGGTATCATTTGCACAACTGAAAGAAATCAGGGTACTGTTGTACTTTCCACTCTTTGACGACTCTCTGTTCCCACACACATATTTTGAATACAGATCCGCATACAAATACCTGAAATTGCATGATCATAGGGAAAATGAGATGGCATTTATGGTAAAAACAATAAAGGTGTGAAGGAATTTTCGATAGCACTTGCCTCCCAACCATGCATGGATCAGTTTCTGACCTATACATGCATCCTCCAGTTATTGATGCAGATTTTGCGCTCGTGTCAACATATTGTGGATGATTATATCCCATCACAAAGAGGATAGTATTTAATGAGGAACTAGCTACATCAGAAGTGTTGAAAGGGTAGGGGCCTTCATACACATGCCACCCATAGTTTCCATCTTTTGAGATCAAATCAACTTCTGCATACACATACTACAAAAATTAAGCAACTTCAAATCTAGCAACATAGTAAAAGCCTTGAATTGAAAAGAAATACTAACTATGAAAACAATCTGATACATGGCTTTAAAGTACAGAATTGCTGAGTTGGGTTTGCAATACAGATTAATGGGTCGTAAGTGAGAAATCTTGTTGGACCATGTATAATTCATCTTCCATTTTTCTTCTGTCAATGAAATGAAGATATTAGCCATAGGATATCTCCTCAGTTCAATAAGTATAGAAAAGTTTCCACATAAATCCCTTTGTTCTTTTTTGAGTGTTGGAATTTGTGGGTTGCATGTTCTCATTACTGTCTACATGGTATCAGGGCATCCAGATCTTTGTGCGGTTTATTAAATTACGTGCCCCAATGGGCTCCCATGTCACATTGTCATTATTTCTATTAACAGGTGTGTTGGTCGGCACCATCAATCGTGCACCAATGACACCGTGAATTTCTGCAAGCGGGCAATGCCTCTTCCAAGAATCGTGTTACAGAAGCGACAATAAACATGAGCAACAACTTGAATTGGAAGCCTCTTGGATCCATGTTTCACAACTCTATGGCTGCACTGTTTTGTTCTCAAAAAATTCCAAGGTGCTGCCTTGAGAAATCAGATTTCTTTTTCTATTTGGAGGAAAATTCGTGCCTGCCATATGGAAAACATACTTGCCCTGAAATAGTGGTGAACATATTATTTTTAAACACCCCTTCGAGAGGTGGCTCTAGCAACTCTCTTTTAATATTCAAGGGCCAATGCTAGTCTAGTATAAGAGTTGCCTCTAAGACACGGCTACTGGGCAGAAATAGGAGCAACACGCCTCTTTACTGCTGCGTGTTCTTTTTTAAACGTTTGACAGGCTTGATTTTCTACTAAAGTTTAGTACGCTTGATTTTTCCTTGAAAATTGAATAGCATTATGTTGTCATTCAAACAATCAACCGCATGTTTCAACCTTATAAAGAGCATTCATTCTAAAAACATGAGCGTCATTCAAGCATTAAGTACATGTTCGAACATTATCAACATCATGCTAACAACATTTTCATTAATTAAACAACCTAAATCTCAACTACATGTTCAAAAGAATCCATCAACGTTGTTTGTGTCTATGAATATAGTGTAGTTTGTTGCTTTTTCTTCCGGTAGGGATGCTTGAATCATTGTCGTTGATCCGAAATGAAAATGAACAGTTGCCTTGCCTGATCAATATGTAATATTTGTGGAGCATCCTCCTTGTTGACACTCTCCAAGTTGAGTGGTAGTACTAACAAATAGTGTGATAGTACAATGTCACCCTTTGTCCTTTCCTTCCTTGTGTAGGAGTTGTAAGAGAAACATGTAAACTCCCCAATTCAAGAAGTAGAATTTCATTCAAGTTCCAATCCTAATCAGGGTATTCTTGTAGCATGTTATAGAACCTCTCCAATATCATCTGGATGGCCCCGAGGCCGACATGCATTATGTCATTTAGGGACTTGGATCCATTTGTTTGTCTCTGGGATTTGCTTGTATTGGGAGCACTATATAAACTCCATCGGGTTAGGGTTCTTTGTATCCTCTGTTTTTTTCCATTCTCCATATATAACGAAAAGTATTGCCGTCACTCAAGGATGTAGATAGTTAAGGATAAACCTCTCCAATATCATCTTGATGGCCCCAAGGCTGAAATGCATTATGTCATTTAGGTACTTGGATCCGTTTGTTTGTCTCTGGGATCCGCTTGTATTGGGAGCACTATATAAACTCCATCGGGTTAGGGTTCTCTGTATCTTCTATATTTTTTCCCCTTCTCCATATATAACGAAAAGTATTGTTGTCACTCAAGGATGTAGCCAGTTAAGGATAAACCTTGTAAATCAGTGTGCAGATGGTTTGCTTAGTTGTGTTTGTGCTTGTTTGTTTCCGCTACTGGCAACACATTTGTTATAACACGACTAATTCGCTCATTTTGTCCTACAAGAAGAATGACTCTGTCAAATCGCAATACATGTAATCAAATTATATGATAGAAATTTATTAATTTGCAAAATAAATGATATTTTTAAGAACTTATGGATGAGTCGAATATACAATTGTGTCTGCCAATAAATCGTTCTGTAATCAAGTTGTACCATGGCATGTAATAATAGTGACATCGAAAGCCCTTGGTGGTATTGGCATCGTCTTTAACACCTAATCCTTGCAATTATTCCACAATCGGAGACACGAATCATGATATTGGATCCAATCCACATAGATCTCCCCATGAAGATCGATGATGTGAAGATGTGATGTGTTGCAATTCATGGGAACACCTTGCTCTATTTTGAATTGTTGGAAGACATGATCATGTGTGTATAACTCGATAATACAACAACAAATCCCTTTCCCACATTAAGTAGGAATGGCTACATGGATTCTTTGCCTTCGTTCAGATCTATCTTGGGTCATTCTTGGGATTAGATCCAAAAAACTAAGATCCCTTTGGATGGTTTCATTCCAACACTTATCGGGCCTTCCTCACCCTCTCTTAGCTGGTTTAACATCCTAAATCCTGCATCTTCTAATTGGTGCATCAATCGACCTCCTTTGCAAATGGGGAAACCATCTTAATTTTCTCTCATCTTATCATCTGTTGGAGCTACACCAACTTTCCTTCTAATCACATCATTCTTAATCCGATCATTTCGTGTATGACCACACATCCACCTTATCATTTACATTCCTGCTACTATCATCCTTTGCGCATGTCTATGGTTCACAGGACAACATTCAAATCCATAGAGCACAACATGTCTCTCAACTTCTTTGTTATACTTTCCTTTGATTTTCAAATGAATTTTCTTATCACAAAGAATAGTAGAAATGCCTCTCCACCTTAGCCAAACTTTATTTATTCTATGACTAAGATCTCCATTGATTTCCCCATCTTGTTGCAAAACAGATCCCGCATATCTAAAAGAATCTTTCTTCCGAATGTTATCATCTCTAATCTTTATATGAATTCCTTTACTATTGCTTCCATTAAATGTGCACTCCATATGTTCAGTTTTATACATACATATATGGAAACCTTTAATCTCTAAGGCATGCCTCCAAATCTCAAGCTTCTCATTTACTCTATCTCTAGTCTCATCAATCAACACAATATTATCGACGAATAACATACACCAAGGTATCTCATCCCGAATGGGACTAGTCAACTTGTTCATAATCAAAGTAAACAAGAATGGACTCAAAACTGAACATTGATGCAGACCAATGCTGATATTAAAATAGTCTATCTTCTCAGATTAGATCCTTACACAAGATGAAGCTCCATCATACATATCCTTTATAAGATTAATGTATAGGACATGTACTTGTCTCTTCTCCAAAACTCCATAATATCTCCCATAGGATTGAATCATAATCCTTCTCCAAATCAATAAAAATCATAAGGTGGTTCTTCCTTTCAACTCTATAAATCTCCATCATTCTCCTCAACAAGTGGATAGCTTTAATAGTAGAGCGACCTGGCATAAATCTGAATTGATTTTCTTTTACTTTGGAAACTTGCTTCAACCTTCTTTTGATCACACATTCCCAAATTTTCATAGTATGACTCATCATTTTTGTACCTCTGTAATTTGAGTGTATAACTCGATAATGCAAGAATAAATTAACGAAAATCTTGATTAATATAGAGGAGCTGGTTCACCACATATACATTATAGGATATCAATACAAAAGCGATCGAGTATTTAAAATAAATGAGTACACTCAAATAATACATCATATACCAATTCATTATCAAATCTAATATCAGCAAGTTGCAAGCATCCCTATATGGGTTACAACTTGAGGCGAGTGAGTAGTTAAGTCAAATTATGCCAACTGTCAACATTTGATGGGTCTACCAAGCCATCTAGAGGTTGACAGGTTGTTGGTGCAATGTGAGAGAATTGCTCAAAATCCCATAACTGCATAAGTATTAGCGGTCCACCAATCTCCATTGCGCCTGCTTTCGATGCGATGCCCAAATATCTATAAAGGTACATGAAGCAGAATAAACTCCAGTTGTAACCTCTGTAGCCTCTAAGTCCTCCAAAACAGAAGGTAGACCAATGAAAACTCATTTCCTAATTTGTTTTGACAAATAATATATAAATAATATGTGTATAAATGTATATAGGTATGCATACAATTAATCAAAGAATGTGAGTTTATAAAATATATGTAATTATTTAGTTTTTTATTAATCATATTTTATTTTTTAATTAAATATTTATAATATGTAGACTTATATAATTTTTTATTTTTAAATAAGTATTAAATAATTCGAATAATAAATAATGTTATAACGTATATATTGCTATATATAGATAAATAATACACTAAGGGATAATATACTTATAAATATATATAATAATCAGAAATAGAAAAATAATATGTTTTTGTGTTTTTATAATTTTTTACTATTTTTGTGATTTTAGGTTTTCGAACCCTCACGTAAAAAGATAAAATTTATGTTAGAGAGATAGACTCAATAAAATAAAAATAAAAAAATAAAGCAAACAAAAATAAATAACTAAATAAGAAGAGAAATATACACAAGAAAAACCGAGGGTCAGACAACCCGGGGTGGAAAACCTAAAATCAAGATTTTTTAAAAATTAACCTAAGTCGTGCCTCCCCGAAATGATGCCATTTAGGAACCCTTAAGTGACCTTGTTAATTATGAGGAATTAATGTTCATTTGTTCGTTGCATTCGGGCAAATTCAAATTAATCAAAAACCATTAAATTGATTATCTATCCAAATAAAGCGTGCGATCAATTTTTTTATTCGTGCAAGCCCAAGGTCAAACTCAGGGAGGCCACTGTCTCCTTAGGTTGATTTAAAGTCGATCTAAAGGTTATGTTTTCAAAGTGGCATTTTTTGGTATTTTAAAATGCAATAATGAGTGAAATGCAATTATAACGAAATTAAGGGGCTAAAATACAATTTATGATCAAATTAAGTCCAAAAATCTTCAAACTTGGTCAAAATGTGAAATATGAAGAATTAGGCTACTGGAATTTTTGGATGAACTACGGATTAATTATGAATAAAATATGCAGACTAGGTGATTTTGAGAAAATAATTTTAATAAATACCAAATGTCAATATTTCCCAAAAATTAATTTATCGTAGATAGATCTATGTGAGAGATATCCAGAACAATCTTTAATTCCTAAAAATACTAAGTGTGGAATTAATTAAAAATCAATTACTAGAATCACTATTTCAATTATTGTGGCCTCGATTTGTGTGCAATTGATGAAATTTGGGCACAATGTAAAACACCTAAAATCTACTTCTTGCGAATTTTTAGGATTTTTTAGATCGGGGAATAATTAAATATCAATTTAGGAGCATAAAAGAAGTAAACTACGTAAGTTTCCACCGAATTAATTATAATATATAATCCACTGATCACAAAAATGTAAATAAATGCTCATTAGATAGAAAATGAGTTGCTCTACAACATATTATTTTTGGAATAAAATATGGTTGTGAAATGATTGTAAATAAATGTTCAAATATAGGGGTATTTATGCAAAACATAAAATAAAATAAAAATAAAAAATAGCGCACAAGTGTGCTTCTTTGATTACCGGATCCTCCAGGGGCCTTTTCGCATTTTTCCACCAAAGCACGTGGGTTCCGACTAGCAGAGGTATCCCTGTAATATGTAGGAACTGCGAGGGTCTCACCACAAATCCTTCAAGGGACATGTGCCTTGCACGTGCCCTACTGGGGGTCTTCATGATGTTTTTAGAATCTACAGGGGCGTGGCTGCAATTGCTCCAGCTCTCATGTGCCTCGTACATGAGGGGGAGGGTTGGGGCGGCTCGCAGATTGAGGTACGAAATGTTTTGGGGTGGCGGTGGTCGTCTAGACGACGCCAGAGCAACTACGCGAGGCAGCTGGGCGGCCGCAGTTGGCCTGCGTGGCGAGGAGCAGGGTCCGCGAGGTGCAGCGTGGGCCGGAGGTGCATCCAAGGGTGAGGCCGTTGTGGTCTGTTGGAAGGTGGCCGCAGTGAATTGAAGGCGTACGTGATCTGTCCGGTGAAGGACCTTGTAACTTGCATCGCTCAAAGGTCGGCGGAAAGAGACAGAGGCGGGCTTCGGCAGTGGCCTGCGTTGCGAGGTGGTCCTCGCACGAGGAGGTGCAACAGGAGGAGCTTGGAGGCACTCGATGGGCGGCTTGTCAGTGGCTAGGGGACCAGGGGAGGCGATGGAGGTGCGAAAGTCACTGGCTGATCTGCTGGCGACTACTGAAGTGCGTTGATGATGGTACTCGCCTTCCTACAGTGGCGCTGGGAGTGTCGAGCTCACCGACGGAGGAGCATAGCTCGATGTCAAAGGAGAGGGGGGGGGGTCGACTGCTATCAGTTGAGGAGGAGAAAGCCCTGTGGGGCTCTGCTGGAACGGGTGGCGAAGTGGTTGAGGATGAAGGCGAGTGCGGCTACCCCAGACATGGACTGAGGGTGTTGCACACTCGATGGTGGTGATGTGGCTCCATGTGCGAAGGTTGGTCATGGGCGTCACTGGTGTAGTTGCTCGTCGTCAGTGAACGCACTGAGGTGTCGGCTGAGGGTGGAGAGGTGGCTGGTAGCGCTGAGTTACGGATGGTGGACGATGCTCCATTGTGGCAGAGGAGAGGAGCAAGTCGATGGTCAAGTTGCGATGAGATAAAAGAGAATGCGGAGGGATGATGGAGATGGATGCGTTGGTGGTCTAATCGAATTAGGTTGCAATACAGATGATCATAACAGAGAAGAAAGGGGACGAAATCGAAGCAATGGGAAGATGAATGGAAGAGGACGTGACGACTGTTGGAAGTGGATCGCCGAGAACGATGGCGGAGCTACGCTCGACCCCGGTCTTCGCCTCGAGCTACGGCAGCCGTAGCGATTCGCTTCAAGAGCTTTGAGCTCGTAGCGTGGAGGAAATATCCACAGATCTCACCTCGGGCTATCGTTGCTCAAGAACTCCCCGCCTAGCTGTCACCGAGGCGAGGTTTCAAGCTGGTGGCCATCTCTCTTAAAAACGGTTGATGATTCTGGATCGAGGGTGGCTGAGATGCCTTTATTGGTAGCTAGTGGGTGCGAGGTAGACAGAGGTAGTGGATATCGTGGAAGAAAGTAGGGTGAGGGTGCAGTTCTTGTGGAGGTAGTTGGGTCGAGGGTTGCGTAGAGGGTAGAGGCTTGAGTGGGAGCAAAGAGAGAGAGAGAGGGGCAGGCGTAGGGTAGTCGCACAACCACCATGCGCAAGGGGGCAGAGGGCGGAGAGGCTGCGTCGCTCATGGAGGAGTGGTGGGGGATTGGTTCGCATGCAGGTGACAGTTGGACGTGGGTTGCATGGGTTGCGGTTAGAGAGAGAAAGATAGAAATTGAGGGGAGAGGGGTAGAGAGAGCCTAAGAGGGGAGATAGAGAGTAGAGGCATGGGTCGTGTGGGCCTGCATGGGTTGCATGGTTTTTGCATGGGAGATGGAGATCGACCGTGGGGGGGGCGTAAGGGAATGAGAGAGAAAACACATGGGCGAGGGGGAAATGAGATGCCCATATGGCACGCACTGGGCGTAACAATGTGGATGCGAAAATGAAATTTAAAATAAATAAATAATGATGATTAAAATAAAGTAAAAATAAATAATATATAAGATAATATAAATAATTAAAAATAAATAATAAATAGGTAAAATAAATAATTAAATAATAATGTAATTAAAAGAAAAATGGGGGTGACATGTGGTGGCTCTAGGAGATGTTACGTGTCACTCCTAGAAAAATAAAAAATTACATCAAAAGAAAATTTAGAAACGAATTAAAGAGTTCAAATCAAAAAGTGGTCAACAAAAAAGTTGCTCGTCTTGACAAGATCTACAACTTTCGCGAAGGATTGAAAATCAAAAGAAGTCATTTGTACAAAAAGTATTTTTGGGGTACCTTATAGGTATAAAGTACCACATTTTTATCTTTTGCATATTTTTTTGTCATTTTTTAAATAAGAGAAAAATCAAAATAAAATTAGAAAAATATGAAAGGAATATTTACAACTTAATCTATTTTCTAGATTTTTAATAATTAATAAAATAAAAAGATAAAATAAAGGTTAGTTTGGTCAATATGTACAATATACAATAGGGGACCAAAATCCAAGTTTCAAATGTGAACTTCGATTCTTTTGAATATGATTTTGTTTTGAAGATAATTGAATGTACATTAATTTACAAGTTAGTAGGGGTCCGTAGGAGACTATATGAGAGAGATGTTCACGTTTTAAGGTTCTTAGTCTAAAACTAGGGTCTGGGTTTTATTGGTCAATTTTACAAGTTAGTATTTTTTTGGTATTTTTTTCTTTTATTAGTGTTAGTAATATATACACTATAGAGTTGATTTTATTGGATTTGGAGTTAGTATAAAATAGATACACATAGGTGAAGTCAGCTAATATATACATGTGAATATGTACAAGAGAATTTGGCTCCTTATTTAATGCAAATACGTATGCTAAAATGCAACATTGATTCTAAATGCATGAATGTGAATAATGCACAATAAATGGAGATACACATCTAACTATTCGGGAACAAAGCTCTATTTTCAACATCTAGAGTGATAAATAACAGATTCATCACTCACCAAAGAAATAGATAGGGGAAGCCAATAGGCAAAACCAATACTTCAGATCTTGCTCGCAACAGAATGACCCGTGGGCATGCAAGGGCATACTCGGATGCAAACTAATGAGATAGACACACTCGTGAGGGCGTGGACTAAGCTCATTACTTCATACTAAGTCGGATGCTCCACACAAGGTAGGAACATCATGTTCGACGAGGCCCTACTCAGTCATGTACAATAGAAGCGCCAATACTTCGTTAACCCATGTGATAATCAAGGCACTACAGATTGGGCGTTGGGCTTTAATCCTTAGCGGGTTGCGTCTCACTTTGTCTGGAGTATACCTGAAAATAATGTGGGCTTTATGAACCCCAAACAATGAATGGTTCGTTATGAATTTTAATTATGGTCAAGTTTATTTAGCAGCCCCTTTTTTTAATTTTTGGGGGTTTCATTTTTTTGAGTATTTTTTAAAGCAAGCCACACAAGGATTTTTTTTGTATTTCCCTTTATATCCTAAGTGATATAAACATAGGTGGGGAAAGTAGAAAAGCCGTGCAAGTTATCACTAATATGGAAAACTCGCCTTAGTGACCAATGAAGCATGCAAAGTTAGAATTACTTACACTGTTTCCCAGCTCTCTCCATGCAGGATGCAAGGCAGAATTGAAATATTTACACTATATGGCAATTGCAAAAGCGAGAAAATATCCTAAATAATAGCTGCTATTATAGGAAGAACCAAATGTTAACTACTTAAAAATAGATCTTAAATGTCCAGTCTTGGAGACCTCTTGGTGCCTGCTATAATGAGTCCAACAAGTTGCTATGTGAGGTCTTTCATGGCTCGTGGTTCCAAATTCAAGTAATTGTAATTAATTATTTAACTAAGTCCAAGTGTGTATCATTATAGGTGTATGCAATATAATTAGGCTTTGGACCTAGCTACCAAGTCAAGCAACTCAATGTCTAAGGGCCCACTCACAGAAAACAAATAGAAACAAAGGCGGGCAGCTCAAATCGCGTGAAACAAAATAAAAAGAAAGGCAATAAAATACGAAAAACCATAGCGAGGCCCCCAAGTGAATATACACCCAGGCAGTGGACCTCGCTGAGTGTGACAGTGTCTATATTATTACAAATTAATTTAAAAATAAAAATGACACACTCTCTCTCACAAAAATGAAAATAAAAGCTAAGTCTAGGTCCTCTTCTCCTCTCCTTGCTTCCCTCTCCTGCTCTCTCCTGGTTGGCTCGCAAGCGAATGCCAACCTCCGCTTGCCTCGGGTGCGTCCACCTCCTAAGAGATAGCCGTCGCCAAGCAGTCCCTCGCAAGAAAGATCAACAAGAAACAAGGACTAGAATAGTCAAATAATTATAAAAAACAAAATAAGTAGAAATTAAAGAAAGAATAATATGCAACTATATATACAAAAGTGTGCTACAATCCGTTGCTCCCCGGCAACTTCGCCATTTGAAACAATGCAAAGATCAAGGGAGGAGGGTCTTGCGCTCCACACAAGGTAGAGCGTAGTCGATGCGGCAACCACTCACAAGATTAAGGACAAAGTCAACAATCAACCCACACGATAGATATCAATCAATGAAGAAAATGTTGTCAATCAAAATTTATTATAAACCCTGCAAATAAATGTGTATAGTGACAAGTAGAGTAGGGTGTCGAATACATAAAGAAACACGGTGTAGCACTCAATATTATTTATAAATAAATAAGATATAAATAATATGTGTATAAATGTATATAGGTATGCATACAATTAATCAAAGAATGTGGGTTTATAAAAATATATATAAATATTTTATTTTTTATTAATCATATTTTATTTTTTTAATAAATATTTATAAAATATAGTGTTAGAGAATAGAGAATGCGGAAGCGTATCAGAATAGAGATAGAAAACTTAAGAACACGGAGAATTTTACGTGGAACCCTACTCCTTAAGGAGCGAGATGAAACCATGGGAGAAGCCCTCAAAGGGGCATATGCTTTATTGCTTTTTCTCATGTGATATAGGAGGTTTGGGGCTCCTTATATAGCCTCCACAGAGCCTCCAAGTCCCACCACTAGTAGATGTGGGACTAAAGACATGGATGGGGTAAATGGATCTTGGAGGTATCCATTTACCCATCTCCTCAACATATGACACATACAAACAATACTCCAACACTCACCCTTGGACAAACAGAAGAAACTCAACTCAACGCTACAAGACACTATGGACAATATCAACTCAACGCGCACAACTGTTGCTGTCGAGGACGTTGCTTCTCATGCCGTGCAGGTGAGGAGGACGAACATGCTGGAGTGTGAGTCTGTTGAATCTCCTCGTTGGAGAGCATGTGCTCTGAACTACGTCTGTCAGAGTCACTGCAACTGAAATGAGTCACCTCGTCGGAGTACTCTGGCCTGGCACAATAATGTGGACAACTGCTCCATCTCTGAAAAGGGCTGAACTGAAAAGGCTGTGGAAGTGCAATCCTCGTTGGAGTCCACGGTCGCTGGGAGAATGGAGTCTGAAAAGGTCTCCTCATCGGAGAACTGGGTCTCTCCCATCTGGCACAGAGAATGGTATACTACTCTGGGAGTACCTATGATACCACATGAAAACCCTTGCCCACATGGCATAGGGAATGGTCCTCTGCTCTGGATTCCCTATGGCTCACATGAAAACTCTGGCAGATAAAACAAGAAAAGATGGGGGCCACAACAAAAGATGGAAAACATGTGCACATCTGAATATGACCGCATACATGTACGTGTCTAAAAATGAGTCTCTCTCTAGAGAACTCGAAAATGGCTCACTGATGAATCTCAGATTCATCACTCTAAATCTCATTAATTAAGCTCAAATCCCTCAAAATCATGGACATATATTCATTTATTCTACATAATTATCATTCATGCATGTTTAATAAGAATTGCATTTTATCACTCATTTCTGCACAAAAATAAGAAGCTGAAAATCCCAAGCTAAAATTGACCTATAAATAGCCTAACTTCCCCAATTTTTAACTTAATCTTGCTAGCTCCCGTATGACCCAAAACCACCTCCACTGTGTACAATATCACTAACGAGAATAAATGAAAAATACAAAAAATCACTTACCCAAATAAGTGGACCATAAACCCAAACCCTAGTTCTAGGATTCCTCAAACTTAAACCCTCATATCTTCCCCATCCAGTGTCTGTTTTGATCCTACTCACTTTTAAACTAATGTACATTCAATTATCTTCAAACAAGACCAGGTTCAAGTGAATCGGAGCTCGTATGTGAAAGTTGGGTTTTGGGCCTCTTTTTGTTACATTTTGTATTTTAGTGATTCTGACCTATTATTTTATGTACATATTTAACCTATTTTAGTTTATTCTTTTTTATTTGTCTTCTTTGATAAAAGTTTTAGTAAAATACGTAAAAATCCAAATCCAAACTGAGCTTGAAATCAAAGAAACAAATGAGTCCAAGTCTTCACTAACTGTTTGTACAAAATTGGTCCTTTTCGTGTTTTTATTTTATTTATTCTTTTTCTTAATAAATAAAAATCAAAAAAATATAATAATGTGTAAATATTTATCTTTTATTTTATCATATTTTTTGGATTTTTATCTGGCTTAAAAATGACAAAAAAATTATAAAACCCAAAACTCAAGGTATTCTATGTACATGGATACCCCAAAATATCACTTTGTGCAAATGATCGATTTTGGTTTTAATGTCTTCATGAAAGTTGTAGATCTCATCGACACGAGCAATTTTTGTGAAAAACTTTTTTGATCTGAGGCCGTTTGTTATTTATTTTGGATTTTACAAGGTTTTTATTCTTCGATTTTTGCGGTGCTGACACGTGACAGCTCCTGGAGCCGCCACATGCCAGTTTAATTTTTGAGTTTTTATATATTCATTTTTATAAAAAATTAAAATCGCCACACATACGGGGGTATCGTGCCCTCGCGCACGTGCCACGCACGTGCACGCCTCCGCCTATCCCCGAAGAACTGCCACGTGTCACAATCGCGGCCGTCCGATCTCGATCGTCCGCGAAATACACCATCACCGCTTCAGATCTCCTTCCGCCCGTGATTCCTCGTCTGAATCCACTCCAATCTTCACCGCATCTTCAATCAATCCTCAAATCTCCCACGACCTTCCTTCCCCGGTGAGAGCACACGTCTTATTTAAGAACACCTCCGTCGCCAGAGGTTCTTCATCTGCCGATACTCCTCCCTCCAAGAACCCTCCGGTGGTGACGGCCGGAGGGTCTCATTTGACGGCGAGATCCTGCCTCCTTGGCTGCTGGAACTTGAGCTTTGTTCTCGTTGCATAGCTCCGGTGTTCCACCGTAGAGCAAACGCCTCGACATCGTCAACGACACCGCCTTCATTTCCCCACCAGGAGCTACTACATCCTCGCGGTCAGATTTCAATCCCCTGGAGGTTCGGCACCGTCGTCGCTTCTGCTTCGACCACCCGCCTTCGTCAACAACCTCCGAAGCTTCAAACAGTCGCTGCATCGCCGCGCTTCAACAATCTCCGATCAGCGCCTCCACCGGTGCTCCAGGCCATCAACGGCCACCGTCCAAGCTCAGCCGTTGTCTTCGATACTATCGTCAGCCATGCCACTGGAGCGGCCCTCCTCCGCCTCTCCACGACGCCATCAGCTAGGCACGAAGCCCGAGACCCTCTCACGTGCTACGCACGTGGGTGAGGGTACATCTTGCCAAGAAACCCCTGAAAGAGTACATGCATCACAAGCTACCCCAGGGTCACGTGCTGCGCACGTGACCGCTGGGACAATTTGCATTAGCCCCGCCGGTCCTTCCACTGAATGCAGACCAGTCCACCTAACCCAGGGTCGCGTGCATCGTACGTGACCTGCTGGGAATTTTGTAGAGAACACCCCTCTTTATCGGTAATTACACCTAGGTCAGCCTACTGTATTTTTTATTTTATTTTAATTATTGTCATTGCAGTTATACCCCTGTCTTTCCCCTTTGTTTTAGATAGCTACATTATATTATTTTATTATGAAAAAAATAGGCATTTTGTTCTACCATTTAAGTCCCTACATTGTGGCAATTGCTTCTTATTTTTGTGACTAATGGTTAAATAATAATTAATTATTTTGTGAAAATTACATATTTTGGCCCATCTTGTGCTCTAAAATTTATAATTAATTAACCGTTGTTCTATAAATTCCGGAAAAAATGATCAGTTGTAGAATTAATTGTGTTTAACATTGTTCCCAAAAAGAATTGTATTTGTGCATGGTTTGCCTTGTAAAAATCAATTTTTCATATTTCAATATTTGATTTTTAATAGGTATTAAATGTCACATTTTCGAGGTTTAGGATTTTTTGTGAGATCCATCATCTAGTGATAGATCTTATATAATTTTATCTCTTGAAAATAATTAGGTTTAGTATTTATTATAATTAAATATTGAAATTCACTTTGTTTGTATTTAAAAATTCATAAAAATTCATCTTGCATCCAAAAATGCCAAAAACATTACAGTGCATTCAATTCATCATAATTATCATCTTGGCCAAGTTTCGTATTTTTCGGACATTGTTTGATCGATAATTACATTTTAGTCCTAAAATAGGCCGAAATTGCACTTTACATCCCTTATTGCATTAAAAATTAAAAAAAAAAAACCGCCTCGAAAACCACGTACGAATTTTGATAGACATAATTCTAGGTTGTTCCTTTGCCTCCTTGTGTTCGACCTTGGACTTGCCAAGTAAAAATAAATATAAAAATTGTATGATTAAAAATTGACTAAATAATTGTGGTTATTTTCTTAACCGATTCCGATTGCCGCTTACAACAAAATGACAAACACATTTTTTTTACACACGACAACTTTATGATACGCTTTTAAATAGTGTGATTCAGAACTCGTCAGTTGGCACCATTGCCGGGGAGTAGGGATGCAAACGAACGAATACGAATGCGAATTCGGGTCATACCATAACCATATTCATTTTATATTACGAATACGAATACGAATGTTATACGAATGTTAAAAAATCAAGATCCATATCCTCAAAATATGAATACGAATATGAATACGAATCTTTTACGAACGAATATGAATATCAAATGAATATTGCAATAAAAAATTATATATAAAAGCGTACCTGATTATTTGGCAATCACTTCCACATTACTTCCATATTATGACTTGAATCTGAAATTTAACTCAGTATGATAGAATAATGTAATAACGAATAATGCAGTAAAACTGTAAAAAGGGTTTGATGGAAATAAATAAATATCTTGTAAAGTAATGTTAAAAATTTAAAGTTGCCGATGTAAAGCAAAGCATAATTTGTCTAGTTTCAAATAACAAACATCCAAAAAACATTGAAAGAGAGAAATTGTCTACAAACATTCCAACAAATACATCGATGATTAAATCAAAACATTCTTCGAATCCCAGCTCCATTTCTCCTTTTTGAAAAAATAAAATCTATATAATTATTAAAACTATGATGTAAATTAATCATACCAAAATTCATCTTCCCATTCTATCTGTTTCATATCCTTCTTTTCCAACATTGTCATATTCTTCATTTTCCAACATTCTCATTGTTGAATGTTGGACAACACTCTCATTTGTTTCAACTACAAGATGGAAAAAAGAAAATCAAAGAATGTCATATACAGTTAAATAAATATTTTCATTAGAAAACTATACTTACTTGAAAATTTTGCATGGTTGAAATGTCTTCTACTGCTTCTTGTTCAAACAAAGGATTTGCTGTAACTATATTTCCAAAAAATAAAGTATGCATTATATGATGAATGCACGATAAAATAAAAATTTTATAGACATTTGTCGTACCTTTGAATTCATCTTTCAAACAATCCTGCCCGCATATTAATACCTCTACCATCTCCACACCCCAAATTGCTACGATATGCATCTACTACTCGACCGCCAACGCTAAAAGCAGATTCTGAAGCAACAGTGACACAGGAACTCCAAGAATATCCTTTGCCATTTTGCCAAGTATTGGAAATCTTCCAACATTTTGTTTCCACCATCCCAAAATATCAAAGTTGCTTCCACAATCATCCTTCCATTTTAAACATTTCTCTTGTAGATATTCATCCAACTCAGATTTTGAAGGCTCCACATCTTCTTCATCCATGATTTGAGCAAATATGCTCTTTCTCTTTTCTAATGGAAGATTTGGAGGAAGTGAAGCATTGACAGCTCTTGATCCAACCCTTTGATCTTTAGCAAGAGAAGAATATGACTGAAATAAATTTTTAACAATGCTTTGAAGTTCATTGATTTCTTATCAGCATCATTGGATAAAGATCAGTGTAATAAATTTCTACTGCCTTCATCTTGTAACGAGGATCCCAAAATGGGAGGCAATAGCAAGAGTTGATTACACATATCCCAATACTTGTCGAAACTTCAATTTCATCACTGTGGCCATAGAAATAATAATCTGATCATTACTTTTCAACCATTCCACAAAAAGGCAGTTGTATTTCACAAAATTCGACAAAAAAAAAGATTGGATGTCACATAATTTGACCCCAGATAAAAGCTCTGTAGCATCATAAAAGTGTTTCAAGCATTCCTCCAACTTCCTTACGTACTCCCATTCTTCATCACTCAGCGTATGAACAAAGTTGGCATCTCTGAAGCCAAACCTTTTGAAAACAGCGTTGTATTCCAAGGCAGTAGCCAACATGAGGTAGGTAGAATTCCACCTCGTGCAACAATCCAAAGCCAAACTTTTCTTTAACTGTGGATCAACCTGTTGTGCTGTCTCATTGAACATAGCTTCATTTGTGGTGAACAAGTGACATATTTGATACCAAGCCGCACTCTTTATATTGCACTTGATATAACTTTCAGTCCATCTTGGACAACAAGATTAATGACATGAGCAGCACATCTCACATGAAAAAATAATCCATTGCATGGCAAGGAATCACCAAGTCGAGTTTGATATGGCGGATAGCCACATCATTCGCCTTATCATTATCCACAGTGATGGTAAATAATTTTTCATCGATGTTCCATTCAAACATACGTGACAAAAAATGGCTACTAATGTGCACTCCAGTTGACCCATCTACATTGATGAAATTTATGATTCTTTTTTGCAATTCCCAAGAACCATCAATAAAGGTGTGCTGTAATGCAGAGGTAAGACTTGTTCTATGTAGAAGCGGTCCACTTATCCATGGTGAGAGATATTCGTGAAGAAAGATTTTCAAACATTTGATAGATCTTCTTCTTCTCATCAAAATAAACCATCTTACATAACTTTGCCATTGTAGTTCGTGATGGAATTTTGTGCTGTGGACGAAGGGAATGGATGTATGCACGGAATGCAACATGTGAGACTATATTGAAAGGATACCCATGCACCATAATAGCCTTTGCAAGCAACATCTGGCTATGTTCATCATCAAATGTGTAACTCAAAAGTGTGCTACTTCCATCCGCCTTTCGTGAATGAATGCATCATTAATTGACCAGGCTCAAGTTTTGATATTTTGGGGCAGGACCTTTTATAATGATTTGATAAATGTGTTGTCCCCGCCCTAGTACCGTGATGAATTTCTTTGAAACAATGTTTACATTTTGCCCACAATACATCCACCTCAACTTCACCATCCTTGTCCTTCATTTTTTCTTTTTTGTAAATTCTATCAAAATGATTCCATACTTCGGATCTTAATTTTTTTTTGCTTCTTAAAGTGTTTTGGACCATCTTCCAAATTTGTACTCTCATTCTCCATGGATGGGTCGGTATCGGTATTCATTATTTTTCTACAAACATTGAAGTTAAAAATCAACAAGCATATTCCAATAACATTAACCATATTCATAAACAAAAACATTCCATACTCTAACTCTTTCTAACAACATAATCCATACATAAAACACATATCAAGAATATGAAATTTACCAATAATCAAATCGCAAACGGAGACACAGGAGCAGGGCCGTAGGGGCGGCGTTGGGCTGGGCGGAGGAGAAGGAGGGAGGCTGCGGGTCGCAGGGACGACGTCGGGCGGGCCGCAGGGGCTGGTCTGGCCGAAGGGGATGGAGGGGAGCCGCAGGGCTGCTCTGGCCGGAGGGGATGGAGGGGGGCCGCAGGGGGGCGGAGGGGAAGGAGGGGGCCGCAGGGGTGGGACGGGCTGGCTGGGCGGAGGGGAAGGAGGGGGCCGCAGGGGCTGGTCTGGCCGGAGAGATGGAGGGGGGTCGCAGGGGCTGGTGGGTCTGGCTGGAGGGGATGGAGGGGGGCCGCAGGGGGCGGCAGGGGGGCGCGCGGGCTCAAGGGGCAGAGGGGAAGGAGGGCGATGGCAGGGGGCGGCGGGGGCGGGTGGTGGTCCTGGTGGAGGAGGAAGGAGGGGGGCCGCAGGGGGCAGCGCGGGCTGGAGGAGGAAGGAGGGGTGCCGCAGGGGCCGACGACTCTTGGGCGGATGGTGGAGGTCCGGAGGAGGGCGACAGGAGCAAAGGGAGGAGGACGGCAGGGGGCTTGCGGGCTAAGGAGGAAGAAGAGGTCGGGTGTCGGGTGGGAGTGGGAAAGGCAAGAACCGATCAAAACACTACTAAGTTAGCCATATGTTTTAAATATTTTAAATAAAATAATTTATTTATTAACGAATATTCGTATTCGTAATCGTATTCGTTTTAACTTTCGTATTCGTATTCGTATTCGTATTCGTTAAGTTAGGATTCGTATTCGTATTCATATTCGCAAAAAATTCGTTTCCAATATCTGTATTCGTATTCGTATTCGCCTGTCTTAGGAAAACAAGATCCATAACCTCTTTAAAACGAATACGGATACAAACTAATACGAATATAACCGCATCCATTTGCGTCCCTACCGGGGAGGCAAACAACCTACTTTTTTGTCTTAAAATTCTTATTCGGTTTTTCGCATTCGGGTAGTCTGACCCCCAAATTTTTCACTGTAGATTCCATTTTTTCCTACATTTATATTATTTTCATCATTTATTTTTCTTATTTTATTTTTGATTTATTTTTTGAGTCACTTTCTTACACCATCTCTCTTATTTTTCTTGCGAGGTACCCGGCGTACGTTGAGCGGTTTTTCAAGAACCAAAGCATCTTCACTGACTTCCAAAAAAACTGCAATTAATTTAAGATCGAGTCGAGTCGTGAGAGAGTGTAGAGTCTAGGTTTTTATTTTCTGTAATTTTAATTTCTGTAATTAGTTGCTCTTTTATAGCGGTGTCCGTTTGGACTCTCGCGTATGTAAAAAGACCTTGAACTATTTCTGTGGTGTGTCGTGGCCTGTTTCACTCTTCGGTGAGGGTGTGGCCCGACTTGAGTGGCACTTAGGATAGACCTGCACATATGGCGCTTAAAGCTTTTAAATTTTCTTGATTGTGCTCGTAGGATCTAAGACCACACTTCACTATTAATTGAGACGCACATTAGATCATTCAATTTAGCCAAATTCAACGCAATTCTTCCCCGCTAATAGAACTTTCTGCTTGGTACAGTTTTTCATCGGCTTGCATTCATCTAGAATAAAATTTTCAATTCTTGCATTGCATCCTACATGGAGATTGCGAGGATTCACTGTAAGTCTTCTAACTGAGCATTCATCATCGTTTTTCGCATGCATCGGCTTTTCTCAAATTTCTACCTCTTGTTTTGTCACATAATTTTAAAGGAAATTGAAACTGAATGGTAGACGTGTATTTATGCTTATTTAATTCTTCAATGATCGCCTAATTAAAATTGGGACTGCTAAATATAGCCGACTTTAAATAACTCATAAAATCAAGAATTTTTGCGGGAGAGCAACCCCGACCTTGGATTCTTTTATTTTTCTGAGTGAGCGAGAGAGGACACTTAAAGCTAGATCCCAAACCTGGATTTTCATATTGACTACTAATTCTACCAAAAACGATTAGCTACTTCTCAGTGAGGATCTACGGGTAGTCGGTAAACGGTCCGGATTTCCTTAACAGAGTAGGTGGTTTAGAGGACACTATGTAAGACTCCATCCTCAAGTAACGGGTAGCCATTCTACGGTCCGTACTTACTCCCATACTGGCTGAAAGTAGGTGCAACTAGTCGTAAGAATTCGGGCCAGTCATTAGGAAAATTTCCGGCACCTAACAGCTCGCTAAATTCTTTCCAAGATTGTCTGATCAGCAATTAAAATTGAAAAGATAATAGCCAAACTCTTACAGCTTCATTGTGTGAGTTGGTGAACCCAGAGTTTGATTTGTATTTGCATAGGTGTGCGTGAACCGATTTCGAAGATCAAAAGCCATACATTTGTTAAAATTTCTTTTGACTATCTCGTGCTATTGTACCGAGATCAACAATGACGATTCATCATCATCAACCTCTTTGACAAACACAAGATAAAGGTCCGAGCACCCATCTGATCTATATTATGAAAATGAATTTGTCTCGGTTTGGCCAAATCAAATAAACCCCCTTATTTCAAAATCCTTCAACATTTGCGAGAGACTTTCACTCGCGGATGAATTTGGCCCCCTCATTGAATTCCTCCTCAAATCATTCAACCACACATAACCAATTTCCATCATGGACTAAACCGTCTTATTCTCGATTTCTCACTAAACGAATGAACCATTTCAAGATCAAATCACTTTTGAATCTCATGACTGGCCGAGAAACCAAATCCAAATGGAGAGACCTGCACTCAATGATCATCAACGTTGGACTGACCACAAGATCAAATCCCTATTGACCAACCTGAATACCACTCCTTCGACCAACCTACACATACAAAGGATCAAATGGATGATATCGACACATATGCACCATGTATGACTCCCATTATTCGAGGATAAGATCAATCATGGACCAGAAGTAGACTCTACTCAAACCAGGATTACATGCCCAAGTCACGGCATGTTGAGTATGAGACCTACACATTCCTCCAAAATCCTTCCACTAAGCAGACTCCTTCCATAATTTTTGAGGAGAAATTTTCAGAAAACAATGATCATATATCGGATATTCCAAGAAACTCTCCTCTCAGCATATACGGGAAAGTATTAGATAGATCTCAAATGCAAAAACACACCCTAACTGCTCCCTTGATTGATCATGAACATATTTTTGAGGATGATATTTCGAGGATAAATAAGAAATTTGAATTAATGGAAGAAAAATTCAGAAATTTTACTGACCGACTCAGTTTATTTTATGAGAGCTCGAACATAAAAATAGATGAGGAAAAGGTTGGATCTCATGTTGAAAATTCTGAGGATATTCAGAGACCTAGGGACGATTCTGACTGTAGCACTTCTGCATACTACTCCCCTAGAAATGACTATGCCTCTGACTCTTACTGGAAACATCAAAGCCCCTTCTCATCTACATAAGACACCACACCACACCACACACAGAAAATAAAAAATTGGAATATTAAAAAACACCCAAAAAATAAAAAATCAAGAAAATTACATAAAAAATGAAACTGAAGAAGATTTGAAGAATTTGAATCTGCTTTACGGGAAGCATTGGAGAAACGATTGATTTTTGAACTTCCCTTTATACAGGCCATTGAACACTTCCCCGACCTTAAAGGATTTGTAATGGATAAATTAATGATTAGAAAGTCGAATAGGATAAGAACAAAGACTAAAAGACATATTTTATCAATGGCCGCCTCCTTGTGTTGAGGAGAAAACAAAGAGCCGCATAGTGAAGCAGTTGCCCAGATTTGACTGTGGAATTAAAGACACAATTTCTACCCATGCTCGAATTGATGACGATTCACCGATCAATATACTTCCGACCTCTATATTTCACGAACTCAAACTCGGACCAACATGAAAATACGAGAAATTGTTCAATTGGCTGACCGATCGATAAAGCGGTCGAGAGGAACCATTTCTGTCATCTTGACATTCCAAGGTGCTCCACTCAAAGTAGACTTCACGATCATTGATATTGAGCATCAAGGAGAATTCACTCAGTCTCCAATTATTCTCGGAAAGCCATTCTTAGCATTGGCTAAGGCCAATTATTGAGTGTGAGACTCGGGAAATCAATTTTATAGCATTGGAAGCACTTCTATCTCACCCAGTCTTTGAGGAAACACGATTTTCTGAGGCAACCCCACGAAGTCCTCGACAACCGTAACCATCAAGTGGTAGAAGTACCCTACCCAGTTGCTACATCTGAGATAGCAATTGTTGATGAGACTATTGGTTTAGAGACTCTCCCCACTGCTCCATTCGCAGCTGCTCTCACCATGGAGAATCAAGTATATGAATCATATGATCCGGAGACTTATGCATGGTCGCACCCTGGGTCAACCCATTCTGACTACCTTGATCACATCAACTCGGCACATGAATGCTCCAACATCAAATTAATTGAAAACGAACATGCAGAGACTCTCCCCAGTATTTCAATTCCCGCGGATCTCAAAATAGACGAATGTTTCTTATATGATCCTGAGACATATGCATGGTCGTACCCAGGGGCAACCTATTCTGAATACCTTGACCAAATCATCCAAACCACGAGTGCACCAGCATTAAGAAGACTAAGAACAAACACGTAGGACGGACACCGACCAAGGAGAAGAATTCCAATGGTTATTCATCTGGATACTCAAGTAGACCGACACCTTCACGAAATAAGAAAAAGAAAGTCACCTTTGACCTTCCGGAAGAGGAATCAACTGATGATCCCTCATCAGGTCCGGAAAAGGTAATCTACATGAGTGAGGTCTGTTCGGAAGCTCTAAAACCATATCTTCGCAAGGATCCAAAATTCGACTCCCGTTGGACGACTCACGTTCCTCACTATTATTCATCAAAAGCGGATGCTCCTGCTCTCATAAAATACACTGGAATTATCTCTTTATGAGCTGACTGAGACTGGTGCTTCAGAGTATTCATCCGAGGATAAACCACTTGATCCTAAGAAGGAACGAATTCTGAGAAAACAACTGAAGAAACAAAAAGACAAGAATATCTGGAGTGTATCCACTTTCAAATACTATTCCTCCGAGGATAACTCTGATGATGGCTACCTTTCATCTGACTTATACGCTTCATCTGATATCCATCATGATTTTTCCGAGGATAACACTGATAATAGCTGGGAATAATATGCTTCATCTCCGTCTCGTGATTACGATCTCCCACCGCAGGCTCACAAAAAGATCAGCCGAAAACCACCTTAATCATCGGATACCCACCCTCCCTTCCGACTACATCGGTCTCCTTTTACATCTTCTTCCTCTACTTAGGCCAAGGCTTAAGTATAGGGGGACCGATGCCATCTGTACATACCACTCTCCCCATCTCCCGATCATTCCATTTCCACCCTTCTTCTATATTAGGCTGACCAAAGCCTAAGTATAGGGGGAACCGATGCCCATCTATATATACTCTCCTCATTTACATATCCCGTCCGCTTCATTTTTTTCCGCTCTTCTTCTATACTTAGATTGTTCACAGCCTAAGTATAGGGGGGTGGACCGAAGTATCTCTTTCTTTTTCTTTTTCCACTCTCTTACGCTTAGCCCGAGCTATGTCTTCTTTATGCTTCTTTTGCTCTGAGGACACATCACTCACTAAGTATAGGGGGGTCTGAATATATACTGTGTATATATTTTACCCATATCTCGTACTTTCACGTAAGTATATACGTATTTATGGGGTGGGTAATTAATTTGAAAAAAATAAAAAAAAAGAAAAGAAAAAGAGTATTACTACTGACTGAGTGGAACCCAAAATTTTTTAAAAAATGGCTTCTTATTTTTTTTGCATAAAAACATGAAATCCCTTGCATAAAAAAATGAAAAAAAATTCACAAAAAGAAAAAAATGTGTCTGCATTTCACACACCTACACTTCATTCCAGCATCACATTCATTTGCATCTGTGAAAAGTCTTTGGGTTCTGAACCAAGTTATGAGCAGAATCCGAGAGTGGTCTGGACTTGAATTTAATCCACCTAATTTTCAGAGGAACTTCACCGAGAAATAGGATTTTAGAAACTTCAGGTCTTTGACTTAATTCTTTGAGTTCCACATGACAATGTGCAGCGTTTGACTCTTAGTGTCTAACATGGTTTCTTCATTCTAGGTACAACTCTGGAATAGGGAATTAATTTGTACTCTCACACTATGCACTTAGCTCAACTCAGACGGGATGTTAGAAGACTGTGTGAGTTTCTTTTCTGGCAGCGTGGAAATCTAAAGATCGGAGTACGGGTTGAAATAGAGCTTCGAAAAAGGGATGGACGGTTGGGCACAATTTTTTCTAAGACCCCAAAAAATGTACGTAAACAAAAAGATTCTATATCCGTAGGTGCACAACAAGATCCAAACAGAACCACCAAAAATCCAAATACAAATAAATATCTGACCAAAAAGGTCCAAGCTTCAAGAAAACCTGCAGATCTTGGTGGAGACTCGACTACACTGGCCAACTTCACAAGGAGAGGTGACTACACTGGCCAACCTCCAGTTCTTTTCTCCTTCTAACTTCTTCCCCGATTCGATTGTGTACACAGCACGACATACCTTAGAAGGAAATACCTGACTCCCCGAGGACGAGTTACTGGAGATGGGGTTTGCATGGTAGTCCGGCATTATGGATGGGAAGAGCTAAAACCTTTCACACACATGAGTCGATTATTCAATGTTCATAGGGTATGCTTTGGGAAGAGGATTGATCTAAGATGACTTCTGAGCTGAAACTGTGATAATGATGTGCAGAACTTGAAGGCTGTTGATTTTAAAATTCTAAGTCTCACAGAAGTTCCGCTAAAGCAATAATCCAAAGGTCAAGTCTAGTTTCATTTTCACCTTCAGCTCATAATCTTGGTATGGAACCCAATCTCATTTCATCTCATGGCATTTTTTTTGATGCTCAGGGACGAGCATGGTTTAAGTATAGGGGGATGATGAATCTCATATTCATCACTCTAAATCTCATTAATTAAGCTCAAATCCCTCAAAATCATTGACATTTCTTCGTTTATTCTGCATAATTATCATCCATGCATATTTTAATAAGAATTGCATTTTATCACTCATTTCTGCACAAAATAAGAAGCCAAAAATCCCAGCTAAAATTGACCTGTAAATAGCCTAACTTCCCCAATTTTTAACTCAATCATGCTAACTCCGAATGACCCAAAACCACCTCCACTGTGTACATATCACTAATGAGAATAACTAAAAAATACAAAAAAAATCACTAACCCAAATAAGTGGACCAAAAACCTAAACCCTAGTTCTAGGATTCCCGAACTAAAACTCTCATATCTTCCCCATCCAGTGTCCGTTTTGATCCTACTCACTTTTGAACTAATGTAATTTCAATTACCTTCAAAACAAGATCAAGTTCAAGTGAATCAGAGCTCATATATGAAAGTTAGTTTTGGGCCTCTTTTGTACATTTTGTATTTAGCTGATTTTGACCTATTATTTTATGTACATACTTAACCTATTTTTGTTTATTCTTTTTCATTTGTCTTCTTTGATAAAAGTTTTATTAAAATGTATAAAAATTCAAATCCAAACTGAGCTTGAAATCAAAGAAACAAATTGAGTCCAAGTCTTCACTAACTGTCTGTACAAAATTGGTCTTTTTCGTGTTTTATTTTATTTCTTCTTTTTCTTAATTAATAAAATCCAAAAAATAGATTAATATGTAAATATTTATCTTTGATTTTATCATATTTTTTCTGGATTTTTATCTGATTTAAAAATAACAAAAAATTATAAAACCCAAAAATCAAGGTATTCTATGTACATGGGATACCACAAAAATATCACTTTGTGCAAATGATCTATTTTGGTTTTGATGTCTTCATGAAAGTTGTAGATCTCATCGAGACGAGAAATTTTTGTGAAAAAATTGTTTTGATCCGAGGCCGTTTGCTATTTATTTTGGATTTTACAAGGTTTTTATTCTTCGATTTTTGCAGTGCTGACACGTGGCCGCTACTGGAGCCGCCACGTGCCAGACATTTTTTTGAGTTTTCATATATTCGTTTTTATAAAAAAAATTAAAACCACTGCACGTGCGCAACACGTGCCCTCATACACGTGTCGCGCACGTGCACCGCCTCCGCCTATCCCCGAAGAACCGCCATGTGTCGCAATCACGGCCGTCCGATCTCGACCGATGGGATGACCGCTGGTCATCGTCTTCAAGCACCTCCGTTCCCAATCAGGCATCGCGTCACCCCGATTTCTCCGCTGAGAAATACGCCGCCGCCGTTTCAGTTCTCCTTCCGCCCGTGATTCCCCCGTCGAATCCACTCCGATCTTCACCGTATCGTCAATCAATCATCAAATCTCCCGCGACCTTCCTTCCCCGGCGAGAGCACACGTCTTATTTAAGAACACCTCCGCCGCCAGAGGTTCTTCATCCAGCGATACTCCTCCCTCTAAGAACCCTCCGGTAGTGATAGCCCGGGGGTCTCATTTGACTGCGAGATCCGGCCGCCTTGGCCGCTGCTACTTGAGCTGTGTGCTCGTTGCTTAGGTCCGGTGTTCCACCGTAGAGTAAACGCCTCGACATCGTCAACGACACCGCCTTCATTTCCCCACCAGGGGCTACTACATCCTCATGGCCGGAGTTCAACCCCCTGTAGTTTCGCCACCGCCGTGCACTCCTGCTTCGACCACCCCACCTTCGTCAACAACCTCCGAAGCTTTAAACAGTCGTTGCACCACCGCACATCGACAATATCCAATCAACGCCTCCACCGGTGCTCCAAGCCATCAGCGGCCACCGTCCAAGCCCAGCTGTCGTCTTCGACACTATCATCAGCCACGCCACCGGAGCGGCCCTCCTCCGCCTCTCCACGACGCCAGCGATCGGGCACGAAGCCCGAGACCCTACTCATGTGCTACGTACGTGGGTGAGGGGACATCTTGCCAAGAAATCCCTGAAAGTGTACATGCATCACAAGCTACCCCAGGGTCACGTGCTGCGCACGTGACCGCTGGGACAATTTGCATAGGCCCCCTCGGTCCTCCACCGATTTGCAGATCAGTCCACATAACCTAGAGGTCACGTGCATCGTATGTGACTTGCTGGGAATTTTGCAAAGAACCCCCCCATCTTTATCGGTAATTACACCTAGGTCCCCCTACTGCATTTTTTATTTATTTTATTTATTGCCATTGTAGTATACCCTTGTCTTTCCCTTTTATTTTGGATAGCTACGTTACATTATTTTATTATGCAAAAATAGGCATTTTGTTCTACATTTATTTCCCTACATCATGGAAATTTCTTGATATTTTTGTGACTAATGGATAATTAATAATTAATTATTTTATGGAAAATTGCATATTTTACCCATCTTGTGCTCTAAAATTTGTAAATAAATAATCGTTGACCTAAAAATTCTCAAAAAATCATCAGTTGTAGAATTAATTATTTTTTAAACATTGTGCCAAAAAAGAATTACATTTGCATGTATGGTTTGCCTTGTAAAATTCATTTGGCCTAATTCGATATTTGATTTTTAATAGGTATTAAATCTCATATTTTCGAGGTTTAAGACTTTTTTGAGATCTATCATCTAGTGATAAATCCTAGATAATTTTATCCCTTGAAAATAATTAGGTTTAATATTTATTATAATTAATATTGAAATATACTTTGTTTGTATTTAAAAATTCATACAAAATCATCTTGCATCCAAAAATTCCTAAAAAATTACAGTACATTCACTTTATCATAATTATCATCTTGACCAAGTTTCATATTTTTCGGAAATTGTTTGATTGATAATTGCATTTTAGTCCCTAAAATAGGCTGAAATTACATTTTGCATCCCTTATTGCATAAAAAATAAAAAAAGACCGCCTCGAAAACCACTTATGAATTTTGATAGATATAATTCTAGGTTGTTCCTTTGCCTCCTTGTGTTCTACTTTAGGACTTGCCTAAGTAAAATAAACATAAAACCGCATTGATTAAAAATTGACTAAATAATTGTGGTTATTTTCTTGACCGATTCCGATTGCCGCCTACAACGAAATGACAAACACATTTTTTTAACGCATGACAACATCACGATACGCTTTTTAAATAGTGTGATTCTGGACTCGTCAATCACTCAAACATGGAGTGCCTCGAACTTGGATTCAGACCAATCTGAATGTCGAGTCTGAAATATGACAAACTGTAGAGTCTGAACAACTGCCTGATCTAGAGAATCTGTATCTGAAGAAGACATGTGACTCTACACAATACTTCCCCTTTCTCCCATACTTGTCGGAAAACATGGACGTTGACCAAGTTGGGAGAAGACAAAGAGATTGGGGAAAATAAAACAAAAGATCAATAAGCCGTTAACACATTTGTCGGCTTTTCAAAACATTCATCATAATATCTACGGCTTTACCCCTTTACCCCTCTCTTTTTTACGGCTTTTGCAATTTTTTTAACTTGCGTACGCCTTTTTTTGATATACGTGCCTCTCTTTTTTTAAAATACTCGGCCCACTTGGGTTCAAAACATGCAACAACCTAACATGGCTTTCTTTCTCTCTTCCCCCTTTTCTTTTTTTTCTTCCTTTTTTTGAAAAAACTCACTGAACCTTAATTTTTTTAAACACCAGGCCCATCTATTCTTCCTTGATGGACCCCTTCCCCCCCTTTTTTAAATAATACCGACCCAGCTCTCTCCTTTCTCTCTCTTTTTTTAATACACGGACCCTGTCCACTTGGGCTCTACAAAAATTTTTTTAATATAAAACTGGGCCTTTGAGCCTAGGGTTCCCATCATGGGAACCCTCTTCAAAAGATTCACCGTTGTCGCCCATTGGAGAGGAATCGGATGGGTGAGCCGCCATCGACCGTAGAGCTTCTCCGTGGAGAATCACAGCCTCCTCCGCCTGGAAAGCCGCAAGGAGAATAGGAGGTGACTGCACGATGTTCTGGAGGAGCGACAGGAGGGGGGGCTAGCAGCGATGGGGGCTGCATCGTGCGGGGCCGCTTGGAGTCGCTTGCGAGCAGGAAGCGCCGCCGATGGGTATCACTCCTGGAGGTCGCTCCTGTTGGTCGATGGGAGTAGGGTTCATGCCAACTGTTGGTCGCTCCTGAAGGACTCATCGAGGAAGAAGGGTGGCGTCGCCAGGTTCGGGACTGGAGATGCAGCAGAGTTGCGTTGCCAGGGCGCGACTGGAGAAGAGCGAAGGTGCGGTGAAGAAATCGCCTAGCTTGAAGGAGGAAGGGCGCTATTGGAGTTCAACACTGCGGAGCCCTAGAGGGCATCAATCACTTGAGGACGGCGATCTGGATGCGGCCTGGGATTCCTCTGCAAAGGAGAGCTGGTGCGCGATGCGGCATGGAGGAGACCTGCGGCATGAGGGCATGGGCGATGCCGTTGGGGTTTGAAGGCGGCTAGGGCAGCCGCTTGCGATGTGGCTACAGAGTTAGAGATCACACCGTCTGGGAGCGTCGCCGCATGAATGAAGAGGACATAGATTAGGGTTCCAGATGGGAACCCTAGATCTGGAATCATGAACTCAAAAAAACTCTTCTCGATCAATCTTGAAGAAATAATCGAATCTTGAGAAAAATAATGAACATAAAAAAATCCTCAAGAATCGACCTGCTCTGATACAATGTTAGAAAATAGAGAATGCAGAAGCGTATCAGAATAAAGATAGGAAACTTAAGAACACATGGGATTTTACGTGGAACCCTACTCCCTAAGGAGCGGGATGAAACCACAGGAGAAGCCCTCAAGGGGCATATGCTTCATTGTTTTTTTCTCATCTGATACATGAGGTCTGGGGCTCCTTATATAGCCTCCACAGAGCCTCCAAGTCCTACGACTGGTAGATGTGGGACTAAAGACATGGATGGCGTAAATGGATCCTGGAGGTATCCATTTACCCATCTCCTCAACATATGATGCATACAAATAATACTCCAATATATAGATTTATATAATTTTTTATTTTTAAATAAATATTAAATAATTAGTATAATAAGTAATGTTATAACATATATATTGCTATATATATGATACACTAAGGGATAATATATTTATAAATATATATAATAACCAGTAATATAAAAATAATATGTTTTTATGTTTTTTATATTTTTTACTATTTTTGTGATTTTTAGAGAATTATAGCTAATTGTTATACATTTTTAAAGTAAAAAATATCACAAACAGGGATTAAATAGATAGGTTGAATTGATTTTAAGATAAAAAAATAGCAAAATATGTCAAAATTCTTTAAATAAAATTTAATAGATAGATAATAATATAAAGAACATTCAAAGTGAAAAATAAATATTTTGAGATTTTTGGGGAGTTTTTTTACCTTTTTTACTGGATTTTGGAGCTTTTTATTTTTGAACTTTTCTTTTTCTTTTTTTGGGAATTTTTTATCCGAAGTTAGAAAATATATTAATAAGAAAATTACATTTTTTTAGAATTTTTCAAAATATTTTTATATTTTTTGGTATTTTATACTACAAACTGGGAATATATGTACTCTTTTTATTTTTGTAAAATAGGAAAACACCCTAAAATATTGTTCTAAAAATATAGCATAAAACTATAAACAAACATGAACTTAACCCTATTTTTTGAGAATTTTTGGAGCACTAATACTATTTTTAATAAATGGAAAACATACACAAGAATTCATGAACTAACAGGGGCATATTTGCAATTAAAAGTATATCAAGGAGCACAGTGCAAATAAACCAAATGTTTATAACTAATATCTACAGTTCATATATTAGACAATAATTAAGATAACCCGCAGGGGTTTACATGAAATTTCCCAAATAAGTGGGTCGTCACGTGAGGTGACGTGGCTGGACTAAAGTGCAATATAATATTGTTCATGGGGTTACATACAGTTTTATTTAATACTAATTAAACTACATATAATATTTACAGGACTATTTAGCTATTACAAATAGGTGGAGTATGCCTAAGAAATTTACACACTTAACGCTTTTGATCCAACCGTCCTTCGCATGGCACGTGGCAGATCGGGTGGCTTTGCTTGGGCGACGCTTCGAATGGGACCAAGGGATAGGATTAGACATGGGCCCTTGTTCCTGATCTAGAGGTGTTAGGCCCTTCTGGAAGAACAACCAAGAACTCGTGTGTGGGGTTGCTTCTTCCTGTGATTCCCGACGACTCCGGCGAGTTTCCCTCAATCCGACGGTTGCCAGACATCACTGGGGACCTTGCGCAGGTACTGGTAGAATTCAGGGACGATGAGGAAGCTCAAGGCGCTCCTACGAGGCCGACGTGCCTGGGGCTCCTCCAGATGATCATCAAGGCTCCAGATGCGTCCTGGACCTGCAAGTTTGCACCCAAAAGACTCATGGGCACGAGGGTTATCACCTCGACCAGGGAGCTGATAAAAAAGATGGGGGAACGAGATGGAGGTGGAGCTCCGATGTTGGTTGGTGGAGGGAGCTTCGAATCCCAGATCCACAATGGATCTAGGTTGGATGAAGTAGGAACTCGGTGGAGAAGATGAGGGGGGAACAAGATGGCATGATGATCGAGGCGAGTTGATGGTCGGATTACAAGGAATTAGGCCTTGATGCTTGGCTCCAAGAATAGAGAATTTTTGCTATTAAGCCTAGAGAATTAATGGAACTTAAAATTAACGGTGCATAATGAAATCTAAGCTAAGGATTTACCTAGAACGTAGAGAAAATGGGGCTCAACTCGATCGAGATGAGGAGCTGGACCTTACGGCCGTAGGTGGCTGGAGATGGGTGGACGTGCCACTTCCGCCGATCTTCCTTGCTGCAGATCGAAATGCCGAGTTCCTGTAATGAACGCGAGGCTTTTTGTGGTGATATGAGGAGTTGAGCTTAGCTAAAGAACGATAAAAAAGCAAAAGGTGAAGATGGGGGTATATTTATTGATGATTTTTTGGGTGAGTTGCGAGGGGGGCTTGCGTGATCGGAGGTGGAGGTTGATGAATATTCAAATATGGGCGTGGAAGAGGGACGATTAGGCTACACGATTGTGGAAGGCTCGAGGTCAGAGGGTAAAGTTGGAGGCATAGGAAATTGGGCGAAATCAGGGTCTCGTGATAGAAGTCAAAGGAGGTAGGTTACAGTTGACTGTAGGTCAACAAATAATAGCACCTGTACCTTGGAAAATGAATATAAAATAGTATATGATTTAATTATTTTTTATTAAAACATAAATAATATTCCAAATTTTATGTATTATTTATTACCCATTTTATTTATTTTTTCGAGGTATTTTATTATATGTTACTTTTTACAAGTACAAATATAGGTACATTCATATATTTTTATGTATTTTATTTTTTTTGTTTTATCCTATATGATTTTATACACATATTTTATATATTTATAATTTATTTAAATATACATAAATTTATTTTATTGTATTTTTCTGATGTTATTTGCACACTTAAATAAATATAGATATATAATATACATGTATAAGTATAGGTATTTCATCTATGTATTTCGTATACTTATTTTAATTTTGTGTTTTCTGGATGGTTTTATTCTATTTTAAATATGTACATATATTATAAATAATATTTACAAAATTATAAAAATATAAAATTATAAAATAATGAAGAATAAATAAAATGATTATTTTATTTAGGTAAACTATACAATAGCGGTCCAAAACCTGACTGTCACAACTTAACTTCAAATTAAGTGAAACAACCTTCATTAAATCACTTATTAAAAGGTATATGCAATTAAAGGTTTTTGATGCATTTTGATTTTTATTGAGGAGATATGAGTCTGAGAAGCTTGGATTTTGGCTTTTTATTTTGCATATATAAAGTACAATGTATATTATTTTATTACGAATACAATTTTGTATTTTTATTTGTATTTTTATCTACAACTTTCATGTACCAAGTTTATTGATTTGATGAATAAATAATAAAGAATAAAATAGGTCCCAAAAGGTAATTATTGGCATATTTTTTGTAGGGTTTTTTCGACTGTATTTACTGTACAATTCGTCGCCCTATCTCCCTATACTTTTTCCTTGTCGACTAATTCATCATGATTACTGAGTCTCGGGGGTTAGGGTCACTCAACACCTATGATGTCTCATTTCTTTTTCTTTTCTTTTCTTTATTCTTTTATTTTGGCAATAAATGTATTTATACAGTATTTTCCACACTATTTTTACACTTGTAGAGTATTTATTTTGGCACATTAATGTTATATACATGCATTTAGCTAGGGCCTGAAAGCCAAAATCAAAGAATAAAGGTGATGAAAGGAGGAATCATCACTTATCGGAACATTAAAATGGTGAAATAAAATGGATTTGAAATACTTAGTAAAGGAAGGTGTTGGTTACTTAGTTGGTATGAATTTACTTCACTGCATGCTTATGAAGGAACCCCAAGCCCAAGATACTTCGTATCTTGAAATCATTGTGTAAGGCCTTCGTGGTCAAGATCACAAACTATCCATTCCTTAATAAAGATAATGTATTATAATAGCAATGATGCTTAGATATCTTTAATGAAAAGTAACCTAAATGTTAGAGCTTACTTGTAGTATTCACTATTCGAGAGAGGTCCATTGATCTTGTGCACTTGTTGTAATTGTTTTCACACTTTCAGTTACTGTCGCTACTATCGTCAATTACTTTCCTTTCGGTTACTGTTACTGCTTTACATTTGAATAGAATAAATCTGTACTGAGCAATTGCTCATAATGTACACCTCTTCTGTATGGTCCAACAAGTTCTATGGGACTCACCGCCACATCAGTGAGTGAGTCTATTGCTTGAGGAGCTTTCAAGGCTAGCTGCACCATACAGGATGCATACTTATAATTTTTGGTTATTATCATTCTCTTTCGCTTTCACTTTTTGAGAGATAGTGTTGAAAACATATATATTCTGATGGATAATTACATGTTATGTATATATTTTATGGACATAGTACTAATGTTTCTTTTAATGCTTATATCATGTGATTATGTAAATGGAATAGAATCATGCAACTTTTTTCCTTTACTTCACTTTTCTTACTTTCCTTCATTAGTATTATGTTGGATGCACATGTTTCGAATGTGGATGTGATGTTTACAAGTTGGTTGTGAGTATCTAGATTCCGAGAAGGGTCATGACATCAAACTAGAAGGTGTAGAAACTGAAAGCAGAATGCGTAAAACAAGATATATATTTTATGTTTTTAAATAACAATGATGAATGCATGTGGGCTAATCAAACTTCGTAGGTTCCGAGTTTTGTGAAGGAATCTAATTACATTATAGAACTATGGATTCAACATTGGAAATTCGACAAAGTTGCCATTCCGACCTAGTTCCATGCCACGGAGTTAGAAGAATATAAGGATACGACATGTGTTGTGATTTGGGCAGTTTTGGATAGTTAGAGACAAACCATTGGAAATGCATGCACATACACACGTTGGGCTGAGCTTGGCATGTTGCAGGATACGTGGTGTGGATGCGACAAAGAGTGACATGACAAATGTACACTTATAAGGTTGAACATACTTTGAAGCGGGAATGTAGTTCCGAAATGATTAGGAAGACTTAATCTCCGCCCATTCATTAACACAATCTTCTATAACTTACAACCGTTCTTGCTTCTATATAAATGATTGTATGTTGAGGATGTAAACATTTCCTTCCTCGTCTCTCGAGCTTTCTCTTCGTAGTTTCTCGAGGCCTTAGATTCATCCGTGAGATGGTAGTCGAGGATGACCATCACGAAGCATATCATGGGCGGGGGTGGAATATTTGACCTTGGGAGTATCATGTTAAGACTCCATGCATTTGCAATATTGGTGTTGACATTTCTCCGAGGGAGTTTCTTTTACGGACACTTAGATGATTATTTTCTATCATGATTTACTTGATTTATTTTATTATCTATTGCATAACTTGATCATGTGTTCTTTTGTAATTCTCACATTTTTCTATGAATGTTTTTAATATCAAATTCCAAATATCAAATTCCAATTTTGATTTTATATTTTAGATTTGTAATACAAAAAATGAAAAACTACCAAAATTTTTTTATCACATTTGAATTTATTTATATATTTGGATAATTTATTCACACCATCATGAATTATCATTTTGTGATAATCAAGAGTAATAATTCATATGTGCACACATATGTGCACCAAAAGAAACTCTTCTTCAACTCATTCCTTAATAGTAGGTTGCATTTGATTTGAGAATTTGGAAGAGGAAATGGAGAAATTTTGGGATGCTTGTACGCAAACAATAGAAGAAAATGACAAGTAAATGAAGTAAGTTTGAAGGAATGGAATCAATTTGAAGTGATTGTTCTCTTTCTCAAGTTGGACAAAGTAAGAGAAAGAAGAAAAGAGTGCATCAATCTTATAAATTACATGCATTTGTTATACTTTTTTAAATGTTCACATCATATCTAATGTTAGAGGTAAATTAAATGATGCCACACATTCCTAGACCATATTTATCAAACCTTACTAAAATATATGCGACAACTTTAATCTAACTCCCCAAGGGCATTACACCAAATTTCACAACAATATATTCCAATGACCAGGTTCAACTCCTCCCCCTAATCATTAAGAAAAATCTCAAAAATTATAATGACTTAACTTTTCTTAACATCAAAGATTAGTTATAAAACATTGATCTGGTCCTCTTGCAGTCTCGGTCGTCACCTCTTTCTATCGTTTTGCGAGAGACGTGCATTTTAGCCCAATCTCTAATCTCTCTGTCTATTCACGACGTCCCTTCCCCCCAACTCACCCACAGTTACACATCCACCAAAAAAACTTCAGATCATTCTTCTTCGTGTTCTCCTCACTCTGCTTCGCCTCTTCTATGGCGTCCGGATCGACGTTTAAGGGCGTCTCGCTGCTCGAATTCCGGTATTCGCCGATACGCCGTCTCTGTTTGCGCATGTATCTTTATTGAAATTGATGCCCACTTCCTTGATCGAGTGCGATATGATGATGATCGTAACATGCATTTGACTTGACTTTTTTTGTTTGATCTCGAGGTATCTCGAATTGTGCCGGCGGCGTGAGTTGTCACCCAATTCTTCTGTTCTTTCAGAATTATCCAAGGTCGATTAGTAATTCTTTAAAACGGTCGAATTTCATGCTTCATGTTTGAATTATGCGGATTTTCGAAGCGAGATATATGCATATTTTTTTCGGAACTGTTGCAGGCGAAGGTCCAGGAAATGCGCAAGGAGTTATGCGTTTTCAATGTGGCTCTGGATCAGTTTACGCGTTCCGGCATCTCTGCACTTAACGATGCGCTGTCGTCAACCTTCTTGTCTGGGATCGATGTGGTTGATGTGCATCAGGAGTCTTCTAATGTTTGTCTGGATGAAGAGTGCGTTATTTCTTTGCTTCAGACGGTCAACGAGAAGCTTCGCATGATGGATATTCGAGATTGGGGTTTCTGGAAGGGTTTTCTGCGGTATGTGGTGATGAATTCTTTTAGTAGGTGACTTCTATTAGCATATTCTATTTATACTTCGCGAGGGATTTGCTACAATTGACATATTTGTGTTGTTTCCATATATTTTTTGCGTGACATTATTTGCCTTGTTAGTAATTTCCATATTTAACGGCATTTAATCCAGTGAAAATTTGTAACTTATCTCTGCTACTTCGGGAAATGGATTCTGAATTAAAGACAATACTGATTCTACCTTCCATCTTGCTGGCAGAATTAGTAATTAAGGAGGTTAGCTGTAAATTGCATATTTTGTGAAGACAGAGCGTGTCTGTGTATGTAATTAACTCTTACGTGGACTAAAAACAGCTTAACGATTATAAGTAATACCAGGGTCCATTTCTTTGTATTGTTGAGAGGCCTTTTTTGTCTCATCGAGAGAAAAAGGTAACCCGGGCATAATTTGGGAAAATACACATTATCCTGATACAATCAAGCTATGTTAACATATCCTGATGCGATTATATTCTTTTTCTTCTTATACAACACAAATCCCTAGACAATTCTTGATTTTGGACATGTTCTACATTTGCATCTAGGATGTTTATGGATATTAGATTGATATGCTGGCTGAAAGCATTGCCTTTATGACTTAGAAGATATGGAGGAGTTTGGTTAAGTGCATTTAAATGACGACGTTATAATGTTGATGTGCATCATCACTTTTGCATGTAATAATAGTTTTATTATATAAAGACACAAGTCAAGAAACCAAGTAAAATCATGCTGCTAGCCGTCTCCATAACGGGGGTAATATTTGCCATTTGCATGTTTTTTTGAAGTGACAAATATGACTGCCCAATTCAGTTGGACATCTATTGGTTTGGTATCCTGATTATAAAGAACTGATACTAGCCTTGTTAGCATCTTTTGTTAACATGTATGTTGGGCTATACCGACATCCTAAGGACAAGCTCTTTCAGAAATTATTCGGGTCTAGATTCTTACTATATGCATTCTTGGGAATTACATCCCTGACTCTTTTCTGCTCAACAAAGTGGAATGGGCATTGCTAGGGAGCAATGGGGATTTGGGTAGAAACCTTGATTTTCCGGGGCTAAGCAACCATGTGGGAGGTTTATCAAGAGTTGTAACCCAATCTTACAGTATGATGGGGACCTATGGAAAAAAAGAAGTGATAAAATCTGCCTAATGATGTTTATGTTATGACATACAATCATTCCACATCAGTTACATTTTATGATTCTACCAACCATTGTCTTCAATGTTGATATTCATGTTGTTTTGCCAAGTCCAAAAATGGGCATGTTGCTAACATGTTGCCGGTATCTCCAAAATCGTGAAAATGACTATAAAAGTAAATTTTCTCAAAATTAAGGATTCCATTGTTCTTCAATCACAAGATAGAAATGCACATTTATTTGCTTAAATTGAGGTATAAATATAAGTTTTGCATTAGTATTGTCATTATAATCCCTCACATGCTTATATGTAGTACTGAGAAAGACATGTAATTAGAAGTTTATTCATGTAGAATGTATAAATAAGTTGAAATAACAAATAATACTATCTCATAAATAATTAGAAGTTTATTCATGTAGAACGTATAAATAAGTTGAAATAACAAATAATACTATCTCATAAATAATTAGAAGTTTATTCATGTAGAATGCATAAATAAGTTCATGTACATTGCCCTGGAAGATGTCCATGGCACTGGAGATGAAGGTAGCAAGATTGGGTTTTGGTCGGAGGATAAAGTGGACACGACCTCACCGCGTGTGAAGGAAGGGGACTTGTGTCAGTGTGCGAATGGGCGATCCACTACGTTGTATGGTGACTGCTAGCAGGGGGTCGTCTGGAGGGTGGGGGGTTTGCTGGTTCCTCGTGCCCCTCTCTCCTCGAAGATTTCGCCGCCTTCAAGATATGGAAAAAGGTACTTCGGGTTGACCGTAAATGAGGATAGACGACACCTGCGTTTGGTGGTTTATACGACACTCGAGCTGACTGGAAAGGAGGTCGGTTCTACGAGCAGGGCTTCGAAACCTGGGGGGGAACTCTATTGAAATGGTGGTAGAAGAAGACATGTCCACACAATTGACGAATGATCCAGAGATCCTATACGTGCAACCTAACAACAGTGTGGTGGATGTAATGGAGGACTTGGACTATGACTTGGCAGCTTGTTTGGAGTGATCCCTCATAGAGGGTCTAAGTTTGTCCAGGAATGAATGTATTGTCTTGGAATGTAATGGGGCGTGGGAGGCGAGAGAAGAGATTGGTAGTACATGACTTGTGCATGGAGGTGAAGGTGGATATTGCACTTTTACAGGAAATGAAGATTTCTTAAGGGATGACTGTTTTGTGGAGTTTGGTTGGCGGTGCACGTTTAACAAACCTCCATGTTCATGGCCACATCCAATCACCCTACCCGTTAGTATATCATGAAAAACAAGAGAGCTAGGGTCAAATATTGCACGGCAATGTAAATCTTTCGTAATCTGGCTAATGTACAATAAATTCATAGAGAAACCCGGTGCATGAAGAACCTTCTGTAGGTGTATTGAGGGGGTTAGATGAACCTCCCCATGTCCAGTAATGGGGTACTGAGTCCCATCAGCAATGACCACTGATCGACCAGGTTGCAATGGACTGTATGTGCCAAATTGTAGTCTATCTCCACGTAGATGATGTAAGGCACCCGAATCAATGATCCATTTGAAAAGATCCGATCTGGAGCAACTGGTGAAAGCATGAGTATACCTGATGTGTTTGTGGATGCAGAGGCAACGGTATTTGGTGGACGGGCGCATGCAGATTCAGCAACTGGAGGCATGATCTCACGCAGTCGAGCAACAAAATCATCATAGCTATGATCGATATGATCTGGAGCAGTCTGACTCCGTTCAACGACTCGAGATGATGGCGAGAATCCGTGCTTTGAGTAGCACATGTCCTCTGTATGACCTGACCGATGACATTATGAGCAAGTTTGAACTGGGCGTGAGCCACCTCTACCGCGAGAACTCCCTCTGCCACGAGTAAATTTGCCTCTCCCATGTGAGGCAACAAGAGGTAATGAAGTCTGGGAGGGTGTGGAGGAGATATTTAGACAGCTCAGTCATCGGTATGCTTCTTCTATGGGAGGTACAGTCGCATCCGTGAGTGACTGAGAAAGAGCCGTATCATATTCTGGGTTGAGGGTTGCCAAAAATACAGCTGTCATGATCGAGTCTCTATAGGCTTTAGCTGCTCTGGAGAGGTCATAAGGGGTATGTAACTATGAAGTTTCTCAAACATACACCGCAAAGATGTATACAATGCATGAAGAGGCCGATCACCCTATTTGGTTAAGAATATATGATGCTGGAGCTGTAATATTTTTGATTCATTCTTTGCATGCGAGTAAGTGGCAGCGAGATGATCCCACATCCCCTTCGTTGTGAGCTGACCTAGAATGTCATTTACGATTTCCACAGTAACTGTACCAGATAGCCATAGCTTGGTGTACGCATCATCAGAATCCCATGATGCATTAGTTCATGTCTTGTCCACCGGTTCATCCTGTGTCAGAAGATGCTTCTTGCCATGACTGTGCATCATATTCATGAACTGCATGGCCCATAACTCATAGTTTGTATCATCCATCTTAACTATAGGTGCTGCACCCTTGAATGCACCCTTAGATAATGTATCAAACCCACTTTCTGACATCATGAACAATCACATGAGCCTTAGATACTTCGTGCTGTGTTTTAACAATCATATAATAAGATGGTTGGGCTTTTCAATTCTTGTCACAACCATCAGGAGCATATAAAGAAGTTTGTTTTTGACAAAACTGGGGTAAATCAGGCCCTATAAAGATGAAATCAGACCTGAAACCTCCCGTTTAGGGCCTCAACAGACCCCTTGATATCCCTAGGACGATAGGGCACTGTCGGCGGCGCCGTTGGAAGATCGCACGGTGATGGAGGACCACACGGCGGTGGCCGAACGAAGCCACCGAGGCGACAACAGCCGGATTTCAAGATGCTGGAGGGGCGGTGACGGAGCCGCGGTGCGGCGGGACGTCGTTGGAGGGGGCGACGGTCGAGTCGTGGTACGATAGGGGGGCATTGGAGGGGCAGCGTCCAAGCTGCGAGGCTGTGCGTGGCGTGCGACGCAAGGGAGGTAGCATGTGGAGGCAGCGGACGTGGGGGGGACAGGCTGTTAGGGCTAGGGATTTTCGGTTCAGGGCTCCGGTCTAGGACCATCGCTCTAATACCATGTAGAGAGCAAATGAGAACTTGTTTATTCATAGAGCCCAAGGGTTCTCTTATATAGAAGAGAGAAATCCTAATGGGTAAATTACATACTGTGGAAAGAAGGAATACCAAATGACAAAAAGAGATGCTATAATATAGAACTCTTCAACATATGCATATGTGCATTAAAAGTTCGTTACATTAGAAATATAATGTTCTTGAACTATGGTCGTTCTCTGATCTCTATCAGGTAAAAAATTAAATATTAACTTGATTGAACAAACTCCTGTTTCGTTTACGTCTTGATGCTCTGCAAGTTAAACTAAAAATTGGTAAGGAAAGCCTCATCAACTCAGGTGTCTCAGCTCCAAATTCCTACCACGAATTCATACTAATTTGTCAATAGCATGGTGACATAATATATCTAGAAAAGAGAAATATAATTAAAGCTAAATAAAAATCTAAATTAGAAATGTTTTCATACAATACTTCTCTTCTTCATGGTATCAATAGCATTTTCCCAACCAAACATTGGACTGCAAGCCAAATTTTCCGTTTCTTCCCTTTTCAGGACCATCCTTTGTAGGAAAGAGTACCATCCGACTTTAACCTCGTAATCATTGTTGAATGTTGGATCATACTGGTATTATGGATTAATGAAGTAAGCAATATCATGCAAATGAGTGTGAAGTTGTTTATCCCATCTTTTTATCAGCGACATCCCATAGTTGCTTGTATTTTTCTTCATTATTGCACAAATTTCAAGCAACTTCCTCATTTTCCCTATACATGGCTTCATAAATGAATCCCATTGGAAGATACTTTTCAGAACCGACCATTCTCAACACTATCACCAATAGATTCGTCATTCGGATCACATTAGCAACACCAAGCCAAAAAGTTTTGCTCTTTAAAATAATATTTTGTACTCTTGCCTTTATCCTTGGATGACTGCATTTTCCACCTTTTTGAGGTGAAAATTACTCAAGATGATCCTTTACCATTAGTAATGTTTGCAAGGTGAGGAAGGCCATAGCAAAATGGGTGACGACGGATCGCACTAAATCTCCGCTTATATAATTCCTCACCATAGCCAACGCCCATGCATGGTTTAGATGAAGTTAATGATTTGCTTTGCCTTCGTAAATATAGTCATGCAAAGAAAATTTCAATTTATCCTCCAACATTAGTTCCATACAGTGAGCTGTACATGGAGTCTAGTACAAGTGTTCCCTCTTCTCCATCAACATCTCTCCGGCTGCTTTATAAGCTGTTGTATTGTTAGTGATTGCTTGTATTGCATTTTTTTCACCAACTTCCTCAACAACCTCATCCATCAACTTAAAAAGAAACTCTGCAAATGCATCAACTGATTTCAGGAACCAAGTATCTCTCGGGTTGTTCACCAAAAAGTTGATCAATGTACGACCTTTCTAATCCATCTAATCATCAGATAATACAACATCCTATCTCTGACCAGTATGCCTTGACCTCATTCATCATCACCTTGATGGTCTCCACTTCTTTCCTCAATATCCAAGTGCACAACTCATGCATGCTTGGGAGTTTAAATCCCCTCCCGAACTTCCCAACTTCTTGAGATATTGTCCAATATGAAGGGCTATTGGCTACATTGAGAGGCAATGTATTTTCAATAAAGAATCTTCCGAGGCTTTTATGAGCCCTCCTTTCTTTTTTGCACGAAGCATTTGAAGTTACTTGTTTGGAAGGACCTTGGGCACTCCCAGACCCAGTCCCAAGCTTGCCACTTCCACCTTTACATGCACCTCCACTCACAAAAGTTCCATATTACCTCCAATTATTTGTGCATCGCTAGATCTCGTGGGCATATGCTTATCAAATCTTGATGATCCATGATTATATATGCTCCTTCTTGGATAAGAAATCCTTCATCTATAATATCATTTCCTATCCTTCTTGGATACGAAATCCTTCATCTCATTCTCGACTTTAATCGGCACACTTGGACAACTTTTAACATTCTAGTGGTCTTGACCAAATGCTCTTTAAATCTAGCAACACTACTTATGATGGTCTGTCCACAAAATTTGCACTTCAGATACTTGTATCCTCTCACTTTTTGTCCCCTTCTAGCTCAACCTTCGTTCCATATTTCCATGTAGGATAAGATCTTTCCCTCCCTAAGCTTACTCTGTCTCTGCTAGCTTTAGATGTCATTTCTAAAATATTACGCATAAATCATGATTCTGAAGGCTAGGGTTTAGACCTTAGCACATCACGGGAGCGTGAAGAACACATCCCATGCGATCAAGAGAGACTAGTCGCACTAGTTTCTTGGGGTAGCAGAAATTAATTTTTTTAAACAAGATGAAATCACATGAAATGAGAACATTTCTCATATCATTTCATCGATATCACAAACGAGTCAAAGGATTACTTCTTGAAGCGTATTTGCGATCGCATATCTTTAAATGAAGAGACCTCCTATCTCAAGTCCGATCCGATGAAGGATGCACTTGTGGGTGCGTAGATGAGATGCATGCTTCCCGCAATCCGAGTTAAAGATTCGAGCATAAAACCCCCTGAATTCGTCTCACTAAATCCGTGGCCTTCCTCACGAGCACAAAGCACCGAAGAAGGTGGAGATCCACGAACAATCGATCCGGCAACACAACGGCGATGCGACGACGATGATGCTCTCAACACCCACAAAGTGGACGACCACTTAGGGAAAGCCCTTTGACGTGTACGAGAATAGAGAGAGAGGGATTTGTTGCTTTCTTTTTTATTAGAGAAAGAGCTATGTCTAGCCTTTCTTCTATAACAAATGGAATGGTGGAGATGCACTCCTAATTCAAATCAACAGCTATGATTTTGTTGCATAAAATTTACATCAACAATAACTAATTAATTTAAAAGAAATTAAATATATTGAATAATATTCAATAAATTTAAATTCAATTAAATCAATTCATATGGAATAATATGAAAAGGAGTGTAACCTCATTCCATACATAGAGTGGACGATCACCATGGAGAGATTCTCTTGGTGGCCGTCCACACCTTATATGGTATGGAGGCTATCTCCTTCCTATTTGGTGAGATCTCATATCTCATCAGACATTCCACATGCGCAACAACTTTTGTTGCAAAATTATTCACCAAAATAATTCCATATTATTTTGTGGTAATTTCGATCATGCCATTGATAATTATGAATCATATTCAACCATATAATATTGTTGAGATATTTACTATTTTACTTATTATTTTCTTATTAGCTATCTATTTTGTCTTCTTCTTGTAATTTGCACAATAGGTTCATCTCCTATATAAGAGAACCAAAGGGCCTCTCATTACAGCAAATTCATCATTTCCCTCAACATGGTATCGGAGCGACGACCTTAGACTGGAGTTCATGCATCAAACCCTAACCCTACCCATCCTAGCCCCCCCGGTGCCTAGCAGCCCTCCCCGACGCCACCCAGCGCTTCCCAGCATCGCCCAGTGCTCCCCGACGTCGCCCAACACTTCCCAGCGCTCCCCGGTGCGGCCCAAACCTCCTCGACATCGTCCAGAACTCGTCCCAAATACCGCCCAGGCCTCTCTGGCTTGTCCCAGCCCCCAGGCTGTCGCCTGATGGCATGCGATCGCCTGGGCAGTCACCCTAGGCCCCTCTGGTTGGCGTTAAGATCAACCCAACATCGCCAAGGGCCCCCTACGGCCATCTTGGGCCACCCCTAGTCCTCTCATGCTCCACCGCACCCCTACGACGCGATTCGTGGTTTGTTTTGGTCAGATCTTGATCGGAAATCACAACTTCAGATTATCAATCGCGATTTCCGATCCTAAGAAGCAGAGATTGATGAGGATGGTTGTATGAGTCTACAAGTACAACCGATCCTCCGTATGATCATGTAGTCTTGTTTCTTTCAGTCTACTCCCTAGTTGAGTTCCATTGGTCTGTTCTTCCATCATGTCAGAGAACAAGGGTGATATTTTTTCATCAGGAGCCTTTAAGGGCCCGGCTCCCATCGTTAAGATGGATAGGACCAACTATGACCTATGGTCCATGCAGTTCCTCACCCTCATGCAGTGCATCAACAAGGAGCACATCCTGACAGATCCAGAGCCAATGGATAAGACTGAGGCAAATGCTTATTGGAAGCAAGATGAAGCGTATGCGCATGTTTGGCTTTGTGGGATACTCACCACAGAGATAACCAATGATATTCTTAATCAGCCCACCGCCAAGGCAATGTGGGACATTTTGGCATCCACCTATGCTCATGCAAAGAATGAGATCAAGATTCTGCAGCTACAGTTTGATATGTACAATGCCAAGCAGAATGGTCGTCCTCTGCATGTGTACTACTCTTATCTCCGTGGCATGTTTGAGAAGCTTCATAGCTACATGCCTATTACGACATCTGTTGAGCAACAGAAGACGTATAGGAACTCCATGATGGTTGGAGTCTTCATGGCTAGTCTTGATACATAGTATGATGCTGCGTGTACTCACCTTCTTACTGGAGCTACCATACCTCCCATAGAGGAGGTCTATAGTTGTCTCAGCTGGATTATGATTATCTTGCCTTCTACAGCCACTTCTCTACCCTCTTCAGCGATGGCCGCTTCTCGTGGACGAGGGGAGACGATCCCATCCAGAGGACGCACCCCTCATGGAAGAGGCGGTGGACGCCAGTGTGGCCCTTGCACCTACTGTCATAAGCCTAGACATGCAGAGGATACACGTTACCAGAAGCATGGATATCCTGTTTCTGGTCGAGTAGCGGAACATATTGTGTCTTTAGAGACTCCAACTACTCAGACTGATCCTCGCCTAGATGATATTGTCTCTTGTATTCGAGAGATCATGACTCCTACTGCTGGCACCACCACTACAGATACATTAGTCGTAGCCAAAGCCTCTTCGAGCTCCTCAGGTATCACCTTTGCTTTTACTAGTAGTACTAATTCTGACATGACAGAGTGGATTATGGATTCTGGTGCTTCTCACCTCCTGTATGGAGACATACTGCAGCTGAGGTCCTACAGGGATATACCACCTGGCAGGTGGGTTGTCATTGCTAATGGTGACCACTTACCCGTTACAGACAAGGGGAGGTGCATTTAATGCCGTCTATGCGCCTTAAGAATGTGTTATATGCTCCTGATTTTTCAAATGAATTTACTTTCCATTAGTCAAATAACTAAGGATCTGCATTGGCGTGTCATCTTTGATCCTTCATCTCTTGTGTTTCAGGACATAATCACGAGCATGGTGATTGGATGTGGTTGTGAGCAACGGGTGCTTTAGAGACTGGTCCAACCTCCTCATATTGGTGTCTCTACCTACTTGACCAGTTTCTCCATATATGTGGCATCTTCATTTTGGTCACCTTCCTCTGCAGAAGCTGTGTCATGTTCTTCCTCAGATTTCTACGAGATCATCCTTTCAGTGTGAGGCATGCCAACTTGAGAAGCATCACCGTTCTTCCTTTCCATTCCGTCAGAGTCGGAGCAGTTCTCATTTATTTGGGCTCCTTCATTTAGACATTTGGGGTCCGAGCCATGTTCCTGATCATCAGGGGGACACCGTTTTTATGTAGTTGCTATCGATAATTTTTCTATACTTTCTTGGATCTTTTTATTGAAGAATAAGTATGAGGCTAGATTTGTGATCAAGTATTTTATTAATGAGATAAAGAATATTTTTTCTGCTAATGTCAAATATCTTCGTTGTAACAATGCCTTGGAATTTTGCACCTTACGCCTTTTTGAGTTTCTTCGAACTCTTGGCATTGTTCACCAGACCTCATGTGCTTATACTTCCCAGCAGAACAGTGTTGCCGAGCGCAAACACCGTCACTTACTTGATGTAACCAGAACCTTATTGATACAGATTCGTGCTCCTCATGCTTACTGGGGCGATGCTGTTCTTACTGCTTGCTACTTGGTGAACCGCATGCCCTCATCTGTATTGGGAGAGAAGATTCCTTTCTCGATTGCATTTCCCGAGAAGGATCTTTTCTCCCTTACACCTCGTATGTTCGGATCTGTAGCTTTTGTTCATGATGTCTCTCCTGGTCGTGACAAGCTCTCTCTTGGAGCTGTCAAGTGTGTGTTTATCGATTACTCTCGTACCCAGAAGGGATACTGCTGCTTTGATCGCTAAGACGGAAATACTTTATCAGTGCTGATATTTCATTCTTTGAGTATGTTATGTATTTTTCTCCTACAGGTGACAAACTTGCTCCATCTGGCTCTGACGATGAGATCTACATGCCTCCACGTCCTACTGTCATCCCTCTACCACCCTCTACTCCTGCTCTACCACCACTTCCTCCACCACCTCCACCACCACCTCCATCACCTACACCTACTTCCGCCTCTATACTTGCTCATGTGGTTCCTCCTCCTCATGCTGTGACTCAGTTTTTGCCACGTGTTTTTACTCGCAGGTCTCGCTCTGTTCCCCCTGCTCACAAGTCTTGCCCATCATCCAACATGCCTCAAGTATGTAATGAGCACATTGTTTCTACTGATGGCACTACTGTGTTGTCTGTTCAGCTGGATTCTATACAGGATGAGCAGATCCCCTCTCCAGAGGGCAACTTCCAGGCTTATGACTTGGCAGATGATCTTGATGTGCCGATTGCTTTGTGAAAGTAGAAACGTACATGTGTTACTTACCCTATTGCAACCCAGGTTTCCTTGAGCAGACTGTCAGAGGATTTCAGGAGGTTTACATTGGCACTATCAGTTATGGAGATACCACGGACATATCAGGAGGCTCTTAGGGACAATCAGTGGAGGTTGGCCATGGAGGAGGAGATGGTTGCGCTACAGTCTCGTGGTACGTGGAGTCTTGTTTCTGCTCCCGTTGATGCATCCGTTGTGGGATGCAAATGGGTGTTCACTGTGAAACATCGTGCAGACGATAGTGTTGATCGCTACAAGGCAAGACTTGTGGCACGAGGGTTCACCCAGACATATGGGGTGGACTATCAGGATACTTTCTCTTCAGTTGCCAGACATTCTACTCTGCGTATTCTACTTTCAGTTGCTATGACACGAGATTGACCCCTTTACCAGCTTGATGTGAAGAATGCATTTCTCTATGGTGATTTACAGGAGGAGGTCTACATGCAGCAACTACTTGGGTTTGCTACTGAGGGGGAGTGTCAGAAGGTTTGTAGTCTACATAAGGCTATCTATGGCCTTAAGCATAGTCCAAGAGCATGGTTCCAGAAGCTCTCGGACTTGATAGAGCAATAGAGATTTGTGCGATCGACTGCCGATCACTCTTTGTTTGTGCACAAGACCCAGAGAGGTACTATTGTCATTCTTGTTTATGTTGATGACATTATAATTACAGGGAATGATGAGCATGATATTCAAGTTGCCAAGGAGTTCCTAGGTCAACAGTTTGTGACCAAAGATCTTGGTACTTTATGTTACTTCCTTGGATTGGAGTTTGCTAGGAACCAACAAGGTCTTGTGATGACCCAGAAGAAGTACGTTACAGATCTTCTTTTAGAGACAGGTTTGGCAGATTGTAGATGTGCCACTACTCCTATTGACTCGAGCATGAAGCTGTGATGACCTAGAGGAAGTACGTTACAGATCTTTTAGAGACAGGCTTGGCAGATTGCAGATGTGCCACTACTCCTATTGACTCGAGCATGAAGCTCTATGATGATGATACTGAGGAGGTCGACAAGAGGATGTACATGGAGCTTGTTGGCAAGCTCCTATACGTGACTATTATCGGGCCCGACATATCCTTTGCTGTAAGCAAAGTAAGTTAGTTCATGGAGCAACCCAGACAGGCACATATGCATGCAGTCCATATGATTCTGAGGTATCTGAAGACATCACCAGGTACACGACTTCTTTTTAACAGAGGCACATCTTTTTCAGTTACAACATGTGCAGATGCAGATTATTCTGGGTGTCCAAAGGATAGGAAGTCTATTTCAGGCTTTGCTGTGTTCATAGGGAATTCCCTGAATTCATGGAAGAGCAAGAACCAGACCGTGGTTGCCAGATCGAGCGCCGTGTCAGTCTATAGGGCCATGGCACAAGCTAGCATTGAGATGATGTGGGTCAGATCTGTTCTTACTAACCTAACTATAGAGGTGCCTCTTCCCAATGCACCTCCAATGTGACAATCGGGCTGCACTTTTCATTGCCAACAACCCAACATTTCATGAGAGGACAAAGCACATTGAGGTGGACTGTTACTACACTCGTGACATGATACAGAAGGGTTTTATCACCACTATGCATGTCAGCTCTGGAGACCAGACAACAAATGTTCTTACTAAGGCCTAGCAAGAGGGCCGTATCAGAGATGTTGTTCCAAGCAGAGTCTGATTGATATCTACGCTCCAGCTTGAGGGGGAGTGTTGAGATATTTACTATTTTTACTTATTGTTTTCTTATTAGCTATTTATTTTGTCTTCTTCTTGTAATTTGCCCAATAGGTTCATCTCCTATATAAGAGAACCAAAGGGCCTCTCATTAATGCAAATTCATTCTTTCACTCAACAAATATAAAGTGGAAATTGCATTTACAATTAATTTTAATAATCCAATATAAAATATAAATTCATTTACAATTAATTATACAATGTGAATCCAATTCACATCAACATTTAGTTTGTAAATCATTTTTACAATTAAATCTCTCCAATATATTATAAATCAAATTTATAATATTAGTTATTATTATGAATAATGATATCCACATTAATCATATCTTTGGTAATTAAATCATATTTAATTATCTTAGATGACTATTCTCATGTGTCCAAATAATATGAATCATATTCATATTATTCATGATAATTAAATAATATTTAATCATCAATTTCCCAATGCTCATATATATTATCAAAAATAGAATTATTCTTGAGCTCTTTCAAGAATAACGTGCTTTCTTCGCGGATACTTGGAGATAAAGACATGGCGATTGTACATCCCATGTATAGTGACTTGGATATTGAGATCATATCTCAAATCCAGATCTCCGGGATCTCTCAAAGATGTTTGATTAAATCAAACTGTAATTCTAATCTTCTCATTGTATCCGAATCATCAGATCAATATCCAATATTTGGACTAAGATCAGATATCTAATCTACTGAGAAGAGTCACTAAAATCCAAACCTATTTCATCACTCCCTTCGAATGAAAGTGTCATGGCTATACAATAATTTACGATCACATCACCATCGAGTATTCCTAATACCCGTACATCTTGCATACTGGAAGACCTAGAATAAACTCGAAGTTTTAGATCATATTTAAAACTGTCTTCTTCAGGATTTTATCATTACGTTTCTCATTCGATTATTGAAAGTTGGTATTGATAATATACTTTCTAAAAACATATATCACCTACAAATTATTATCATGCTTCCAAAGCAAGACGACTATGCAATTTGATCAGTCCCAATAACTCATGAGTGAGCTCATGTCTTCTGGTTAAGTAGTGACCTATATGATCCCTTTGAGAGATCGTATTACTCATATGCCGTTATATGTGCACAAACTTGTCGGCGTATATACCTTGATTAGGTCATCAACATAATGGTCTGCCTAATGTATATACTTAAACATATGGTAATACATCTGTCTGCGGTTAGAGCATGCGTGCCTGTATCGTGACAACATACGATGTGGGTCTTGGTTATCTCGATCTCGTTAAGTGAACTATTTGGTCTAACTTATCTGACACCTCCGAATCTCTATTCCTATACAGAGGACATGCATCGAGAAGTCGGCCAGATATCAACCTTTAGAGAAGGATTGCCATCTCCTTCTCGGGTTGGAGATCCTTTCTTAACAATCATTTGACGGTACTTGATGAGTCCTCAATTTAACTCTTTAGATATCATCCAAGCACCGTCCTCTATGATTCAACCATTGAATCAACCGCTGTATAATTATTAAGGTCGCCATAGTACATAACCCTAATTGTACCAAGGGACCTTATAAGTGCATTCATTCATTTAATCTCAGATAAGGAGTGAAATAAATCAATCACTTTTATTGATATATCAAAAGATGACAATAACATTTGTTGTAGAAGTTGTTCACCCGGACTCACAGGTCTAACAGATTCATGAATCATAATCATAAACGGTTGATCTCAAAAGAAATGACTTGAATGAAAATTGCTAGCATACCAACAATGACTTACCTTCATAATAAAATTCAGCAGGACTAGAGGTATTTATTAGCTTTAGGTTCAGCAAACATTTCAAGTAAAGTTCTCAATAAAAATGTAATTAAAGCTATTTACGAGGTTCAAGGAATCAAGAGTGCATTCTCTTGACAAGTTGAAGATTTGAGACTGATATGATGAAGATGAATACAATAATTACATAAGGATTGGAGGAGGTGTTGAACATTGGTTAAAAGTTATTGTTTATCCATTTTCATTGTTTTACATTTGTGGAAGGGGAAAATAAAGTTGTGTTCCATCTAACCCTAGAGCTCTCTTATATAGGAGAAAAGCTCTAAAGGTAAATTACATAAGCAGGACAATAGAAATAAACAATATGAAAAAGAAATACAAAATAACATAGATATCTTAACACTCCCCCTCAAGTTGCAGCATATATATCTATCATGCTCAGCTTGGAACATCAGTGATGAAAAGGACCTCTAGCCAGAGCTTTAGTAAACATGTCTGCAATTTGATCTCCCAATGCTACATAAGATGTTGAAATAAACCCCTTTTGGATCAAATCACGAGTGTAGTGACAGTCCACCTCAACGTGCTTTGTCCTTCCATGGAATGCAGATTATTAGCTATAAACAAGGCTGCCTGATTGTCGCATTTGAGATGTGTTGGGAAAAAATGAGAGACTTGTTTATTCCATATGCCCTATGCTCTCTTATATAGGAGAGTAGCCTATTGGTAAAATACATAAAGAGTCCAACGGGAAAAAGAAAATACGAAAAGGTACAAAAGAGAATAACATATATCTCTACACTCCCCCTCAAGGTGGAGCATAGATGTCAATCATGCTTAGCTTGGACGAACACTTCTGGAACGGCCCTCGAAGTAACGCCTTGGTAAAGATGTCTGCAGTTTGGTCCCCTAGGCTAACATGGGATGTAGAAATAAACCCCTTCTAAATCATATCTCGTATGAAGTGACAATCAACCTCAATGTGCTTGGTTCGTTCATGAAATGCTAGATTATTTGCAATGAATAGAGCAACTTGATTGTCACATTCCAGAGCCATAGGAAGAGGGACTTTTATATATAGATCTGTAAGCACAGCCTTCACCCACATCATTTCTGTACTGACCTGGGCCATAGCCCTATATTCAGACTCAACACTGGATTTTGCTACCACCGTTTGCTTCTTGCTTCTCCATGAGACCAGAGAGTCTTCGACATACACAACAAATCCAGTGGTGGACATCTTATCCTTAGGACATCCCGCGTAATCTGCATCTGCACATGCTGAGATAGTAATCTCCTTATCTTTCTTAAACAGCAGACCTGCACATGGAGATGACTTAAGGTACCTGAGTATCATATGTATAGCATTCATATGTTCCTGACGTGGTTGCTCCATGAACTGGCTCACCCGACTCACAACAAAGGAGATATCAGGTTTGGTAATAGTAACATAGAGAAGCTTGCCCACAAGTTCTCTGTATCTTCTCCTATCCACCTCATCAGTGTCGTCATCATATAATTTCATACTGGGATCCATAGGTGTAGTGGCAGGTCGGCAACTAAGCATTCCTGTTTCACTCAATAGGTCAGTGACATATTTCCTCTGGGTCATTACCAGCCCATGAGGATTTCTGGCGAATTCCAGTCCAGAAAATATCTAAGAACTCCAAGGTCCTTGGTGACAAATTCACGACCCAGCATTTCTTTCGCCCTCTGAATTTTCTGTTCATCATCACCTATAATCAAGATATCATCTACATACACCATAATTGCAATAATACCTCTGGGTGTCTTTTGTACGAACAAGGAATGATCTGCATTGGAACGTCTGTACCCCTGTTTTTTAAACAGGTCTGAGAGCTTCTGGAACCAAGCTCTGGGGCTCTGCTTAAGGCCATAGATAGCCTTATGAAGTCTACACACCTTAGAACACTCCCCCTCAACAGCAAAACCATGTGGTTGTTGCATGTAGACTTCCTCCTGTAAGTCACCATATAAGGATGCATTCTTGACATCTAATTGGTATAGTGACCAATCACGAGTAACCGCAACAGAGAGGAGGATCCGTAGGGTAGAATAGCGAGCAATCGGCAAGAATGTATCAAGATAATCCACCCCTTATGTCTGTGTAAATCCACGAGCAACCATGCGTGCCTTGTATCTGTCAATGCTGCCATCTGCATTCTTCTTAACTGTAAATACCCACTTGCAGCTCACTGTAGACACATCAGTAGGTGCAGTAACAAGGCTCCAGGTACCTCTTGATAGAAGAGCAGCCATTTCTTCTTCCATGGCTAAACGCCATCGACTATCCTTCAACGCATCTTGGTAATTCCGTGGAATGTCCACCGCCGATAGTGCAATGACAAAGCTCCTGAAATCTCCAGTTAAGCGATCAAAAGATACAGTAGATGCTATTGGATATGACGCGCAGTTGCGCTTCTGCTTCCGAAGTTCAATAGGTTGATCCAAATCACCTACCTCCTCATTTGATCTCTGTAACACATCCTGCTCAGGGAAATCGTCAGATCCATCAATATTGATAATATTCTTAGAACATACCTCAGGCGAGCTAGATGATGTGCGGTGAGACCATGAGCAGAAGCAGGCCTACGGGTATAGTGGAATGGCAATGGGGAAACATGAACGGTAACAGGAGGTGTAGAGGATGGTAGTGGTGGAGATGGTAATGGTAATGGTGGAGGTGGTGATGGTGGTGACATGTATATAGCTTCAGTAGTGCCAGAGGATACCAACTGATCACTTGTAGAAGAGAAGTACATAACAGACTCGAAAAAGGTAACATCAGCACTAACGAGATATCTCCTGCGCAATGGATCATAACACCTGTACCCCTTTTTTGTTCTGGAGTACCCGACGAAAACACACTTGACAACCCTAGGAGAGAGCTTGTTAATCCCTGGAGACAACTGGTGGACAAAGGCAACCGAGCCAAACACACGAGGAGTGAGAGAGAACAATTCTTTGTCTGGAAAAACAAGGTAGAAAGGAATCTCTCACCTAAGACAGACGGCGGCATACAATTAATGAGATAACATGCCGTTAGAACAACATCACCCCAAAAGAATGAGGGGCATGACTCTGTATGAGAAGCAACCTGGTGACATCAAGTAAATGACGATGTTTCCTTTCTGCAACCCCATTTTGTTGGGAAGTATATGCACATGATGTTTGGTGGATAATCCCTTGAGTTGAAAAATAATTGGAGAGAGTATGGGTACAAAATTCCAAGGCATTATCACTTCTCACAATCTTTACAGATGCAGAAAAAACATTACGAACTTCATTGATGAAATTTATGATAATATTCCCCGCTTCAGATTTATTCTTTAACAAAAAGACCCAAGACACACGAGAGAAATCATCCACAATAACCATATAAAACCTGTGTCCCTGATGATCAGTAACATGACTAGGACCCTAGATATCGACATGAAACGACTCAAACTTGGAGGTACTACTCCGACACTGACGACTGGGAAAGGTAGACCGATGGTGCTTTCCCAACTGACAAGCCTCACATTGGATGGACGTGTGAGGTGAAACCTGGGGTAACACACGACACAGTTTCTGAAGCGGTAGATGTCCAAAACGCAAGTGCCACAATAATGGAGAGATAGATCCAACAGGTAGAGAGGAGGCTTCGGCATAAGGGGTCCGACTGAGACGATATAGGCTGCCTTGCTCATAGCCACGCCCAATCACGTTGCTCATAAGGATGTCCTGAAAAATGAGAGAAGATGGATCAAAAATTGCTCGACAGTGTAAATCCTTTGTAAGTTGGCTAATGGACAATAAATTCATAGAGAAGTCAGGTGCTTGCAGCACGTTCTTGAGGTGCACAGAAGGTGTCACGCTGATCTCCCCCTGACTAGTGATAGGAGAATGCGTCCCATTGGCAATAACCACAGTACGGCCTGGAGGGACTTGTCGGTAGGCTCTAAGTAGGCCTTGATCATCACACAGATGATGTGTGGCACCAGAGTCCATAATACACTCTAAAGTATCTGATCCACTACTGCTAGTAAATGCATAAGTGCTACCTGAGTAACTAGTGGATGCAGAGCCAGCAACATCGGGGTGACTATCAGAAGCAGGTACTGATGCAATTGGGCCAGATGGAGGAATAATGCCTCTCAGATGGGTTACAAGGTCATCAAAGCGCTGATCTAGAGATGAAGCATATGAAGGCTCTATCTGTTCAGCTACTCGTGCGGAAGCAGGAAATCCATGTTTGGAGTAGCACGTGTCTTCAATATGCCCAGAACGGTGGCAAAAAGTGCATGATGGTCGAACACAACCCCCTCTACCTCGAGGTCCATGACCACGGGACTGATGATGTCCTCCATGACCTCGATTCGTTGCCATGGCTGAGGCGGTCTGATTTGTAGTGGATGAAGGAACAGTAATACGGCTCAGTCTGTGAAATGCTTCCTCCATCGGAGGAATGGTGGAGTCCGCCAAGATCTGGGAGCGTGCAACCTCGTACTCTGAATCTAGAGCCGCCAGAAATACACCAACCATAGTGGCATTCCGATAGGTCTTCTGTTGCTCAGGAGTGGCTGTGATAGGCATGAAGCTGTAAAGCTTCTCAAACATTTCTCGTAAAGATGTGTACAATGGGTGTAGAGGTCGTCCATTCTGCTTGATAGTAAAGATGTCATGCTGGAATTGCAGAATCTTCGTCTCATTCTTTGCCTGGGAATATGTAGCAGCCAGAATATCCCACATTGCTTTTGCAGTGGGCTGATGGAGAATATCATTGGCAATCTCAATTGCCAGGGTTCCTGATAGCCAAACCTCGGCGTATGCATCATCTGCCTCCCACGAGGCATTGACCCCAGTCTTCTCAGCAAGCTCTTCTTCGGTAAGAATGTGCTTCTTACCGGTTGACTTCATCATACTCATGAACTGCATTGCCCACAGTTCGTAATTTGAACCATCCATCTTCACAATAGGCGTTGGACCTCTGAAGTAGATGGGATGTCTGCCTTGCTTTCTGACATTATGATAATGGAATACTAGGGTAATAGACTGAAGATATGATCGTCTACTCGGACATTAACGGGTTTAGTTGCATGTGTAGACTCAAGCAACCAAACCCATTAATTTGGAAACGCGCGCGCAGAACGTGTGCTGGAGCCGCACACACGCTGACCTAGGCCTGCATGCGCACGGAAATCAGGAGCTTTACATGCACAGATGTGCACACAGGAACACACACAGATGCGCGCACAACAACACGGGGGCTGTTGCACGGATTCGCGCACAGGTGCACAGGAGCACGCACATGCGACACACACAGGTGCACCCGGTGCGCCACAGGGGCGGTACAAAGGAGACTGGTGCGTAGGGGCTGGCGCGCGCAGCTCGCACAAGAGAGCGGCGCGAGACCAAGTGGGGCTGAAGGCAGGGCCGGAGCAGAGGGTGGCGCGAGGCGGGGAGGTGCGCGTGAAGGGCTCGAAGGTGGAGGCTAGGGTTTGGTTCGAGAACTCCGATCTAGGACCGTCGCTCTGATACCATGTTTTGAAAAAATGAGAGACTTGTTTATTCCATACGCCCTAGGCTCTCTTATATAGGAGAGTAGCCTATGGGTAAAATACATAAAGAGTCCAATGGGAAAAAGAAAATACGAAAAGGTACAAAAGAGAATAATATATATCTCTACAAGATGCATAGGAAGAGGCACTTCAATCGTTAAATCGGTTAAGATAGATTTGACCCGCATCATCTCCGTACTAACTTGGGTCATTGCCCTATATTCTGATTCCGCACTAGATCGAGCAACAACAGTTTGTTTCTTACTCTTCTATGAGACTAGTGAGGTGCCAACAAACACAATGAAGCCTGAAGTAGACTTCCTGTCCTTTGGACACCCGACATAATCTGCATCTGCATACCCTGTAACTGAGAGAGACTTATCTCTTCTAAACAGAAGACCTGCACCTGGAGATGACTTCAGATATCTCAGGATCATGAATACTGCATCCATGTGCGCCTGCCTGGGTTGCTCCGTGAACTGACTTACTCTACTCACAACGAAAGATATATCTGGCCTTGTAATAGTAACATACAATAATTTCCTTACCAGCTCTATGTACCGTCTCTTGTCCACCTTCTCAGATCCATCATCATGGAGCTTCGCATTAGGATCCATCAGAGTAGTAGCTGGTCTACATCCTGTCATACCTGTCTCAGATAGAAGATCAGTAACGTACTTCCTTTGTGTCATAACCATACCCTGCTGATTTCGTGCAAACTCCCACTACAAGAAAATACATATTTTGTGACTACTAATATAGTAGTAAAATAGTAGCAAACTAATCGTAACGTAGTCGCAACAAGGAGTTACTACCACATGTGGTAGCAAAAATAGTAGTCGCGCCAAGATGGTCGCAAAATTGTTGCGACTAAGTGTAGTTGTTAAAGTGGTCGCAAATGTAGTCGCAATTAGTCATAATTTAGTCGCAGTGTAGTCACTAGACCTTTATCTATTTGCGACCACATTGCCTCTATATTGTGACTACATTGGCACTACGCCACAATGATCATGTTGCATTGACTATTTACCTGGCCACCACTTTGCTACCACAGTGGTAGCAAAGTGGTGGCTATGTAGTTGCAAAACCCGCTTTCATATTAAAAAAAAATAGAAACAACCTAGGGGCATTCTTAATAACATCTCTAAGGATCTTTCAACATCTATGAAAATTGTATAATACAATCTAAATTGGAAAAATGAAAAGCAACTTCATTCCTGAATCTTCGTATAGAGCCAAAGTTTAAAATGCATATAAATCAAGATTATAAAAGTACAAATATTTAAAAAAACTTAAAAGTTCAAGACAATAGAATGCTAACTAATATCGAGGCTCTAAAGTTCTTAACAGTACAAAGTTTTAGAGCATAACCTATCTCTAAAGGGTATAATGCAAGCTAAAGAGTAAAAAGTTATTAACAATATAATGCTTATATTAAAAATTTTTTCCACCATTTAGTAAAAGCATTGTCTTTAGCCTTTGCCTTGCCCTTGCCCTTGTCCTTGCCCCCTTTGTCCTTGTCAGTTTTCTTGTTTTCCTTTTGATTGTCTCACATTCCAAGATTACAATCACTTTACGACGCGATACTGTATATGCCAAGATATCCTCATCGTCCTCCTCATCCTCATCTTCGTCTTCCACTTTCTCTTCTTTTCGTTCTCCTCTTCCATCTCATCAACTTGAGGTCTTGAATTTATTTCTGTATTAAACAAATGAAGATATTTTAAATGTTAGGAAGATGACTCAAAGATTATGATATAACCTAACATTATATAACAATGAAAATATAAGTTATACATCAAATAACTAACATCCTCTTTTAGAGTTTCTATTCTAGATACATGGTACTGACCATATTTACTAATGAATTCGTTGCATGTAAAATATGAAAATTATGTACCTCGATATAGATTCCAATCATGAAGTTGGGAACTCGATCTTTCTTGTATAGCACCTCGTATGGCAAATGGCATGATATGGGAAATGGTACCGACCATATTTAATCAAAATATTCTAAATAAGTGACTGTCGTATGGGAAATGGCATGATATGAAATAGACATTAAGTATCACCTATTTACTCAGAATGCATTGTTCATGATCTAGTATCCATATATCCATTATTGATCATGTTAGCAATATTTCCATTTTAATTCAAATTAAAAAGATAGCCCTTACTTTATCCATGCCATTATAATTTCTACCATATAGCTCTAATGATGCGCAGTGACGTTGTGCTAAAAATTATCCAAGAACAATACAGTGATAGCAAATATAACATCATAATATTCCATAAGTGATAATTAAATTAAGGAACACGAAAATAGGAAATTGATTATACATATATTTTTATGCATTGGGATTGCTCATATTACATGTCTCCAGATCTTCTACTTCCAACCAAAAAGATTAAAAACAAGACAGCGTTGTCAAAATGACATTGAAGCATACCTTGTTATAGTAGAAGTTGCATTGGTTCTTTTTCCGATCATAAAGAAATTCAACAATGATCGTGCTCTGTTGCATGAATATGTAGATGTCTAGGTCACAGATTAGTTATGTTATATTTATTTCTTTACATCCATATACACGAAAACACAAAGCAAAGATATAGATAGCTAAATCCATAGACATAAGCTTCACTAAAACAAATTCCTAACAACAGTATCATGACCTACATGTTCCTGAAAAAATTGCATGGACAGGACAACATATCCAGTGAGTATCTACATAACTAAATACATAGACATAAGCTTCACTAAAACAATTACAAATTTTGATCTATATATCCCTCCTATATGCCATTCGAATTTCGTCAGAAACAGAGACTCCTATGCCCTCCATCTAGAACAAGTGGATTATAGCAATCTTTAGACTGTTAAAATTATCTATTCTAGATGGAGGGCATAAGAGTCTCCGTTTCTGACAAAATTCGAGTGATGTATAAGAGGGAAATAGAGATGAATATATATGGTGAAATTGTTCAAAAAAAATAAAAAAAATGGGGGAAAAAATGGGGCAGGGCAGCCATGTTGGCTGCCCGCAACGGGCAGCCCCATTTTTTCCTATATATATATATATAAACACATCAATTCTGCAATACTGTACACTTGAAGTGAAATAATTAAGTTCATGTATCAATTCTTGACATGTTTTCACTCAAATTTAATTTCTAACTCTTTTTATCATACTTAAACATGTATAAATCAATCTGTAAAAAAAACTTGCAGGTAATCAACATATAAGAGAGCTTTTTTCTCACATTTTGGAAAATCACGATTCAAAATCCCCCTTCCCCTGCACTTCTTCCAATCTGAGTTTGTCCCTCACCCAACTAAATATCGAAGATAGTAGTTAATATCTGCATGAGCACAGAACGTTCTGTCTTAACTCAAGCAATATTTTTCAACCAGAAAAGCACATAGTTGGCACATCTTAAAAGATTATCCATGCTCACATTGATAAAGGAAGAAATGCATGGTTCTCCTATTAAGCCCCGTGATCATAAACAAAATTTAAATTAACGAGGAAAAGTTGTAAGTTAATTACTCCAGCTATGATTTTCAAAAATCCCCCATGTAAAGCTGTAATACCTCCCATTTATCCATTATTGCTAAAGTTAATATACAATTGTTGAAGATTACATACCTCAGATAACTGCAGTGGATTTATACAAGTTTCAGGAATCCAGATGCTCCTGACACTTCCACAGAAGCTTACTGAGAATAAATCAAACAGAACAGAAGAAGAAAACAATCGCGTATTGATAAAGAAAAGAAAAACTTCAATCTGTTACAGATTTCGAGCAAACTTCTCATAAGACTGCAACATCTATTTCCGACCATACCTTACATTGTTCATGTTCTTGTTGACATTAATATGCTGCAACAGAAAGAAGGGGGGATTTTGAATCATGCTGCGAGTGCGAGTATGTCAGCACACGAGACTTTGCTCGAGCACTGCTCTTCCAATCTGTCCTTTGCCGCTTCTTTGATATCAAATCCATCCAAACCCTGATTTACCCCCCCCCCCCTCGACCGGCCCCAAGCCCAAGGTATGGTCCATCAAGTTGAACCACAAGGAGAAGTGCTTGGCCCTTTCCATAGCCACCGCCTCTAGCGTCACCACCAAGGACGTCGTATTGTGGTGGATTTCATTGAGGAGCTCGAGGGCTGGACAAGAACTAAGAAGTTTGTGGAGCCAATGAGGAGATGGGGGCTTGATACCAAGGAAAAGTCTACCTTCATGACGATGGAGGTGCCTAAGGGTGGGAGGAGGGATGGAGGAGGCCAAAGGGGAAGAAGAGAGGGCTGAAGATGAGATGAGGGGCAAAAAGTAGGCGGAGGGGAGAAAACTAGGGCTTTAGAATGGAGGGAAGCCCGCACGCATCACCAAATTTTACCCCGAATTTTTGCCACTGCATTCGGTACTATAAGATAGTCGCAATTTTAGTCGCAAAAATCTGCTACCACAAAGTGCGAGAAAAAAAGTCTTAAAGTAGTCCTAACCATATGACGACTATAGAGTAATAGCAACATAGTCACCTCTTAGTAGCTAATGTCATTGTTACGATAAAGGGACCACCAGTAGTGGCAAAATTGTGGTCGCAAATTCTGTTTTTTCTTGTAGTGTCCAGGCCAAAGAAGTAACGAAGCATGCTAAGGTCCTTAAGAACAAACTGCTATCCAAGGAAATCCTTAGCTACTTGAATGCCCTGTTCATCGATGCCAGTGATAACAATGTCATCAACATAAACCAAAATGACTACAATACCTCTCTGTTTTCTCTTTACAAAGAGAGTATGATCTGCAGTAGATCTGACAAACCCCTTCTGTTCAATCAATTTTGAGAGCTTCTGAAACCAAGCCCTCGGACTCTGCTTAAAGTCATATATAGCCTTATGAAGACGGTACACCATAATGGACTTCCCCTCAGCAGCAAACCCAGGTGGTTGCTGCATGTAAACCTCTTCCTGCAGATCACCATACAAAAAAGCATTCTTGACACCAATTGGAAAAGTGGCCAATCACGTACCACTGCAACAACAATAAGAATACGCAAGGTAGAATGACGTGCCACATGGGAAATAGTGTCCTGATAGTCCACTCCATAGGTCTGGGTGAACCCACGAGCAACTAGCCTGGCCTTGTATCTGTCTACGGTACCATCTGCCCTATGCTTCACAGTAAATACCCACTTGCTTCCAACAACAGACGCACCTGGTGGAGCACGGACCACACTCCACGTACCTCGTGACTGTAGAGCTGCCATCTCCTTCTTCATAGCCATACACCATTGACTACTTTGCAGTGCCTCCTGATATGACCGTGATATCTCTATAGCAGACAACCCCACAATAAAGTGCTGAAAATCCTTGGATAAACGCTCCAAGGAAACATGAGAACCAATGAGGTGCATAGTGCATGCTCTTTTATGCCGCCGAAGTGCAATAAACATATCCAGATCCTCAGCAGTAGTAGTAGAAATAGTATCTGCACCCTGTACCTCAGTCTGTACATGCAAATCACCCGTGCCATTAGAAGAACTCAAATGCTCACTATATACCTTGGGAATGCTGGATGATGGAGGAGGCGCATGAGCATGGGGCCTTCGCTGGTAGACCTGTGGAAGAAAACATAAAACAATGGTGGAGGTGGTGGTGGTGGTGGAAGCAGTGGTGGTGGTGGAGGCGGTGGTGGTGGTGGATGTGGAGATGGAGTAGAACATGGTAATGACGGAGGAGGAGGCATATAAATCTCTTCTCCATCCTCTGAAGGAGTAAGCTGGTCACCTGTGGGAGAAAAATACATAATAGACTCAAAGAAGGTGACATCAGCACTAACATAGTATAACAGTGGTGGTGGTGGTGGAGGTGGAGATGGAGTAGAACATGGTAATGACGGAGAAGGAGGCATATAAATCTCTTCTCCATCCTCTGAAGGAGTAAGCCTGACATCTGTGGTAGAAAAATACATAATAGACTGAAAGAAGGTGACATCAACACTAACATAGTATCTTCGTCGAATAGGGTCAAAACAGCAATATCCCTTTTGGGTTTGGGAATAACAAACAAACACACATTTGACAGCTCTGGGAGAGAGCTTGTCAAGACAAGGAGAGAGTTGATGAACAAATGCAACAGAACCAAAAACATGAGGCGTAAGCGAGAAAAGATCCGTCTCGGGAAACGCAATCAAGAATAGAATCTTCGTCCTAAGCACCGAAGAGGGCATACGATTAACCAAATAACAAGCAGTTAGAACCGCATCTCCCCAATAGGAATGAAGAGCATGACTCTGAATTAAAAGGGTTCTGGTAACATCCAAAAGATGGCGGTGTTTCCTTTCAGCCACCCCATTATGTTGGGAAGTATATGCGCATGATGTCTGATGCACAATACCATTAGACCTAAGAAGTTGAGAAAGCTGAGCACTGCAAAATTCTAATGCATTACCAGAACGTACGAACTTGACTTTTGCAGAGAAAATGTTCTTTATTTCATTAATAAAAGATTGAATATCAGGACCGGCATCAGACTTGTTCTTAAGAAGAAAAACCCAAGACAAACGAGAAAACTCATCAATTGCAACAAGATAAAATCTTTGTCCCTGATGATCTGGGACACGACTAGGACCCCAAATATCAAAATAGAGCAACTCAAAGAGACTATGACTACTTGGACCCTGACGACTCTAGAAAGTGGACCGATGATGCTTCCCAAGCTAGCGAGCCTCGCATTGAAAAGTGGAGCGAGGAGAAATCTGAGGAAGAACATGAATCAGCTTTTGCAGAGGAAGATGACCAAACCGCAGATGCCACATATATGGAGAAATAGATCCAGCGTGGATAGAAGAAGAGGCATCAGCATATAGAGACTGCACAAGTCTTTAAAGGCCCCCTTGCTCACTGCCAGTTCCAATCACTCTGCCCATGAGTATGTCCTGAAACACAAGAGCAGATGGATTAAATATGGCATGACAGTGTAAATCTCTGATGATTTGTCTAATTGATAATAGATTCATAGAAAAATCAAGAGCATAGAGAAGATTCGGAAGCCTCAATGTAGAAGTCAACTGCACCTCCCCCTGACCAGTGATGGGGGAATGTGTTCCATCTGCTATCACAATTGATCGTACAGACTGAGTAGGATGAAAAACACTAAACCGACCTTTGTCACCATAGAGATGATGAGATGCATCGGAATCCATAATCCATTCAGATAAGTCTGCCCTGTAGAAGCTAGTAAAAGCATATTCTATACCTGATGTAGACGCAGATGCTGAGGCAGCAACCTCAGAGGTTCCTGAAGGAGAGCTAGTGGATCCAGACGTGCCAGGCATAATCTCTCTCAGTCGTGCTACAAGCTCGTCAAACCTCTGATTACATGCAGGAGATGAACTCCCAGTCTGTTGTGTCTGCTCTGCAACCCTGGCTGATGCAGGAAACCTGTGCTTAGAATAGCAGGTTTCCTCAGAGTGGCCTGTCCTGTGGAAGAAGGTGCACTATCGACCACGACCGTCCCCTCTGCCGCGGTTGGAACTCCCCCTGCCACGATATAATGTATAACTGCCTCTACCACGTGACATCGCCATAGCTGAAGAAGTCTGCTGCTGTAAAGTACTCCCAGAGGGGATAAATAGTCTGCTCAACCTGCAATACGCCTCCTCCATAGGAGGTATGGTGGCATCCGTGAGGATCTGGGCACGAGCTGCATCATATTCCGGATGCAGGGCTGCTAGAAATACCCCAGTCATCACAGAGTCTCTGTATGCCTAGAGCTGCTCTGGAGTAGCAGTCAAGGGTATGTAGCCATGTAACTTCTCGAACATACCCCTCAGAAAAGTATAGAGTGTGTGAAGAGGGTGAGCCGTGACCATTCTGCGTCGATGTGAAGATATCATGTTGGAACTGGAGTATCTTCGACTCATTCTTCGCCGGAGAATATGTTGCGGCAAGAATGTCCCACATAGCCTTTGTAATAGGTTGACTCAGCATATCATTAGCTATCTCCGTGGATACAGTCCCAGATAGCCATACGCAAGCATACACATCATCTGCATCCCATGAGGCATTTGTCCCAGTGTTGTCACGTGGCTCCTCTGTCGTGAGAATGTGCTTATTGCAATTACATTGCATCAAACTCATGAACTGCATGGCCCACAGTTCATAGTTGGTTCCATCCATTTTGACAATGGGTGTCGGATCTTTGAAGGCATCCAGGGATGGGACATCCACCTTGTTGTCGGACATGATGACAACTATCTTCAAGACTGGGCTAGCAACACTAGATACCAACATCTACACTGACATATATGAAGATGGTTGTGGGTGCAGACTCATACCACAACCTCTTCATTCTTTTGGAGAGTCCTTTGGGTAACTAAGGTATTTCTAGGGTTTCACGTTATACCTTAGGTATCCAAGGATCTGTGGGAGAACTACGCATGGAAGGCTAATTGCCTACTACACAAGGGCAACGACAGCGACGGCAGCACTCGAGGCTGAAGACGACGGCGAGCCCGTAAGGGCGACAAGCCCTTGAGGGCGGCGAGCCCTTGAAGGCGACGAGCCCGCGGGGAGGGGGCTAGGCGACCACGAAACCCACGGAGGTGCGGTGGCACGTGAAGCCCGTGAGGGCTAGGTTTTGGTGGGGGTAGGATTCTAGGGTACAGGCTCCAGTCTATGACCGTCGCTCTGATACCATGTGGAAGGGGAATTTAAAGTTGTGTTCCATCTTAAGTTTAAATTACATAAGTAGGACAATAGAAATAAATAATATGAAAACGAAAGACAAAATAACATAAATATCTTAACAACATCGTAGCATGGGCAATGTAATAAAATTTTAATTTGAAAAATATGGCATCTGTTGGAGCATAAGTAGTATGCGCCTATTGTGTTGTAGCAGGGTAAATGGATCCTGGAGGAGATCCATTTACCCCATCCAGTGTTTAGTCTCACATCGTCCAGTGGTGGGACTTGGAGGCTCTGGAGAGGCTATATAAAGAGCCCCAGACCTCCTGTACTCATTGAGAAAGTTGAATGCATAGCATGCCCCTTTGAGGGCTTCTCCCGTAGTTTCATCCCGCTCCTCACGGAGTAGGGTTCCACGTAAAAATCCCGCTTGTTCTATATTTTATTTATCTTTATTCCATGTTTCGCTTCCGCTTCCGATTTTCTAACATGGTATCAGAGCGGGTTTGATTCTCGAGGAGTTTTTTGTGTTTTTGTTTTTTCGAGATTCGATTCATTGTTTGTCCGTGAAGAATTTTTTTTTGGAGATCATGTTCAAGTTTGAGGGCTACGGTTATTCAAAACCCTAAATACATTTGTTTCTGAAGATCTGAAGGCTTCTTGGGTTTGAACCGTAGTGTCAATCACGAGTTCCATGAGCAATGATGCCCTAATCACATGAAGAATTCCAGGAGCAAAACCCTTGTGCCTCTAGGCGGAAGGCAATCTCCCGTGAAATCCCTCCAGGCGGCACTCCTCCAGTTCCGCCCCATGCCACAGATCCAGGATGCAGCAGCAACAACGCGGGTCGCGCGCCACCAGGCGAGATCAACCTCTTCATCTTTGCACATCATCCCGCGTGCCTCGAGCCCAACCCTAGCAGCGGCACTCCAATAGATTCTTCCTCACCAGGTCTTCGATCCAGTAGGCGGCGCCCTTCTTTCTGCCCTGACAAACCTGCAACGTGCAGGCAAACCTTCGTTCGTGCCCCCCCTCTTTGCGTGAACTGATGCAACGCGGGCTGCTTCACCTCGGGCGAGCGGCGTTGATCTGCCTTCCTCCTCTATCCAGACCGATCACGCGCCCCAGGCACTCGCGCAAGGGCGCAGGGCTCGCGCAGGCATCCCTAAGGGGGCGATGAGCCCCTCTCCATCACCCCCAGGCGGCATCGCGCAGGCGATGCACTCTTGTGTGCACCCTCCAGATCGTAAGCGCCATCGCAACGCTTCTCCATCCTCTCCTAAGGCGGCGCGCGAGCAGGAGACCCCTACCCACATCGGGGAGGGTGCGATGTCCAGGAGCAAAGAGCCCCGAGGGGGCGGCGGTGGTTATTTCTTTTGTTGTAATGGGTTCCTCTAACCCTAAAAGGGAAGGGGAGGCATCTTTTATTTAAGAAGAAAAAGAGAGGCAGAAGAGCCCAAGTGGGCTTCGGCTGCTATTGTATGCCCTTTGATGGGCCGTGGTTTGTTAAGAAAAAAAAGGACAATGAAAAAAAAACAAAAGAAAAGGCGCGTGCATTTAAAAAAAAAGCCGCACGCAATTAAAAAAAAAAGAAGAAGTTATGCAACAGCCGTAAAAAAAATATCAACGGCTTTAAAAAAAATTGTTTCGAAAAAAAAAAGAGTGACGTCTTTAAAAAAAATTTATGGAAAGCCGCAATGAATTATTCAAGAATTTTCATGCTATGTTTACCCCCTATTTATCTTGTCTTCTCCCAACTTTGTCGATGTTGAGTTTCCGACAAGTATGGGAGAAAGGGGAAGTATATGTAGAGTCACAGGTCTATTCGGTTCAGATCCAGATTGATGCAGATTTCCAGACCAATCAGATTCCAGACTCTACGGTTCAGATCCAGTTTCAGACTCGACGATTGTCTTCCGAGTCCAGTTTCAGACACGCACAAGTGTGCGGCCATTGTCAGATGAGCATAAGTTGCCATCTTTTGTTTCGCGGTCCCCATCATTCTTCTTGTTGTCAGGCCAGAGTTTTCATGTGAGCCATAGGGACTCCAGAGCAGAGGACCATTCCCTTGAGGGCAAGGGTTTTCATGTGGTATCATAGGTACACCAGAGCAGTGCACCATTCTCTGAGCCAGATGGGAGAGACCTAGTTCTCCGACGAGGAGACTTCAGGCGCAAGTTCAGACTCGACGGTCAGATTCCGAGTCTTCAGTTGACTCACACTCCAGCCCGTTCATCCTCCTCACCTGCACGGCATGAGAAGCAACGTCCTCGACTGCAGCAATGTGCGCGTTGGGTTGATATTGTCCGTAGTGTCTTGTAGCGTTGAGTTGAGTTTCTGTCTGTTTGTCCAAGCTGAGCATTGCATGCTCCAGCTTGAGGGGGAGTGTTGGAGCATAAGTAGTATGCGCCTATTGTGTTGTAGCAGGGTAAATGGATCCTGGAGGAGATCCATTTACCCCATCCAGTGTTTAGTCCCACATCGTCCAGTGGTGGGACTTGGAGGCTCTGGAGAGGCTATATAAAGAGCCCCAGACCTCCTGTACTCATTGAGAAAGTTGAATGCATAGCATGCCCCTTTGAGGGCTTCTCCCGTGGTTTCATCCCGCTCCTCACGGAGTAGGGTTCCACGTAAAAATCCCGCTTGTTCTATATTTTATTTATCTTTATTCCATGTTTCGCTTCCGCTTCCGATTTTCTAACAGCATCTATTGCTATGTGTCATGTTTTGTTTTGGATATAGAAAAGTTACTGCTCAAAAGCAACCAAGAGACAATCATATTATTCATGAAAGATCAGAAGAAAGAATAGATCACAAAAATTTGCATGACAGGATTAGTAAATCGAGAGTAACCTCCCTCCCCTCTCGATTTAGGGCTCGCAGAATCTTTGCTCAGGTGATGAAGCATGAGGCGACGGGTTAGTATCAACAACAATTGGCGATGAAGTAAAAGGTGATGAAGCAGCCCCACACGAAGTACCAGGAAGAGGCGACGAAGCACCGGGTGATGGAGCAGTTGGCGATGAAGTAAGAGGCGATGCTGCAGCACCACACGAAGGACCAGGAAGAGGTGATGAAGCACCATGCAATCAAGGTTTGAAAAAACTAAAAACGGAACGAGGCGGTTTCCCTGGAATCGAGGCGAGGCGTAGCCTCGAGGCGGTCGAGGCGTAAGCCTCAGTTTACAAGGAGAAAACCTATAAAAACTACAATAAAATATATACTAATGAAATTATATATAAATTCTAACTAACATATGATATAAATTACTATAATATATGATGCAATTACAAAGATAGGAACACTGGAAGAAAAGATATACAAGTGTATATGTCTTTTTACTAATTTTCCATCCAATCATAGATTAAATCTGTTGATATTCCCCTAAATTCTATCCATCTAACCTAAGTTGAAGAACCGTCGTATGCTCCCTTCCTGCCATACCATACCCCAACAAGGCGGGGGTCTCGCTGCCCGGTCAGCGAGCCTGGGGGGGGGGTCTAGGGGGGGAGCAGGTGCGCTCCCCCCCTGCAGGGGGTGTGGGGGCAGCGCCCCCGGCGAAATTTTTTATTAAGGATTTTATTTCTATTCGGATATATTGATTTGTTTCAATGGGAGTAGTACATAAACTCCCCTTGAATTATATCTTGTTTGACCTTCTTGGTATATTACATAGCTCATTGTTTGAAAACTCCTTAAAAATAATTTTACGAGTAATTTTTTCTATGATACCTATGGATTCGTATATTTAAGGGCATAATTTAAGAGTTTCTTAACATGATTGAATATGTTTAATAGTAAATATGAACATGAAAGCGGTCAAATTTAAGCGTTCATCTTATATATTATATCCTAAACAACTACATCTTTATAAACATCTGAAATTGCTAATAGGATAATTGAATTAACATAAAAAAATAATTTGAAAAATAAAACGCCTCGGTGAGCGCCTCGCCTTCGCCTCGACCGCCTCGATCGCCTCGACCAACTGAGGCGACCGCCTCTTAGGACCCTGTCGAGGCGGTCGTTCAGAGGCGATTTCCGACCGCCTTGTGCGCCTCGAGGCACGTTTTTTCGAACCATGCATGCAATGGAGTAGGATCATTAACAGTTGGCGGCGACACATCAACAAATAGCTGCTCGGGGCCACAAAACCCAAGGTTGCAGAAATTGGTAGTCGGTACTCAGTCGGCGGGGTCATTAGCTAAGGATTAATCGACAGTCGGACGACTAATCAGATTTAGTCGGTCATTAGTCGGTTTTTTAATTATTTTAAATATATAAATCAAATTTTATACATATATTCTTATATATTTGCATATATTTGTACATTTCTATACTATCAACAAAAGAAGTAATTAACTTTAAATGTAACATTAAACATATTAGAATAAGTTTGCTTTTAAAAAAATAAAAAATAAAAATAAAAAAGCTCTATGTAAAAGTCGGTTGACTAGGCCAACTAGTCGAGTTGATTGACTAATGGTCGACTAGACCTAGTCAAGTCGGTTACCCCCCCCCCCCCCCGTCATGTGCAAGGCACATGACATCCTGATTCATGAGGCACGCCTCACTGAGGCTGCTTAAGGCGTGCGCCTCGAGCCATTTTTATGGGAACGCTCAAGGCGTACGCCTCAATGCCTCGGGACGCCTTTTTAAAATCATGTGCGTGACTAAAATGCCAACTTTATTACGTGTAATATCACTGCTAGAATTTTATTTATGGGATTCAGATTTGGAGATCTGGTTAAGTGTGGGGGTCTAATCTATAGGCATACTTCCAAATGAGTGTGTTATACATACACGAGAATAAATGGCTGAAATAGTATTTATCACTTCTTTTCTTTGCATGAATTGGAAGATAAGGTTTGTTTAGATGCAAAATGTTCATGATGCAGCTATAATTGTAACTACTTTCATTTTTAGTGTAATTTCAGGAGAAGATTGGGTTGCCATTATGAAGTTGAAGTTTGTTTAGATGCAAAATGTATATGATGGAACTATAAATTTAACTACTTCATTTTTAGTGTAATTTCAGGAGAGGAGTGGCTTGCCATATTTTGAACTTGAGATTCACTCCCATCGTCAAGCTCAATTTGTGTGGGAATTTTTTGCAATTACAGACCTTGAACTTGGATTTTTGTGTCTCTCTCAGCAGTTTTAGAATTAGCTGCTTGAGTTGCATGCCCAATTTAATGCGTCTCTCCATGTGTGAAACACGTATTGCCAATTTGTGGATGGCTTGTGCGGCATTGTCCAAACTCCCTTCTTTGGTGGAGCTTCGATTTCAGAACTGTTTGTGCTGTTTCAGTACTGGTGCTTGCACCTCTTTATTTGGGAATAATGTTCCTCCTGCACCTGAGAAAATTCCTCCAGGTCATAATGATTATTCTTACTTCCAACCTCTATCAGTGATCAAAGAAAGTTCTGTGCATAGAAACATGCAAAATTCTTTCAGTGAGACTCCAACTCAAGGGATTTCTGATAATGTACCATTAATAAATCAAGAGTCACCTGGAAGCATCAAGTCTGATACATTGGATAGTGAACTGAACTTCACCACTTACCAGCAAGACCCTGGAAGTTGGGCAGAGGTGTCAACAGATGCAACTTTAGGCTTTTTTGGGCACGCAAACATGGAAATTACAACTAACCAGTCTGGGCATTTGTATGAACGATCTAGTGATTCTCCAGGGGCCTACTTGCGGACGATTCAATTTACTTACCCAGAGATTGACAGTACAAGTAATCAAAGTGAAAGTTATAGTACGCCTACGATTGAAGACGCAATTTGGGATAATCGAAATACATTTCCATTTGCTGATGAATATCATGGTCTCAACCTGGTGAATCAGGGCCTTTCATACTCAGTTTTAAGAGCAAGTCAACAGTGCTCCATAGATTTGCCCGGTCCCAATACATTGGCATCACATGTTGCTTCTACAAAGTATGTTTCGCATCATCCATCACCTATCTGCTTTGAGAGGCACTATAGAGAATATATGATAGTGTCTTTGCCCCAATTAAAAGTTCTAGATAATTTACTGATCAGTGATATTGAGCGAGAGAAAGCAAACACCATAATTAGGCAACATTTTGAGCTTCTTCCATATTGCAGACCTTCTGGGGAAAGTATTACCACAATTTTGCATAATCGTGAGGTGGGCAGTTGTAAATTGTCTAACAGAAATTCTCACTCAAAACTGTCATATAATTCCAGAGAAAACAATCATTTCTTTACTAGGTCACTATCTTCTGCTAAAACAGGTTCTTCTCAGCGTCCACATATGCACTCTCTTTCCCAATTCAAAAGCACTCTAAGATGTCAAACAAAGAATTTTCGTCCACGGCAATTTGAATATCACCCTACTAATCCAGCTTTGATGGTATTTGGAACCTTAGATGGGGAGTTGATTGTTCTCAATCATGAAAGTGGCAGACCTGTAGGTTATATCCCATCATCTGGTGCATTTAACAGCATTTTAGGACTTTGTTGGCTCAAAAATCACCCCTCTAAGGTAAATTTTTTAAATCTGATATATTAGTTGTGCTTTTCCTTTGATACATTAGCTTTAAATCCACTGTTTTTTTGGAAAGAAGGTTTCATCTATACCCTTGACTAAAAATGACTCTGATTTTGTTATGTATTTTTATTTATGGATCTCTCTTTTGACTTGCATTCATTTCTAACTTCATTATTACGTTGAATCACAGCTTATAGCAGGCTCTGACAATGGTTCTCTGAAGTTATATGATTTATCTCGAATGTCATCACAATTTTCTGATAGATACCAAGGCGGGGAAGCTGCTGCTTGTTCTTATGATGAATTTGAGCATTTAACATCTGTTCACATCAATTCAACAGATGAGCTTTTCCTTGCTAGTGGTTTCACCAAGCATGTGGCTTTGTATGATATCAGCACTGGGAGGCGTGTGCAAGTTTTCAGAGATCTACATCTTGAGCATATTAATGTGGTCAAATTTGCTAATCATTCTCCTTCTCTATTTGCTACTGCATCTTTTGATCAGGATGTCAAGATGTGGGACTTAAGACAAGGAATTTCTCGTCCTTGCTATACTGTTTCAAGCACTAGAGGAAATGTGATGGTTTGCTTCTCCCCTGACGATCATTACCTGCTATCCTCAGCTGTGGACAATGAGGTAACTACTGATAATTCTCAAGGCTTAAACAAGATATAATGCTGTAAATTATGCTGTAGTCATTGATGTATTCGATCATACAGGTCAGGCAGCATTTAGCTGTTGATGGGAGGCTTCATATGGCATTTGATATTTCTTCCTCTGGCAGTGTTCAGAATTATACTCGCTCATATTACATGAATGGAAGAGACTATATAATCAGCGGCAGTTCAGAAGAAAATGTAATCCGTGTTTGCTGCTCTCAAACAGGGAGGCGACTCAGGGACATTTTTATGGAGGTGATTTATCTTCCAATGAGTAATAATTAATATCTTATCCAATTTTACTTTATGAAGAATTGGATTTTGATTTTTCATATATTCCTGGTTTGCATGAATACCATTTATAGCAGAGATTTTTAATATTTTGCTGGCGAAAATTAGAATTCTGCCAGATATAGTCTTTAAACTATTTTGTCTATATAATTTTAAGGGTTTTTATCAGTTGTGCACCTTTGAGATATTGCAATATCAGCTATGTCCCTTCCTTTTTTGGAATATCAGTTGAGCCCCTATCTTCTTGCAAAATTCACAGTTCTGCCATTCTATTAAAGTAAAGTAGGGGCATAACTGATATTACAAAAGGCAGAATTGTGAATTTTGCAAGAAGGTAGGGGCACAACTGATATTCACTGATATTGCAATATCTAAGAGGGGCACAACTAATAAAAACCCCAGTTTAAAAGTAATTTGCTGTAGAATAAAAAAATCAATATACCCACCATATAAAAAAAAATAAGCAAACCAATCTTTCAATCCATTCATTTTTTTTGAAAAAGTAACATGGTGGAAACCCAAGTTGGGACCCACGCAAGGAGTATATATATATAATCTTAAGATTACAAAGTGTTACAAATTGCAAGATATACAAAGTGCCTTATAATGCTCAACTACATTCTCAGTATAAAATGTATGCCCCCCCAAAAATAACGTTGTTCCGTGCACACCAAACTGCCCAAACCAATGCAAATAGAAACACGATGTCCTCATGCCCATATCCACATACCGATCGAATATCCCTCCAGAAGTTTGAACTGTCCCGCTCAACAAGCCAAGAAATTTTCACCTTGTTCCACACCTGGGCCGAGGACGGACATGAGAAAAACATATGCTCCACCTCCTCCTCCGCCAATCCACATCTATCGCAAGATATATCCTCTACCCCAACAACTGACCCCGACACCTCTTGATGAGAGTCCTACCATGCTTGAACAACCAAAGAAAAACCTTGATTCAGTTCAGTATCTTGCTTCTTTATATTAACCGCATGTCCACATCAACTTCCTCCACATCCTCTCCTTCCGCCGTGAAAAACCGGTAAGCTTTCCTCATCGAAAATTTGCCATCACCCCAGTCATAATGATCTCTGCCAGCTGTCGGTCCCTCCCGCATTGCTAATTCCAATTGCAAGACCATAAAATCCTTGAACCTTTGATCTGACAACTCCGAAGAAAAGATCGGGGACCATGACCCCATCCCCCATACCTTCTGCACCACCACCTCCTTATTCGTCACCATCTGCACCATCTGTGGGAAGCGCTCCTCTAATGCCTCCTTCCCCATCCAATCATCCTGCCAAAGCTGAAATCCTCCTGCGCTACCCAAAATGGGTCTCATCTTTATTTCAAACTCTGGGATCACCTGCATAATTTTCCTTCATAAAGATAACGGTAGGCATCCCTACACCACCTCCAAAGACATTGATGCCCCTTAAATCTTTCTCAACAATCTGCAAACCAGGTCTTTTGACCTCCCCCAAATACGCATCGCTCATTTTGCCGTGAAAGCTTTGTTCATTTCTCCCAATCGCAGGACCCCTAAAGCTCCATTCTTCTTCAATGTTGACACCCTACTCCATTCAAACAGATGTATGACCCTTCTAGTTTGCCTCCCATCCGACCAAAAGAATCTTCTCATCAGTGCTTCGATCCTCGAACGCACCCTCGCAGGCAGCGACCTCGTAGAGTAAAAGAAGATCGGGATGACCGAAAGAACTTGCTTCAGGAGAACTAGCTTCCAACCCCTTGATAGCATACTTGCCTTCCACCCTGCTAGTTTTCCTTCCAATCTTTCCAACAGTGTTCCCCAATCCTTCATCTTTGGCCTCCCCGCTACCAAAGGCAACCCCATATACATGATCGACAAAGCGACCATTGGGCATCCCAACACCGTCGATGCACTTTGTACCTTCTGCTCTAAGAGACCAAACGAACCACCGCAAACTTTTCTCTATTTATCTGAAGCCTCAATATGTTATCGAATATATCCATAATAAGCGACGTCCTTTAGATACTCTTTTCATTAGCCCCCAGAAAGATAATTGAGTTGCGAACACCAACCTCCGCTCATCGCCATTCTAATCATCACCACCAAAGCATCAACCACAATGATGAACAGGAGTGGCACCAAAGGACATCCTTGTTGATTCCCCTCTAGGGTTGGAAGAAACCCCCCTCCGTCAGCTGTTGACCAACACTTTATGTGACACCATCGTCACGCATCGTTTAATTCAGGCGATCCACTTATCCAGGAATTCTCTCTTCTCCAATGAAGCCCACAGGAACCTCTAGTCCATACAGTCATAAGCCTTGGAAAAGTCAACTTTCCAAAGCACGCCTTTGGCCTTGGACCTCTTCCAATCAGTCACCACCTCCGATGCCATCATCAACCTGTCAACCATAGCCCTACCAGGCACAAACACCATCTACTCCAGTGATACGATCTGGCTCAGCACCTCCCTCAAGCAGTTAGCTAGGATCTTCGAGATAACTACATCGCACTGGACAACGCAATGGACATGTAATCCTCTACCATGGCAGACGCCTCCTTCAGTAACACAAAACGAGCGCCTTGTTAAGCCTCTCAAAACCACAATTACCCTCCCGAAATTCTGTCAAAACCTCCAACACGTCATGCTTAACCACCTCCCAGAACTCGTTGTAAAAGAACATCGGGAATCCATCCAGACCCGGTGCCCCGTCTGCATTCAACTGATTAAGCGCACTCTTTGCCTCTTCCTTAGAGACCTCTCCCATCAAAAGGTCCGCTTCCTCTCTGGAAATCTGTGCCACTCCTCTTCCTTGCCAACCTCATCCACACCACGTGCGCTGCCTCGAATGCTTGGAAATGCGACCGCAAGGCTGCCCCCACCTCCCTATCCCCCTCAACCCCCTCCAACCTCGATCAAGTGAATGCAGTTCCTACACCTCCGTCGGCTGGCCATGACGTGAAAAACCGCGACCTTCAAAACTCTTTACATCCGTTCATCTACAGTCGACTAATGAGAACAAGAGGTGTTTAGATGACACTGGCAAGCATGCTTATTCTGGCAAAAAGGAATCAAATAGTAGGTTCAACACAAAAGTTACTATGATGAAGAGAGCAGGTGAGATGGTCACCGCTGAGGCACACACCCAAGTTGTTATTATATTTTTTCATCAAACAGAGGGTGAGCTCCTGAGCTGGGAGTCACCACAAAAAAATTATATTAATGTAAATATAGAAGTTATAAAATTCATTACCTGGACTCTCAAAAGTTCGTTAGAGCCCTACAATGAGACACTACATTTTTCGAATAAAACCTCCGGTTTCTAAAGATGAGCTCATTTCTTGCCAATCATATTACCCAAAGAACTGCAAATGGCTTAACAACGTCGTCCGAGGAGTTGCCTCCGACCCTTATCGATTCTCAAAAAGCCGTCGAGCCAGCAACCCCCACCCACGGTATCGCCAGCTCCCTCCACACCTTTGCCGAAGCCGTACATGTGAAGAAGAGGTGCTCTGAATTCTCCATCTACTCCCCACAATTGTCACATGTCGCATCCTGTAGGCGAAAAATCCCTGCCTTCACTTTGACACATAGTCTGTCTCTCCGCAGGCACCATAAGAAGACCTTTATCCTGTTCGGAATCTTGCTTGTCCAAATAATCTTCATGTCCTGGCAAAGAACCCGATTTTGACCCTCTTCACTATTTCTGAGCACTCCATAGAAATGTTTGACCAAAAATATGGTACTTGCCCACTCATAATGATCACTGGTCAAAGAGAAATCCTCCGGGGTAGGAGCCTCCGCTTGCAGTCTAACCAAGTCTTCCCTCCTTCGATCTGAGAGGGTCATAACAAACCCCAACATTTACGCTCCTGACTGAGCCACATCCCTTAGAGCTGCTTCCTTGGAAGGCGCTATCGCAAATAGTCTCGGGAACCATCTCTCAAGGGTGCCATCCCCCGTCCAGTCATCCCTCCAGAATCTGAAGCCACGTCCAACCCCCACCTTAGGTGTCATTCTATCAGTCACAAGCGGTAACACCTCTCGCACCCTCTGCCATAAAGGTGACTCAAAGAGAGTCAAAAACTTTATATATATAATAAAGTTGTTATTATATATATCGACCTTTGTTGGGAAAAAAACTAGAAGATGTTTATTCCTTGAACCTAGGCTCTCTTATATAGGGAGAGACCTATGGGCAAATTACATAGAGTAGATAGAAGAACTGGAAAATATTTAAAGAGATACAGAAATATATAAAATATCTCGACACTCCCTCTCAAGATGGAGCATAGATATCTATCATGCTCAGCTTGGACGAACACTTCTGGAAGGACCCTCTAAGTAGAGCTTCGGTGAAGATATCTGTTGTCTGGTCCCCTGAACTAACATGTGATGTGGAGATGAAGCCCTTCTGAATCATGTCGCATATATAATGACAATGTACCTCAATATGCTTTGTCTTCTCATGAAATGCAGGAATATTAGCAATGAACAGTGCAACCTGATTGTCACATTCCAGCGACATTGGAAGAGGAACATCTATATGTAAATCTGTTAAGACTGCTTTAACCCACATCATTTCTGTAAATGCTTGTGCCATTGCTCGATATTCAGATTCAACACTAGATCTTGCAACAACAGTCCGCTTCTTACTTTTCCATGAGATGAGAGAATCTGCAACAAATATAGCAAACCCTGATGTGGGTTTCCTGTCCTTAGGACATCCTGCATAATCTGCATTTGTGCATGCTGAGACAGTCATAGAATCACCCTTTCTAAATACCAGTCCTGTACCTGGAGATGATTTGAGATACCTTAGTATCATTTGTATAGCATCCATATGAACTTGACGAGGTTGCTCCATGAGTTGGCTCACCCGACTGACTGCAAATGAAATATCGGGTCTAGTAATGGTCATATAAAGTATCTTTTCGACCAGCTCTCTATATCTTATCTTGTCCACCTCATCAATATCTTCATCATAGAGCTTCATGATTGGATCCATGGGTGTAGTCGTGGGTCCACATCCAAGCATATATGTGTCACTCAACAGATCAGTGACATACTTTCTCTGAGTCATAACAAGCCCCTTTTTATTTCTGGCAAATTCTAATCCCAGAAAGTATCTTAGGTCTCCTAGATCCTTGGTAACAAATTCACGATCCCGAAATTCTTTTACCCTCTTTATTCCTTGCATATCATCTCCTGTAATAAATATATCATCAACATACACCATAATGACAGTCATACCTTTGGAGGTTCTCTGTGTAAAGAGAGAGTGATCTGCATTCGATCGTTTGAACCCCTGTTTTGCAAACAAGTCTGAGAGCTTTTGGAACCATTGTCTAGGACTCTCCTTAAAGCCATAGATTGCCTTATGAAGTCTGCATACTTGTGACCACCCCCCCTCAATAACAAACCCCGACGGTTGTTGCATGTAGACTTCCTCTTGAAGATCACCATACAGAAAAGCATTCTTGACATCCAACTGAAGGAGAGGCCAATCTTGCATCACAACAATTGATAAGAGAATGCACAAGGTAGAATGTCGAGCAACCGGGGAGAACGTGTCAAGATAATCCACGGCGTATGTCTGCGTAAATCCACGAGCAAGTAGTCGAGCTTTGTACCTATCAACGGTACCATCAGCATTATGCTTCACCGTGAAAACCCACTTACAACTGACAACAAACGCCAAAGCAGGGGCGGGGCCAAGACTCCAGCTACCCCTTGATCGAAGTAGCCATCTCTTCTTCCATGGTGGCAATCGATCAAAGGAAATTGCCAGTCAAGCGATCAAAGGAAATCATGGTGGCAATAGGATATGTAGCGCATGTGTGCTTCTGCTTTCGAAGCGCAATGAGTAATTCCAGCTCAGTAACCTCCACACCTGTCTCTTCTACAGATCCCTGTTCAGGTAGATCACCAGACCCATCGTTAGAAACTATGTGTTCAGAACATACCTCACTTGTGCTAGATGATGAACGGTGACCATGAGCAGAAGTAGGCAAGCGGGTATAGTGACGTGGCAATGGTGGAATCAGGACCATAGTAGGTGATGGAGGTGGTGGTGGTGGAGGTGGAGTAGGAGGCGACGATGCTGATGGTGGTATAAATACCGGTGGTGGTGGCATGTATATGTCATCATCAGAGTTTGAGGAGGCCAACCGATCACCTGTAGGAGAAAAGTACATCACTGGCTCAAAAAACTTGACATTAGCACTAACATAATACTTTCTGCGCAGTGGATTATAACACATGTACCCTTTTTGTGTTCTGGAGTACCTCACAAATACACACTTGACAGCTCTAGGAGAGAGCTTGTCAACACATGGAGATAACTGGTGGACAAATGCCACCGAGCCAAGCACACGGGGAGTAAATGAGAATAATTTCTATTCAAGAAAAGCAAGTGAGAAAGGAATTTCCTCACCCAAAACTGACAAGGGAATGCAATTAATGAGATAACATGCCGTAAGGAGAACATCACCCCAAAAAGAATGTGGTGCAGGACTCTGAATGAGAAGGGTTCTTGTTACGTCAAGTAGATGACGATGCTTCCTTTCAACAACACCATTTTGTTGGAAAGTATAGGCACACGATGTCTGATGAATAATACCTTAGGTTGAAAAATAATTGGACAGATAATGAGTAGAATAATCCAAGGCATTATAAGTTCTCACAAATTTCACTGAAAATGAAAACACATTTTTCACTTTAGTCAGAAAATTTTTAATAACATCTCCAACTTCAGATTTATTCCTTAATAAAGAGATCCATGACAGATGAGAGAAATCGTCCACTGCAACAAGATAGAATCTGTGTCCTTGATGATCCGGAACACGATTGGGACCCCAAATATCTATATCAAACATCTCAAAAATGGAGCTACTACTCCGACCCTGATGACTAGGAAATGACAACCTATGATGTTTTCCCAACTGACAAGACTCACAATGAAAGGACGAGTGAGGCGAATTCTGAGGTACGACACATCATAGTTTCTGTAGCGGGAGATGACCAAAGTGCATATGCCACATGAAGGACGAGACATGTCCACCAGAAAGAGCGGAGATGCCAGCATATGGAGTCTGGTTTAAGCGATAGAGGCCACCCTACTCACGGCTACACCCAATCATCTTGCCAGTAAAGATGTCCTGAAATACAAGTGAAGATGGGTCAAAAATAGCTGACAATTTAAATCTTTTGTAATCTGACTGGTAGATAATAAGTCCAGTAATTGGGGAATGAGTCCCATCTGCAATAACCAACCGTGCGTCCTGGAGGGACAAGTTCGTATGCTGTAAGTTGATCCCTGTCTCCACAGAAGTGATGCGTGGCACCGGAATCCATAATCCATTCAACTACATCAGATCCACAACTTCTAGTGAGCGCATAATTACTACCTGAAGTGCTGGAGGAGGCAGAGGCAATCACACTATAGCGACTCCCAGGGGTTGAAGAGGACACGACAGGACTGACTGGAGGTATGATGCCTCTCAATCGTGCGACAAGATCATCAAACCACTGATCCATAGAAGAAGCAATTGGAGGCTCAATCTGCTTAGCCACACGAGCAGAGGTTGTAAATCCATGCTTAGAGTAGCATGTATCTTTGGTATGTCCAGAACGATGGCATAATGTGCAGGGTTGACGAACACGACCTTCTCTACCTCGAGGTCCTCGTCCATGAAACTGAGAAGAGCCTCCTCAACCTCGAGAAGTAGCCATCGCTGAGGAAGTCGAACTGGCAATGGAAGATGGAACAGTAATCCGACTGAGCCTAAGAATGGCTTCCTCCATTGGAGGAATAGTAGAGTCTGCCAAGATCTGAGAACGGGCCGCCTCGTACTCCAGATCAAGGGCTGCCAAGAACACACCAACCATCTGCTCAGGGGTAGATGTCAGATACATGAAGCTATAGAGCTTCTCAAACATCCCACGTAGGGATGTATATAGCGAGTGAAGAGGACGTCCATTATGCTTGATGGTAAAGATATCATACTGGAGCTGTAGAATCTTCGTCTCATTTTTCTCCTGTGAATAAGTGGCTGTAAGAATATCCCACGTCGCCTTAGTTGTGGGTTGATGAAGTATATCATTAACGATTTCTAACGCCAATGTACCTGAGAGCCAAACCTTTGGCATAAGCATTATCCGCCTCCCATGAGGCATTAACTCCAGTCTTCTCGGCCGGTTCTTCTTTGGTAAGAATGTGTTTCTTACATGTAGACTTCATCATGCTCATGAACTGCATAACCCACAGTTCATAGTTGGATCCATCCATCTTTACTATAGGCGCATGACCTCTGAAGGCGCTTATGGAGGGAACTTCGACCTTACTTTCTGTCATGGCGGCACGAGAAGACTAGAGTTGAAGACTAAACACGTTCTTGTCTACACTGACATAGAGAGATACGATTGCATGTGTAGACTCATGCAATCAATCTCATGAAAGGCGAAAGACCCTGGCTTCTAGGTGCTCAGACGGTGGCAAGGGGCCACACGGAGGACTACGGCGCTGGTGGGAGCCTGGGCGGGGCCGGAAAGGACCTAGGCGGGGCTGGCGGCGCTGGCTGGAGCCACGCGGTGGCTGGAGGGACCTATGCGAGGGTTGGCAATGCCTAGGCGAGACCGGCAATGGGCTTAGGCATGGCCGACGGCGCTGGCGGGGCCACACTAGGGCTGGCTGGGGCCTAGGCAGGGCTGGCGACGCTGGTTGGGGCACGGGGCGACAGCACCCTGCGTAGAAAGGAGGATGGAAGGTGGGGGAAGCCTAGGGTTAGGGTTTTGGAGCTTCGGTCTAGGACCGCCGCTCTGATACCATGTTGGGAAAAAACTAGAAGAGGTTTATTCCTTAAACCCTAGGCTCTCTTATATAGGGAGAGACCTATGGGCAAATTACATAGAGTAGACAGAAGAGCTGAAAAATATGTAAAGAGATAAAGAAATATATAAAATATCTCGACAACCTTCAAAACTTATAAAGTCTTAGAAGTGACCCAAAAAACAACAAAACTTAAAATGGGCTTTTATTTACACAGTAATACAGGCCAGACAAATATTAGGAAAAAGGACATCATTATCCAACTTCATACGGGATCTTGGTTTGTTTCCTTAGGTTTGGGTGTGCCCCGCGTTGGGATCACACCTTTTCTTCTAAAAAAACTACAATGAGATAAATCTTGGAGATATTTAATGTCTATTTTTTAGGGAGACTTTTCCAAAAGGGCAACTAGAGGGGATGGTTTCCCGTAGATGTCTGGGACCAAGCAAAGCCGTGTACTATCTCCATTGAGGACTGTCAGCATCTTTCTTTTGTGCTCTCCTTTGCCACTGATGTCTGGACCCGATGGGTCCGATGATTGATCAGGCATCAGAGGACGCATTCTGGTCCTTTTTTGGAGGGCAGTTTAGGCTAGGTGATGAGTTTGGTACCTTGCTTGCCATTTGCTGCTTACTTATGCTGCATTTAGATTGAATATTTTTTGTATTGCAATGGATTACTTTAGATTTCTGGTGATAGAGACGTCTCCTTTCGAAGTATATAACCATTTGGTGTTATTTGTTACTTTTGGTTTCAGCAATTTTCCATATTCTTTTTATTTAGATGCTTCTTGTAATTTACCGAACAACTTTCTCATATAAAAGACGGTTCATGTTTCATTGTTAAATAAGATGTGAGATTTTTCCAAATATGGTATCGGAATCAGAGTAGCAATCCTATTTTCGAATTTGTACCTCATTGAGTGCTATCCCTTCTTTCTCCACTAAATGAATTAAAAGGAGAGAAGGGACTCTAAATGGCAACACTCGCCACAATCTAGTCGAGAAGCCACCACCATTGCCATCTGGGGTAACCCTAGCAGTCACTTTCTACATTTGTTCCAAACAATATCTGCAGTATTCCTAGTGGCATCACCATCGCTTGTAGAGGTCCACATTGCTACATTTTTGGCAACTCCAGCTGTGATCCATAACTCTTCTCTTGTAGTTTTGCCCGACTCATCCAATAGGTGATTTAACCATCTCTGGTGGTTTTTGCAGCCTTTAAGGATTGCTGATATATTTTTTAAGCCCTTCTCTAGTGCTTACACTATTTTCGTAGATGCCTACTGCATCAATTTTGGCATCATGTACCTATCGAGGTGTTGTACCGTGGCTCAACTTGTTATGGATCGTTGTTCTTCTAGTTGGTTTTATGTATTTATTTTCGTGTAATTATAGAAATTTAGCTTAATTTCTTTAACATTTTTGTTATTCCAATATAGTTTTACAATTGATTATGTGTGAATCCTACTACATCGTTTAATGAAAATGTTACATCATTCCACTCCACCTGCTATTGCTGAGTACACTGTTGGTCTTGTTGACATGCAAAAACCAATCTCAAGGTAGTGGGTTGTACGCCTCGAGGTGTTTTTGAGGTTATACAACCTTGAGCACATTTCCTTAATCTGTCTTAGTGAGGGAGGCAAGTTCCTAACTAGTGTTCCTGAAAAACATAATTCGACATATATGATAACATATATTTTAATTTCCTAGAAGATTCTGCGGGTGTCGTAAATTATGGATATTTTTGGGAACATATCGGGTCCTCGGATCAATAGAGACAAGTCAACAGTTTTTCCCTTTGGCCTTTTGGAGCAGGAGATGCATAGTGCGTCAGCGATGTTGGGATGCCCAACAACCGCTTTGCCGATCACATATTTGGGGTTGCCACTAGTGGCGAGGTGACCCGAAGTTGAGTGACTGGAATGCACTTCTTGTGAGACTGGAGGGAAGGTTAGCGTGGTGGAAGGCAAGGATGTTATTGTTAGAAAATAGGAAGAGGAAGCGGAAGCGGAATGATAAATAGAGCAAAATCTAGAATGATAAACTGGAAGAGTAAAAAGATTTTTACGTGGAACCCTACACCCTAAGGAGCAGGATGAAACAACGGGAGAAGCCCTCAAAGGGGCGGATATTGCATTCCTTTTTCGCAATGGATACATGAGGTATGGGGCTCCTTATATAGCCTCCACAGAGCCTCCAAGTCCCACCACTGGTAGATGTGGGACTAAAGACATGGATGGGGTAAATGGATCCTGGAGAGATTCATTTACCCTCTTACAACTCATATGGCGTACAACCAAATACTCCAACACTCCCCCTCAAGGTGGAGCATGCAATGCTCAGCTTGGATACACAGAAAGAAATTCAACTCATGCTACATGACACTACAAACAATATCAACTCAACGCGCACAACTGTCGGCTGTTATCGAGGACGTTGCTTCTCATGTCCTACAGGTGAGGCAGACAAACGGATTGGAGTATGAGTCAACTGAATCTCCTCGTCGGAGAGCATGTGCTCTGTACTGCACCTGTCAGAATCACTGCAACTGGAAATGAGTCTCCTCGTCGGAGTACTCTTAACCCGCTACAACATGTGGACAACTGCTCCATCTCTTAAAAGGGACGAACTGGAAAAGGCCGTGGAAGTGCAATCCTCATCGGAGTCCACGGTCGCTGGAGAATGGAGTCTGAAAGAAGTCTCCTCGTCGGAGAACTGGGTCTCTCCCATCTGGCACAGAGAATGGTACACTACTCTGGAGTACCTATGATACCACATGAAAACCCTTGCCAACATGGCACAGGGAATGGTCCTCTACTCTGGAGTCCCTACGGCTCACATGAAAACTCTGGCTTGACAACAAGAAAAGATGGGGACTGCAACAAATGATGGCAAATACATGCTCATCTGAAAAAAACCGCAAACAAGTGTGTGTCTGAAACTGACTCGGAAACCATGATCATCAAGTCCGAAATCTGCTGCAGAGTTTGAAAAATTTGAACTGGCCTGGAATCTGGAGTCTCTGAATCTGGAGAATCTGGAAAATCTGATAAACTGGCCCGTGACTCTACATATACTCCCCCTTTCTCCCGTATTTGTCGAAAAGACAAGGAAATGGGGAAACAATACCAAATAAGTCGTTACATTTTGGTTCGTGACTGTCGTTTCCTTTGGAGTCTTCAGCTACCCGAGCGCATCGGCTTCTTTCTTTGGTTGCTGCGGCGGGGGTGGCTTTTGACGCGCGACAGATGTTCACGGCTCTTGCCCAATGTCGGGCCTTTGTGCGGGCTTTGTCAGGCGGATGTGGAAACCATTAATCACCTCTTCTTCGAGTGCTGCTTTGTTCGCTCGATCTGGGCTGATATCCAGTGGATCAATCCTGTTTCCTTTCCGGCGGTGTGCGACAGTTTGATCTCCTCTCGGGGCAGGGCGAGGAGGCTTCTTCTTGATCCGATTGCTCGGTTGTGGAGTATCTGGTTGGGGAGGAATGAGGCTATCTTCTCCGCTCAGCGTTTCTACAAGGAAAACATCTTAATTCGTGCTCAACGTCTTCTCTTAGATTGGGACCATGGTTAGTTTGGCGGCTGGACCGTGCTGGGGACCTCCTTTTGTGGCCACTTCTCTCGCTGGCCTGTCCCCGTACTGTGTTCTTTCTTTCTCCTTTTTTGTTTTACCCGCTGTAAGTAATTCCCTTTCTTTTTAATATATTGGGGCGATCACCCACGAGTGACTCCCCCTTTTTTTGAGGCTTCAAAAAAAAAATAAGTCGTTACATTTTCTCCGCTTTTCTTGCAAATTTTTCTTTTCTTTTCTTTTCTTTTTTTCTTCGGATATTTCATTTTTTTTATAGCCATAATATTTTTTTTAACTTTTTTTATAGCCATTTGATTTTTCCGGCTTCTCATCATCACTTTTTTTTGAAATTGCGTACGACTTAATTTGTACGTGCCTTTTATTTTTTTTGCAAATCTGGACTGCCTCTTTTCCCTTTTTTTCCGGCCCACTTGGGCCCAATATTCTTTCTCCTCTCTTTTTTTTGTCGGCCCAAACATTGGGATGTGAAACTCAGCCCTTCCTTTTTTTTCAATACTGTCGTACCCTGTTTAGGACTTCCCTCACCAAAACCTATCACGTGCATGCGCGAGCGGGATAAGATGGGTCTTGCGTGCGGCTCGCGTCGAGGAGAGGGAGCTCGCCGGGGCCAGGAAGTCGAGTGTCACCGATGTGCGTGTGCGAGGGCATCGCCTGCGCGCGCCTCTTGCTGGTGTGTACGCGCCTCTTGCAGATTTCCCGACCAGTGAGGGCAGTGCGGTGCGACTTGCGAGAGACCCTGTTAGGGTTTTGGTCTTGGAATAAAATCTGGAACTTGAATGATCCCGGACATAACTTCGAAAATAAATATTCAAGAATAATGAATAATGAATCTGATACTCAAATCTCGGAAAAAATAATGAACATAAACTCCTCGAAAATCTAACTCTCTCTGATACCATGTTAGAAAAATAGGAAGCGGAAGCGGAATGATAAACAGAGCAAAATCTAGAATGATAAACTGGAAGAACAAAAAATTTTTACGTGGAACCCTACTCCCTAAGCAGCGGGATGAAACCCCCGGAGAATCCCTCAAAGGGGCGGATATTGCATTCCTTTTTCTCAATGGATATACGAGGTATGAGGCTCCTTATATAGCCTCCACAGAGCCTCCAAGTCCCACCACTTGTAGATGTGGGACTAAAGACATGGATGAGGTAAATAGATCCTGGAGAGACCCATTTGCCCTCCTACAACTCATATGGCACACAACCAATTACTCCAACAATTGTCAATGGGTGCAATGTTGATTCTCTTGAAGTATGTTCTTTCGGCCATCCTGCTTTTCTTCTGCTCTACGAGTTCGTTTCCTGCGGGGGTGCGTACGAGGATTGAGGTGTTGGTGAGAAGGTTTTTTTTAATCAGATGGGAGGCAGGTTAGGAGGAGTGTCCATCTGGTGGAGTGGGGTAGGGTGACTACATCAAAAACGAAAGGTGGATTGGGAGTCATGCAGGTGGGGGATATGAATACGACGTTCATGACAAAATGGGTGATGTACCTGTGGGGGAAGTTAGAAGACTTGGTATGCATACCGTTGAGGAATGTTGGAGTATTTGATTGTACGCCATATGAGTTATAGGAGGGTAAATGGATCTCTCCAGGATCCATTTACCCCATCCATATGTTTAGTCCCACATCTACCAGTGGTAAGACTTGGAAGCTCTGTGGAGGCTATATAAGGAGTCCCAGATCTCCTATATCCATTGAGAAAAAGGAATAGAATATCCGCCCCTTTCCGCTTTGAGGAAAAAAAAGAATATCCGCCCCTTTGAGGACTTCTCCCATGGTTTCATCCCGCTCCTTAGGGAGTAGGGTTCCACGTAAAAATTCTTGTTCTTCATGTTTTATCATTCTAGATTTATGCTCTATTTATCATTCCGCTTCCTATTTTATAACATGGTATCAGACCGGGTTCGATTCTCGAGATTTGTTTATGTTCTTTATTTCTTCGAGATTCGATTGTAATATTGTTCTTGAAGATCATCTGTGATTCAAGTTCTGCCATTATTTTTTTGGGGTTTTGACTTCAAATCTCCTATCACCGCAACATCTATGATTTGTTCTTCGATTTCCAAGCGAGGGTTTTTCTGTCTAATTCTTCGATCCATCTGGCGTAATGACCCTCCGTGCCTTGGAACTTTATGTGAAATAGGGTCTGAATCTCAAGGCGTCACTGCTCAAGGTTGCAGGTTGCTCCTTCGCACGTTACATCCTTCTCCAGTGAGGCCTGCGGTAGCAACGACCCCTTCTCCAAGTCGCACCTCCACCCACGAGGACAACACGCTCCAGTTCCTCATGCGCACGGTTCAGGGGAACCTCCCGGTTGTGCCCTTGCGCCGCTCTAGATGAGTCGTCTCCACCTCCTCGGGCATCTTCAGCAGGAGGCGCACCCTCCCAGGCACCGTCGACCCTCCCAGGCGGTAGTCGTAGCCGAGTCGAACCCTTGCGGTTCTCCTCCTGGCTCCTGGCGGCACTCCTTCGATGCCACAACCCCCATCTGCGGCGTCAAATACGCACACGACCCCCTGCAAGCGCACTGGCGGTACGCGAGTCCATGCGGCAAGAGGCGATTCCCCTCCAGGTGCGCATCGACACGTGCCACTCTCCAAGATACAGGCCACACCTCCCCCATTGACGTTCCCTCTGCGCGAGGAGCTGCTCCTGAAGCCGACCCCCCTGCCTATTTTTATTAAAAAAATTTTATTATTCCATGATCGTGCTGGCTGTAAAAAAGGGGGGAGAAGAATTTTGTTTCCATTTTGGGAGAGGCAGGCCCAAGTAGGCTTGTGGTGTACGACACACAAATAAAGGGAGAGTGAGAGAGCAGTTAAAAAGAGAGAGATAAAAAAATGAGAGATTTCTTTAAAAAAATCTGATAGAAAAAGGAGAAAAGAAGTCCATACAAGAAAAAGTTATACGCAAGAATTTTTGAAAAAAAAACTGGAAAATTGCGAACGACTTATTTAAAAAAAAGAAAAGAAATGTGTGACGGCTATAAAAAGAAAGAGAGAGAGTTGAATAGCGAAAAAAGAGAGGATTTTTTCTTTAAAAAAAGCCAAAAAAATATATCAGCTTATTTGGTTTATTGATTTCCCCAATTTTATTATCGTCTCCCAACTTTGTCGATGTTGATTTTCCGACAAGTATGGGAGAAAGGGAGAGTATTATGTAGAGTCACATGTCAGACCCAGATTCCAGATTCAGATTTCTCTAGATTTCAGATTCGTAAGACCAACCGGATTGTTTAGAATCTACAGTTGTCAGATTATCAGACTCGATGTCAGTTTCCGAGTCTGCAGTTCAAGACGTACGAGTGTGCGATCTTCAGTTTCGTGGTCTCCATCATTCTTGTTGTTGTCAGCCAGAGTTTTCATGTTATCCATAGGGACTCTAGAGCAGATGACCATTCCCTATGTCATGTGAGCAAGGGTTTTCATGTGGTATCATAGGTACTCCAGAGTAGAGTACCATTCTCTAAGTCAGATGGGAGAGACCCAGTTCTCCGACGAGAAGACTATAGGTGCAGTTTCAGACTCGATGGTCAGATTCCGAGTCCTCAGTTTGACTCACACTCCAGCCCGTTCGTCCTCCTCACCTACACGACATGAGAAGCAACGTCCTCGACAACAACCGACAGTTGTGCACGTTGAGTTGATATTGTATATAGTGTCATGTATTGTGAGTTGAGATTCTTTCTGTTTGTCCAAGCCGAGCATTGCGCATGGTCCAGCTTGAGGGGGAGTGTTGGAGTATTTGGTTGTGCACCATATGAGTTGTAGGAGGGTAAATGGATCTCTCCAGGATCCATTTACCCCATGCATATGTTTAGTCCCACATCTACCATTGATGGGACTTAGAGGCTCTGTGGAGGCTATATAAGGAGCCCCAAACCTCCTGTAATAGACTATCCGCCCCTTTGAGGGCTTCTCCTGTCCCGCTCCTTAGGGAGTAGGGTTCCACATAAAAATTCTTGTTCTTCATGTTTTATCATTCTAGATTTATGCTCTGTTTATCATTCTGCTTCCACTTCCTATTTTATAACAAGGAAGATTTATGGGATATCCATGTCGTTGGAGGTCGTCACGGGATATACCTTCTTCTTTGTGGAAGGGAATTACGTAGGTGATCCCAGAGTTGGGAGTTGAGTTGCAACCCGTGCTTGGGAATGGAGAGGGGTTTCGGTTCTGGCAGGACGATTGGACGGGGGAGGGGGCGGTGGATGAGCGTTACCTGTGGCTTTTACAGTTGATGGCGGACCAAGAGGAGGTGGTATAGAAGGTTTGGGATCAGGGAGACGGTTTCCATTTTTTTCTTCGGTGCTGTCGGCTCGGGGGTTGAGGATTTCATGGCCCTACAGTTGGAGTTAGCGCAGGTTGAGGGCCCGATGGTTGAGGGACTGATGGAGGGAATGGATCATTATTTATGGGGAAATGCCTATGAATAATACATTTACGAAATACGTTATCAAACATGTACAAATTTGGTTACACGTTTCATAAATACGATATACAATCTCCATTTTCTTCGAAGTCATTGCATATTTATAAATAACACTATTGACATATTTTTCAAATGTGTTATAGATAGCGTATTTTGAAGATGTAATATATCTACACTATCTAGGGAATTAAAATATGTGTTATCATATCTGTAGATTTATGTTTTCCGGAGCACTAATTAGGAACTTGCCTCCTTAGTGAGGTATAAGACTTTGTTAGTCGAGGTGATTCCGAGGAATTGAGGTGGAATTAAGATGCTGTCTTAGTCGGATTTGAAGGTAGAGGTTGATTCTAATGAGAAACTATGTCTTCTGTGATAAGCTAAAATGAGGGGAAGCAACAGTAGGCTAAGCATGAAAAATTCCCATATATTATTTTTGCTTAATCAAAATCCTACTTTAGGAAATCGAGGCTATGATTTTCAAAATATAGTAACTGTAGAGATAGTTCTTAGTATTATTATCTCTTTATGTATCTTGTCGTTATTTCTTTATCTTTTATAGACCTCTTTGTAATTTACCCTTAAGGTCTCTCCCTATATAAGAGAGCCTAGGGTTTTTCTGAATGATTATCGAAGTCTCTTTTCCCAACATGGTATTAGAGCCGCCCTAGGGCTCTCCACACGCGCCATCCCCTTCCCCACCCGCAGCCCTCTCCTTTCTCGGCGCCGACCTCCGGCTTCCTCCCCGCCCACCGCCCCTCCAGCAACGGCTTCCCCACCCACCGTCTCTCTCTCTCACGCCGCCAAAGCTCCAGGCGGCCCCCAGCCCGCCGCCCGAGGCCCCAGGCGGCATTCCAGCCCGCCACAGAAGGCCCTAAACGGCCTCCAGCTCGCCGCCCAAGGCCCCGGCGGCATCCTGCCCATCGCCATCTCTTGGATATTACTCGAACCCTGTTGATTCAGAGTTGTGCCCCTATTTCCTTCTGGGGGTACGCTGTTCTTACTGCATGTTATCTGGTCAATCGAATGCCATCCTCAGTTCTTGGTGAGAAGATACCTATCTCTCTTATTTTTCCAGACAAGGAGTTATTCTCACTGACTCCACGTGTCTTTGGTACTGTGGCTTTTGTTGATCTTCTATCTCCCGGACTTGACAAACTCTCTCCTAGAGCAGTCAAGTGCGTCTTTGTTGGTTATTCCAGGACTCAGAAGGGCTACCGGTGTTATGATCCTAGGAATAAGAAGTACTTCGTGAGTGCTGATGTCACTTTCTTTGAGTCTGTCATGTATTTCTCTCCTGCAGGTGACAGACTGCTACCATCCACTACCACTGATGATGTCTATGTTCCTCCACCACCTACATGGAGTTCACTTAAGTCTTCCCCTGTGCCTGTCTCCACGCCAGCACCCCCACCACCACCTCCTCCTCCACCCATTCCACGGCCTATCGTTTCACCGCTACCAAAATTCTATACGCGTCGGTCAGGTCCTGCTCAGACTACATATCAGCCACTCATCACGCCTCAGGTATGTTCAGATGACATTACTACTGACGGGTCAGGTTTGGTACATGTGCAGGATTCTTCAGTACAGGACGACACTAGCCCATCCAGTACAACAGATGATGATCTTGATGTTCCGATTGCTATTCGGAAGCAGAGGCGGCAATGTGCCTCTTATCCATTTTCTTCACAGGTTTCCTTTCACCGACTCACTGGTGATTTTCAGAGATTTGCCTCAGCCTTGTCTTTCGTCGATATACCACGGACCTACCAGGAAGCTTTGAAGAATGATTGCTGGAGATTAGCTATGGAAGAAGAGATGAGGGCCTTGCAGTCCCGTGGCACATGATCTTTAGTCCCTGCACCTCCTGATGCATCCGTTGTGAGCTGTAAGTGGGTCTTCACAGTTAAATATCATGCAGATGGCACGTTGGATCAGTACAAAGCACGCTTGGTCGCCCGTGGGTTTACACAAACCTATGGCGTGGATTACATGGATACGTTCTCTCTAGTGGCGAGACACTCTACCCTTCGTATTTTCTTATCTGTTGCTGTGGTTCGTGAATGGAGTATATCTCAACTAGATGTCAAGAATGCCTTTCTGTATGGGGACTTACAGGAGGAAGTCTACATGCAGCAGCCACATGGGTTTACTGCTGAGGGAGAGAAGCAGATGGTCTGTAGACTTCACAAGGTGATATATGGCCTCAAACAGAGTCCGAGAGCATGGTTCCAGAAGCTGTCCAACCTAATTGAGCAACAGGGATTCAAGAGGTCAAATGCCGATCACTCGTTGTTTGTCCAGAAGTCATCGGCAGGTACGGTTGTCATTATGGTCTATGTGGATGATATTCTTGTTACAGGAGATGATGTTCAGGGCATAGAAAGGGCGAAGGCATTCCTAGGCCGTCAGTTTGTTACAAAGAATCTTGGAACCCTAAGATATTTTCTGGGATTGGAATTTGCAAGGAATGCACAGGGCTTGGTGATGACCCAACGGAAGTACATTACAAACTTCCTGATTGAGACTGGCATGGATGGATGCAAACCATCAAGTATTCCCATGGACCCTAGCATGAAGTTGTATGATGGTGATACTGATGAAGTAGATAAGAGGAGATATAGAGAAATGGTGGGAAAACTCCTCTACATTACCATAACTCGTCCAGACATTGCATTTGCAGTTAGCAGGGTGAGTCAATTTATGGAGTAGCCAAGACAGGTTCACATGGATGCTATACACATGATACTGAGGTATCTGAAGTCTTCTCCAGGGTTAGGGCTGCTATTCAGAAAGAGCACAGACTTATCCATCTCAGCGTGTGCAGACGCAGATTATGCAGGATGCCCTAAGGATCGAAAATCAACCTCAGGGTTCGCAGTGTTTGTTGGAGGCTCTCTGGTTTCTTGGAAAAGCAAGAAACAAACTGATGTGGCAAGGTCCAGTGCCGAATCCGAATATAGGGCCATGGCTCAAGCCAGCACGGAAATGATGTGGGTTCGGTCCGTACTAGAAGATCTTCATGTAGCTGTGCCTCTACCTATGAAGCTTCAGTGTGACAATCAGGCAGCATTATTCATTGCCAACAATCCAGCTTTCCATGAGAGGACCAAGCATATTGAAGTTGACTGCCATTACACTAGAGACTTGATCCAGAGAGGATTGATATCTACTGCACATGTGAGCTCAGGAGATCAGACTGCAGATGTATTCACCAAGCCACTGCTCAGAGGACCTTTTCAGAGATGTTCATCCAAGATGAGCACGATAGACATCTATGCTCTACCTTGAGGGGGAGTGTAGAGATAGTTCTTAGTATTATTATCTCTTTATGTATCTTGTCGTTATTTCTTTATCTTTTATAGACCTCTTTGTAATTTACCCTTAAGGTCTCTCTCTATATAAGAGAGCCTAGGGTTTTTCTAAATGATTATCGAAGTCTCTTTTCCCAACAGTAACAACCATTTGATCTACCTTGTATTTTCATCTCATCGATCGTTACTCCGACTACCTCTTTTTTCCTCTCCATTAGCCTCGTCGTTGGATGGAGGACATGATCTTGTTTGGGCCTGGTCGATCGAAGGGCGAATATCAGAAGACCTACAAGAAAAAAATGTGTCGACCTTCGATGGGTAAGTCCTGGAAAAGGGTGGTCGATGCTAAGAGCGCTCCTCCTCTCCAGAATGATAAGTTTGTCAATTTGGTTTCGGTTGGATGCTTCCATAGCGGCGGGGAATGAATCTGTGATCCATTAACCTTTCTGTTGTATTTCGTCTTTAAATCCTTAATAAATACATGTAAATATGCATTAATATTCACTTCTTATCAAAATAACATTCATGAATAAATATTCACTTTTATGCATTAAAAAGACTAGAAAAAGAATGAAATCAAACAAAGAAAAGAAAGAAAACAAGAGAAACCGTAAATATGTATATATTGTACAATATGACTTAGAAAATATATATATATATATATATAGCAGTAAGATATATTCATATAACCTAACCCCGAGACCAAGTCAATATGAATTGGTCGACAAACAATAAAGTAGGGGGAGATTGTTGGAGCATAGGCGTCATATGTGGAGATGGATAATTTGATTCCTCCAGGGTCCAATTACCACATCCAGTGGTTTAGTCCCACATCTACTATTTGTGGGTCATGGGGACTCAGTGGGGGCTATATAAGAAGCCCCACACCTATTGTATTAGATGAGAAAGTTCAATAGAAACATCAACCCTTTGAGGCGTTCTCCCGTGGTTTTATCCCACTCCTCAAGGAGTAGGGTTCCACGTAAAATCCCAGCGTACTTCATTGTTCTTATTCTTTCGTTCTGATATTTATGTTTCCGCATTCTCGTTTTCTATCATGGTATCAGAGCAAGTCGATTCTTGGTTGATTTTGAATATTATTTATTTCATGTTCATATATTGTTCAAGATTGTTCAAGTTCGAGTTTCAATTTTTAGGGTTTCTTGAAACCTTAATTTTTGGCCATCACAAATTTTCAGAAGATTTGATTCTTCATATCAAGTTCCGGATTCATTTGTAGGGTTTCTTGAAACCCTACCTCTATGAAGAGATATGGCATCAACATCCAGGCTCCAGATCCGCAGATCACACCTTGTTCCTGGAATACTAAGTCGTGCGAAGAAGATGGGTCTTTCTTCAAGGACTATGCATATCTAGCAGCAACGTCTCTATTCAACGCCTTCTCTAGGACTGACGGGTTCTGATATGAGATCTCAAGAATCGAAACAAGAACGACATCATCGTGATGAAAGACGGCATCAACGCATCATCATCGCTGTCTTGATATGAAGGGGCATGGTCACCTAGTGAATTTTTCGGTCAATTGTCTATCCAGATATTGGGTTTCTTCTGAAACCCTAGCAACTTCTCCACTCCAGCCCTATTGTTCCTCTTTACCTGCATGGCATGAGAAGCAACATCTTCGACAACAACCAACAATAGAGTATGCATTGAGTTGATATTGTATGTAGTGCCTTGTATTGTGAGTTTGAGATTTCTTTCCATGTGTCCAAGCTGAGCATTGCATGCTCCATCTTGAGGGGGAGTGTTGGACTATATGCGTCATGTGTAGATGGGTAATTGGATCCCTCCAGGGTCCAATTACCACATCCAGTAGTTTAGTCCCACAACTACTAGTTGTGGGACTTGGAGAGTCAGTGGGGGCTATGTAAGAAGTCCCACACTCATTGTATCTTATGAGAGAAAAGTTAATGAAAACATCAGCCCTTTGAGGTATTCTCCCGTGGTTTCATCCTATTCCTCATACAGTAGGATTTCATGTAAAATCCTGGTGTTCTTCATATTTATTCTTTATTTCTGATATTATGCTTCTACATTCTCGATTTATAACAATTCCCATGCTAGGAATCATGTCCTCTGCTACAGCCTTCTTGCCCCTCTCCTTAGATAGGAATGAAAGAGCGGTATCTGTGTATGTCCTTCTAATGGTCTGTGAGAGACTAGTATCATCCATCTACTTAAATACCTTTCGGATGGTACCCGCTCCCTTGGATGTATAGCTGTCTCCACATGCAACATTCACTAACCCCTGCATCTCAGGGGTTAAACCAGTGAATAAAGCCTAAATCAAGATAGTGTTCTCCATCCCATAATAAGGACACTTTTAAAGCGATTCCTTGAACCTCTCCCAAGTATCACAAAATGACTCATTAGGTAGTTGGGTGAAGCTTGTAATGCGAGTCTGCATTTGATTTGTCCTACTAAAAGGGTAGTACTTTTTCAGGAAAAGGTCCTTGTACTGAGTATATATAGTTATAACTGCTCCTAGGTTCTTCAACTAGTAATCAATCTTATCTCCCAAGGAGAATAGAAGAGCTTTAATCTTTATATAGTCTTGGCTAACTCTCGGATGCTTAATGATATAATAGACTAGCTCAAAGTCTCTAAGGAATGCATAAGGTTCATCGTTGGCATTCCCATTGTATTTTGATAACAACAAAAGAAAATGATGCTTCAGCTCATATTCTACATCCGACGTGGTTGGACTCAACCAATTCAACTTTTGATATAACCCAGATTGTAGGCTGCTTCCATAGGTGTGTCTACTCCCACATTCAACCGACCCATCTATGCTCTAACCAATGCATTCTGCTGCTCAGCTGCGACCAGTTTAGCTAGTATTTCCTGCAAGGAATCATCACGATCCTCCTCTTCTGATTACTTCTTTGGAGGCATCATATCTACTGAATCTTGTAAGTCACCTTCATCATAAAACGGGTTGAGATTAGAAGAAGAAATGAAAATCAAGTTGAGCTCACTTAGGCGAAGGTCTTCCTCGGTGAGAATGGAAGAGAGGAATGGATTGGTCAGTATGTGCATTCCCTAAGAAAGAAGTGAACCTAGACTCAAGAAGATGGTCTTCATGAATCTAGGGAGGTCCAGGAAGTGAAGTATCATGGACCTCAGAAGACATAATATTTGAATAGTTCAATGGGAGGTTCGTGAAGTTCGAAAAACTTTCCCCCAAATATTCATTTTCGGTCAAAAGGATAGAAAATGAGCACGAATTAAATCAAGAGATGAAATCTTACGATAAGGCACTTGAATGTGTGGTGTAGGAACTCAGAAAATACAAATGCAATGCAAACCCATTTATTTACCAACTTCACACGTGAAGGCCGTAAGAGTTCGGTCGATTTATCTTGCCAATTTAATTGATGATAAAATGCAATATGAGTCTATTACTCATAGCATGTCTCCCTGACGCCCATCGGTGCTTCTGTTAGCCCTTAATCAAAAGGATGATATGCTTGGGCTGCCGGGTTATATCATACCCTTAAAGGAACTAACATACTTACACAACCAAAATTCAACTATAGTTAGAGCGAGCACTTGCAGTTCCCAAATCTGCGAAAGTCGAAAATAAAGATTTAGGTTCGAAGTCTAGAGATTTGAGCTCTATCCTTATGGATGCATCCTTACCCACTCTATCTGTAAGTATGTACCTGCGAGCAATGAGGGGATTACTCTCCCGTAAGATAAGGTTGATTTCATTCTAAGATGTCAACTTTCATTAACAGTCCTGGTTTTATGTTTGGTTATCACTGAAGATTGAATGTGGGCACAATAAGTACATGTCTATTCGTCAGTCCCGATTCCTTTTAATCCTAAGTTGATAAAAACTCAAAAGGGAGAAGTAAAAAAAACATAATGCACTCGTGAATCAATGATGCATGCTCAGATAGAATTCTTATAGTGCTTCCCAGCTGTCACCATATGGGATGCTCAACAGAATATAAAGTTACACTAGATGAGATGTAAGTCGAGAAAAGTCGTACCTAAACAATAGTTCTATTAGAATTGAAGAAATGAGTTAAGTTTGGAGCTAATCAAACGTATTAAGGTTCATCTTGTTAATGAATCTAATTGATGGTATTGACTAAGTTACTCGAGCACAAATAATGCCTAAATTAACTCTAAGAGCAACATGCCTATCCTTAATTTCGACCAATCAAATTGAGCCCCACCCTTTGATCAAGAGTAAAACGGGTCTCGACACACGACAATAAAAAAAAGTTGGAGTCTCTGTTTACATGCGTGAATCCTCGATTGAGAATCACTAGAAATGAGCTACTTGATTATTACAAATAATATACACAAATAATGAGTTTAAAATTAATCTAAACTAGCTAACGATCTCTCTTTACTAAATTTGTTGGATGTGAACTCTCAACGAATTTCATCAAGATCCTCGCCTTCATGTCACCTCGGTCTTCCTCGACTCTGCTGGTCCTACCACACACAACTAGATGGTTAGATATAATCCAAAGAGAGATAACAAATAAAACAATGAGCTTAAAATGACAACACAAGCAATCAACAAAGTCAGCTAAACAATGTAATAACCTAAATGACACTAAAATCACTTAATAGAATACTTAAACTTAATTAAGTAACCTGATAAAGTCGTGTTCTTGGCAACGGCTCCACGTGGTGAATCACAAAATCACTATTTTAATTATGTCAAATTGTGGTATGAGCGATTTGCAGTTCAACCATAACCACGTTTAAAATATTTTGACGAAGACAACGTGGCTTAATTTTTATACCTGGATAAGTACATAGTCGAACACAAAGATACTAGCTAATTGTATTATTTATCTAGGGTTCAACTACCTAGGTTATGGATTCTAATATGATCTAGTTAATGAGAACACTAAGGAAGCATTTTTTTAGCTTTTTATATGCAAGTCCAATTACATAAATGAGCGGTAGTACAATGCTACACATAAGTAAAAACAAACACATAAATAGCTCCTGAATTAAATTCTAAGCAAGAGGTCTAATTAAGTTCACAATTTAGTCCAAGTTAATAATCAACGAATAGCTCCAAATCTAAGGTTTCATTTAATGGTCATAACTAATAAGGCACCTAATTCAATTCAACTTCATGTACCAATTAATTAAGGCTAGGTGATATGAAATCAAAAGATTAATCACCTAATTAAATTCTACATGTGGTAAGCAAATTAGGGTCCTTTTAATTACACAAAATGAACTTAAGAAGCAATTAATTCATGATGTAACAAGTATTGAACTTCTCTGGTTATTAAATTAAATCATACATGTTACACCGGAAAATTATCATACCATATTAACGATAATTAATAGAGGTCTCAAACAAGACCAAAATCTTTTCATTTGGATTAAAGGTGCTCAAGTTATTAATTATTCAATCTAGACGCTTTTTCGTAATCAAAAGATAATTAAAAACAAAAAACATCACAAACAAATATAAATACAAAGAGCCACGATGGTTTACCTGCATCTCGCCAGATGCTTGGGGATAGATTTGCAATAATAGGGACGCAACGGGGCTCTGATGCAAACTCTCCTAGGTGATAAGTGAGGCGGGTGGCCACGTGGGTGTCTCTGTTGCTTCGGTATGTGGTTCGGTTCCACCAAGGCTAGAGGTGCGAAGCGAAGCTTCGAGGAAGATTTGGGTTGTAGGATCAAATCAAGATGATTTGATCCAACGGTAACTGTTCCTCCCCTCCTCGATCCTCCTCGTCACACGATGACACAGAGGGATGGACTCCGGCAATGCTGCTACTCCTCCTTTGTGCTCTTCAAGGTTCAGTAAAAGTCGGAGAACCTTCGTGGATAGCTGACGAAGAAGATGACGAGTTGGTGAAGGCTCTACGATGGACGGAGAGGCCAAATGATGAAGCTTCATCTGAGGCTGTGAGCGAGATTGGAGATGGCTTTCAAACTCCTACCAATGAAGAAACTCCGACCTAAAGGTGTTAGCACACATAGCTGAAGTACTTTAGGGTCGTTTTGGGTTGGAATGAGACGAAGTGTAGGGCTGTCGGAGCCAGTAGGAGTGAATCCTCAAGTGGGTTCACCTTTTTTGCAAGAAGGTGAAAAGCACAAGGTGGAGAGGATTCTGGAGAAGGGGATAATGGAATTAAAGATGTGCACGTGGATCTGGGGAGTGTGGTGAATTTGTGTGAGTGCTCAAATGAGTGTGAGGGTGAGTGTGTGCGAGTAATAAAATACGAGAAAACACAAAGGGGATGAACTGAGGTAAAAATCTGGAAAATGAAGGAGATGATCGGAGGGTGGACGAAGCCTTTTGAAGCTTCTGGGTCGTTGTTTGATGCACAAAGCTGGTATGTGAAGCTCGAGCAGCACCGATTAGAGGGTTGCAACATGACCAATGTCCGTGGATCTCACTGGAGGTAAGACCTCTGTATTCGACCTAATTCTCTCGCTCTAACTGTCACCAGAGGAAGAAAGAGGCTCAGAGGTACACTCACATGAAGGCAGATAACCTCCAACTGACGACCATCTATGGGTTTCGACAGATGATCGATTAGGTGGAGGCGGTAGTTTCAACAGTAGGAGGTTAATGGATCTTAGGTGGACGATGGAGATGGAGAAGTTGGCGAGGTTGAGGGACGAAGGACTCGAGAATGGCATCGGGGGGAGGTGAAGATCCCAAATGGAGGTGTTGCAGTTAATTGGAGAAGTATCACAGGTGAAGAGGCCCGTGACCTGGAGGACGAAGAGTTGGAGGTTGACAATGAAGTGGGGCCGTTGGATCTTGAGATGCAACAACCCTTATTTGGGCGCGAATGGGTGGATTGGGAGCGTCTGATTGTTTGATCAGACACTCCAGATGGGAGCGGGGCTTGAGTGTTGTGGACTGTCTGAGCATTTGATCAGACAGTAGGTTAACCAGCCTTGCTCCCCTCCCCTTCCTAGACAGACCGGAAAGGAAAACCCTGCCTGCCCATAGTCTAGTATTGGGTTTGAAGCGCTACGTCACTTAGCGAAGACTGCCAAGGAACAATCGTCACCGCGTTTTCACCTGGAACTACAGAGGAAGACCAGAACGACACGAAAAACCAATCATCATCCGTTTTGGGATCAAGGAAGACAGACGAATTTATCTAATATTAGCTCGGGAAAATAAATGGGTGTGGTGATAAGTAAAGGACTGACCACGTGACTAGCTCAGAAGAGGCCACGTGACCCAATCAGAAATTAAAGAAATGTAAAAATAAAGATAAGTAGAAATAAAATAGTAAATGAAATCAAATAAAAAGCATTCTACATGAAGGTTGTATACTTTTTTAAGATCTACAACTTTCATGTAGAATCCAAAACCAAAATACATCATATATGCATAATATTATTTTTGTAAGTATTTTTATGAAAATACCAATTTTATTTGTTTTATGTTTTTTTATTTTGTAATAAGAATTAATGAACAATATTTTATTTACATTATTACGTTAAATTTTGTGGAATTTTAAATATATGGAAACTACATAAAATAATAAGAACAAGAAACACATACTGTAAAGTGAGACTTCATTTATTTACATTAATTAGCCTTAATTATTTACGAGGTGTATAATGTTAATTATATTTAGTTGTTTGTTTAATTAATTGACTTGGCTAAGATAGAGTGTTAAAATAATCAAAATAATGTTGATGAATATGAGATTCATCAATGTTCTAGCTTGAGGGGGAGTGTTACTGTAATACGCGTTTTGTACACTATGCTTTTGAAAGTTATCAAGTGTTATTTCAAGGAAATATTGAATTGATAGTGTTTGACACAGTCAATAGATTCACTTTAATGCAACAATTTCATTGAAACTTGTTTTGTAAAAATCAGAGACCATCTTGAATAATTATGACTTCTAAAGGGTTCTTTGGATTGTGTAGCACATTAAAACATAGTACCACATCTAGTAATCTGGAATTTTGGTAGTACCTTATAAGTAGTGGAAGCCACTACTAGTACAGGGCCCATAATGTTATAGATTTATGCTCATTAGACCATAATCACATCATTAAGATTAATTAAGCGCGATTAGTACTGATTACTCATCATTAGTGATAATTAAGTGTCATTAGCAAAAGTAGGACACATGGAGAGGAAATCATTGGACACGTGTCGTTATATAGTCAGGACAAGTGCCAAAAACTCATTAGTACCATGTGTCATCATCCTAAGACTAACATGTGTCCTAATGTAGCCTCTTGCTTGGGCAACAAGTTATCTCATGTATAAGCCAAACCTCTTGCTTGGGCAACAAGTTATCTCATGTATAAGCCAAACCTCTTACTTGGGCAACAAGCTTTCTCATGAATAAGACATGTGTCATGGGGTATGAATGACAAGTGTTGCCATGTGTCTTCATACATGGATGAGAGGCAACATGTGTCTTGGAGCCTCCCTTACATGTTGACACATGTCACACATGTAAAGGGGGTGGGGGCCTATATATACCCAAGACCTCCCCATTCCATTTCACTCATTCCACGCCCCTCTCACCACCCTAGAGCCCCAAGGCCGTCGCGGTTGCTGGAGGAGCACGATAGGAGTACGGCGAAGCTCTGTCGGTGACCAAGAGCGCATTTAAAAGCCGTAACGAAGTTCTGTCCGTATCAAGCTGTAGCACTCAAATCTAAGACGACTATAGAAGAGGTTTTCACTAAAGAAACATTTTCGACTCAAGTTAGACAACAATCATGTGAGGGATTCTCAAGCGCTATTTTAAAGCACTAGTCTTTAGCTTTTATGCATGTTTATGATAACAAGTATGAAATTGTGTTTTCTAGAGCTTTTACGTAGGAGTTTCAAGTACCGTATACCAGATATGAAATCAAGTATTTAGAAAGTATTTCCAATATCATTTCAAGTGCTTTATGTTGATAGCATGTTTTCGAGCATAAAATTCGTTGTGGAACAGAAAGCATAAGTTTCACTACTTAGATTTGAGTTTTTATGTAAAGAATTATGTTTTGCACGGTTACTATGCATTATGAATCGGATTTTCAAGTTCTTAATGGTTTTAGTTATCAGAATATGCATGCTATGTCAAGATTGTCTTATGTTCATGATTTAGTTGTTATGAGCTTGAATTAGCAAGAGTACGGTTTATTAGTGACAAGAAAAGAATCAGAATCAGAAGATAAGCACCACAATAGCTCTTTTATACAAATCATGAACTAGCCATTAGATATGGTGATGTCATTAGATATGACCCTGAAACCGCCATTAGATTTGGCAAACCATTAGATATGGTATCAAGAGGACTTTGGGTCCGCATTCTGTATACATATAGGCTTTGGGCCGTATGCAGGGTGTTTTTGGTCTTTGGGACCGTCTGCGCGTATGACTTAGCTTTGTTTCAGCGTTCATGAGTCAATAAATTAGCCACAGTGGTGATTAGTACAAACAGATTGATAGTGATGATTATCTTTCAGTTTATCTGCTTTTGAAGTGATTTCAGTGTTCAGTTGCAAAACTAGCATGCTGTTGTTATATGATTTCTGTCATAATGTCTCTTTCAAGTTATTTCAAAATATTCAGCATAGTTTTGTATTTCAGCTTTTAGCTATATGTAAAAAGCTTGAGATCCTTTCACTGGGTCTAAGCTCATAAATGGGTTTATACTCATCCCTTTATATTATAATTATGTACAGATCAGCAGAATCACGACTAGCAGGGGAAAGGACCGCTTATACACTAGGAGGAGAGGTGGCTTTTGATTTTCGTTATTTTTTTGTACTGTCTGTTGTTTTGTAAGGAGTTGTAATAGATAGAACTTGTGTAAGACACTTCTTTGAAATGTAAACTTGAAATACAAAGGTGTTATGTTTGATGAGATTGCCACATGTTTACTTTGAGGAAAAAGAATAGGAAAGATCTCTGTCGCGGCACGTTCTGGTTAGCGGGATGGGTCGTGACAACTTGTGGTATCAGAGCAAAAGTTTTAGGACCTTGAGCAAGAATTATATTAGGAGTTGACCTATTAGTATTGGAAGATAATTTAGTTATTGTTATTATAGTCTTGAGGTTGTCTAGAATCATTATTGGAGGATTTTTGTTGATGAAGGATCTAACTGAAGTTTTATTTTTATAGGAAACCATGGCAGCAGAGCAGCCACCTATGACCACACAAGGCCCTAGTCACGAGAATGATAACAATAACAACGTGTACGACACGTTGACCTTGATAGCTCAAACGCTAGGAGACATGGCTGCCCACTCAGTTAAAAGACATGAATTTGAGCACCAGTTACCATTTGAACACGTAAAGAAGATTGGAGGAGAATCATTTGTAGGAGACACTGATCCAAAGAAGGCCAGGGAATGGTTCAAGAATATGGAGAAAATATTTGCTTTAATGGACTGTACAGATGAACAAAAGTTGAAGTATACCATATTTCTTCTGAAAGATAGTGCTGATGATTGGTGGACATCAGTGAAAATGAAATATTCAAATCCATCTCACATTACATGGGAAATCTTTGAGAAAGAGTTCAATGAAAAATACTACCCAAGGGTTTATCAGGAAGAGAAACGTAGGGAATTCCTATTCCTTACCCAGGGGAGCAAATTGTTTGATGAATATGAGAAGAAATTCACCGAACTTTCAAAGTTTACTGCTTCTCTAGTTGCAACAGAAGAAGAAAGGTGTAGACGTCTAGAAGATGGTATGCATATTGACCTAAAGGAGATGGTTTCGGCCACAGGATATACAGATTATGCAAAATTGGTGGAGGCTGCTCGTAGGGCTGAACGAGTAGTGATAGAAAGAAGGAAATGCAACGATCATGGAAAGAAAAGGTTTGCAGATAGACCCCAATGGAGAGGAACCATGAACAAAGAACCAAGAATAGCTGGGAATTTAAGATAAGATAATAGGTCGGCTCTTAGAGTACAAGGGAATCAAATAAATAGATATACAGTTGGGACTTCTGAAAACAGATCTCTTTCTTTTCCACAATGTACAAACTGTGGAAAGTTTCATCCAGGAAGTTGTCGTAAAGGGACCGCTGGCTGTTACCAATGTGGCGAAATAGGCCACATACGTCAGAATTGTCCCGTACTTGTCCAAGGCCGTCGGGTTATGGGAAGACCAACACAAAATGAAAATCGTGATATTGTTGTGCATCGTCCTCCACCTGCAAGGGAGCAAAATAAAAACAATGCACAGAAAAGATCAAACCAGAGAGAAGGAAAAGCTTTTACTATGACCTTAGAGGAGGCCATATCTGCGGATGATGTTGTATCAGGTACCACTATTATTTTTGGTAAAAGTGTTCATACGCTTATTGATTCTGGCGCAAGTCATTCTTTTATTTCACAAAGATTCTCCATATATGCTGATAAAGTTACAAGTACTTTCAAGCATGCTTTAGCAATTTCTTTGCCTAAGGGAAAACCAGAAATTATTAGGAATGTCCTTCGAAATTGTTTGGTTAAGATAGGAGAAAATTATATTGAAATAGACCTGATTCCTATGGAGATAAGGGAATTTGATGCTATCATAGGAATGGATTGTTTAAGTATATATCATGCTATTCTAGACTGTCATCTGAAGCATGTTACTTTTAGAAAACCGGGTGATGTCGAATTCACTTTCTATGGAGAAAGAAGGATATATCCTACCCATATCATCTCCTATCTCTTAGCCCAGAAGTTATTAAGAAAGGGATATTCCTCTTATGTTGCTTATGTGTTTAATACTAAGGCAGAAGCGGTCAGTTTAAAAAATATCTCTGTGGTGAAGGAGTTTCCAGAAGTGTTTCCAAATGAACTACCAGGAATTCCTCCTGATAGGGAAATTGAATTCACTATTGACCTCATTTCGGGTACCAATCCAATTGCCTTAGCTCCTTACAGAATGGCCCCAGTTGAACTTAAAGAACTCAAAACCCAATTGCAGGAGTTGACAGATAAGGGATTTATACAATCCAGTATGTCTCCATGGGGTGCTCCTGTTTTATTTGTCAAGAAGAAAGATGGTTCCATGAGACTTTGTATAGATTACAAGAGACTAAACAAAGTATCTGTCCGCAATAACTATCCTCTGCCCATAATAGATGATTTATTTGATCAATTGCAAGGGGCCTCTGTATTTTCTAAGATTGATTTGAGATCTGGCTATCATCAGTTAAAGATTAAAGGAGAAGATGTCCCTAAAACTGCATTCTGAACCCGATATGGGCATTATGAATTCCTAGTAATGCCTTTTGGATTGGCAAATGCCCCAGCTGCTTTTATGGACTTGATGAATAGGGTTTTCCGTCCATATCTGGACAAGTTCATGATCGTATTTATTGATGATATTCTAGTATATTCTAAAACACAAGAAGAACATAGAGAACACTTGAGAATTATACTTCAAACTCTGAAGGAACACCGATTATATGCAAAGTTTGATAAATGTGAGTTTTGGTTGAAGAATGTTGCATTTCTAGGCCATGTCATATCTGGAGAAGGAATAACAGTAGATCCATCAAAGATAGAAGCGGTTCTTAGATGGGAACGACCAATAAATGCATCAGAAATCCGAAGTTTCCTTGGATTAGCTGGGTATTATCGAAGATTTGTTGAAAACTTCTCTAAAATTGCCGCACCATTGACAAGATTAACTAGGAAGAATGTGAAGTATAATTGAGACGAAGAATGCGAAAAGAGTTTTAAGGAACTCAAGAGTCGCCTCACCTCAGCACCTATACTTAGCCTTCCTTCAGGACAAGGTAATTATGTAATCTATAGCGATGCCTCAAGACAGTGGCTGGGATGCGTCTTAATGCAGAATGATAAGGTGATTGCTTATGCTTCTAGACAGCTAAAACAACATGAATTAAATTACCCAACTCATGACCTTGAGTTAGCAGCTATAGTGTTTGCCTTAAAGATCTGGAGACATTACCTATACAGAGAAACTTGTCGAATCTTTACGGATTATAAGAGTTTGAAATATATTTTCTCTCAGAAAGAGTTGAATTTAAGGAAAAGAAGATGGTTAGAGTTAATCAAGGATTATGATTGTTCCATAGAATATCACCCGGGGAAAGCCAATGTCGTAGCTGATGTTCTCAGTAGAAAGTCTAACGGTCAGCTATCTCACTTAAAAGGAGAATATTATCAGTTGAAAGAGTTACGTGCAAAGTTAACCATAAATAGCTCTGGAGCCTTATTAGCATCCTTACAAGTGAGACCCATATTATATGATAAAATTAAGGAAACATGTAGAGATAGTTGTTCGTCTTTGTGTCTTTTATTATATTTTAGTTTCTTTGTGTACCTCTCATGTAATTTACCCAAGGGCTCTCTCCCTATATAAGAGACCCGAGGGCTCTATGGAATAATCATCTGAGTATTCTAACATGGTATCAGAGCCATGCCCCTAACCTAGGGTTTTCCACCGCCGCCCCCCCCCTCTAGGGTTTCGCCGACCCCCCCCTCTAGGGTTCTGCCCCCCCTCCCCCGGGCTACCCAGCCTCCCACCGCCGCCGCCGGGGCCTCTCTCCTCCACCGGCCCCCCCCACCATCGCCGACAGCCCCTGCCGGGCACCCACCATCGCCGCCAGCCCCTGCCGCCCCCCCCCCCCCCCCCACACCGTCGCCGGGCCCCTCCTCTACCTGCCGCCAGCCCCTGCCGGGCCCCCTCACCGCCACCGGGCCCTCACCAACCGACGCCGGGCCCCCCCACCTGCTGTCCAGCCGCTGACCGTCCCCTGTCAGCCGCCATCTTTGCCAAGTAGAGGCTCCCAAGGCCTCTACTCATTGCCGGTGTTCCGCGTTCTTCCTAGGACTCGGCGTTATGTTTGATTCAAGTGCATAATCGTCTACCTATGCACTTGGATCCTACAAGGTCTTGGTAGACAGTATTTTCTTGGTCTATCAGTAGTTGCTCTTCTCCGGCATCATGTCAGATCAGAAGCTAGATATGCCCGCCATAGGTGCCTTCAAAGATTCGGCACCAATCGTCAAGATGGACGGGACGAACTACGAACTGTGGGCGATGCAGTTCCTCAGTCTCATGAAGTCGTGTGGTAAGAAGCATATTCTTACCGAGGATGAACCGCCGGAGAAGACAGGGATCTATGCCTCATGGGAGGCGGATGATGCGTACGCCAAGGTGTGGCTCTCAGGTACGCTCACGACGGAGATAGCGAATGATGTCCTTCACCAGCCCACCGCTAAGGCGATGTGGGATATTTTGGCTATGACGTACTCTCAGGTCCGCAATGAGACGAAGATGCTCCAGTTGCAGCATGATATATTTACCACGAAGCAGAATGGGAAACCTCTTCATTCCCTGTACACATCGCTTCGTTGCATGTTCGAGAAGCTCTACAGCACCATTCCGCTTACAGCCACGCCGGAACAGCAGAAGATGTTCCGCAACGCCACTATGGTTGGCGTATTACTCGCTGCCCTAGATCCGGAGTACGAGGCAGCACGCACGCAGATACTGGCAGATGCCACCATCCCACCGATGGAAGAGGTATACAGGAGGCTCAGTCGTGTACCTGTTCCGTCCAATACAGCGACTGCGACTCCGTCAGCAATGGCAGTTTCCAGGGGACGTGGTAGTTCGTCCTCGTTTCGTGGCAGAGGAAGTGGTGGACGTGGCCGCGGAGGCCGCATACGCTCTACGTGCTCATATTGTCGCCGCACTGGTCATTCGGAGGATACATGCTATTCCAAGCATGGTTTTCCTCCTTCTGCACGAGTAGCTGATCATGTTCAGGGTCCACCCGCATCTACTCCAGATCACAGGTTCGAGGAGTTGGTGGCACGACTTCGGGATATTATGCCACAATCTTCATCATCAGAGGGTGCAGACGTTTCTGATGTTGCGGCTTCGGCGTCAGCCAGTACATCGGCCTCAGCCAGTGCCTCAGGTAGTCCTTCAGCCTCATTTCATAGTCATGACCTCACATGATGGATTGTCGACTCTGGAGCCACCCATCATCTATGCCGTGAGAAAGATATTCTGCAGTCATACAGAGCTGTTCAGCCAGGTCGCTCTGTACTCATTGCTGATGGCACTCAGTCTCCTATCATCGGTCAGGGGGAGACAGCTTTGCTACCCTCTATGCACTTACAGAATGTGCTACATGCCCCAGAATTTTCTATGAACCTCTTATCTATTAGTCAGATTACACGTGATTTGCACTGTCGTGCTATTTTTGATCCATCGTCTGTTATTTTTCAGGACATACTGACGGGCAGGGTGATTGGCTGTGGTTCTGAGCACAATGGCCTTTATCGTCTCGTTCGTAACTCCTACGTCGGCGTCTCCTTGCATACCCAGGCCTCTGTTTCTCCGTACACCTGGCATCTTCGGTTCGGTCATCTACCGCTGCAAAAGATGCGTCACCTCCTGCCTCAGATATCTCCGAATTCCTCGTTTTGGTGTGAAGCATGTCAGTTAGGGAAGCACCATCGGTCTAGCTTCTCTGGTCGTCAGAGTCGGAGCAGTAGCTCCCCGTTTGAATTATTTCATATAGATATTTGGGGTCCAAGTCGTGTCCCGGATCATCAGGGGCACATGTTCTATTTAGTTGTGGTTGATGATTTCTCTAGAGTGTCGTGGACTTTTCTTCTTAAAAATAAATCTGAAGCAGGAAATGTTCTTCAAAATCTAATTACTGAAGTCCAGAATGTTTTTTCATCGACTGTTAAGTATGTGCGTACTGACAATGCATTGGAGTTCTGCACTCGCTCTCTTGCTAGTTTCCTTTCATCTAAAGGCATTATTCACCAAACCACATGTGCCTACACCTCTCAACAAAATGGGGTTGCAGAACGAAAACATCGACACTTTCTTGATATTGCTCGCACATTACTTATCCAGAGTTGTGCTCCATTAACTTTTGGGGGGATGCTATACTTACTGCATGCTATCTGGTCAATCGAATGCCTACAACTGTTCTTGGGGAAAAGTCTCCAATCTCTGTTCTCTTTCCTGACAGAGACTTGTTTACACTGACACCTAGGGTTTTTGGCACTGTTGCATTTGTTCACCACTTATCTCCGGGGCTTGATAAGCTATCTCCTAGGGCTATCAAGTGTGTTTTTGTGGGTTACTCCAGAACTCAGAAAGGATACCGTTGCTATGACCCTGTCCATGGCAAGTACTATGTGAGTGCAGATGTTACATTTTTCGAACCTGTCATGTACTTCTCCCCTGCAGGTGACAGATTGTTCTCCTCCACATCATCAGATTCCAATGTCTATGTTCCACCACCTCCAAGCATGGGTCCATCCTCTACTCCACCGACATCAATATCACCACCACCACCACCTCCTCCGCCACCACCCCCGGTTGTCCCTTTCCCTAAGGTCTACACGAGACGGACAGGCCCTGCTCAAGCTACGTGTCAACCATCCAACACGCCTCAGGTATGTACTGATGTTAACACTGATGATGGGTTAAATAATGCACCTGTGCAGGAGCCTTTACCACAGGAGGAGGATCAACCTGTCAGCATTGTTTTGGATGACTTGGACCGGCCTATTGCTCATAGGAAGCAGCGTAGACAGTGTGCCTCATATCCCCTGGCATCTCATGTCTCCTTTCATCGTCTCACTGGGGATTTCCAGAAGTTTGCTGCTGCTGTGTCGTCAGTGGAGATTCCACGGACTTATCAGGATGCCATGAAGACTGAATGCTGGCATCTAGCAATGGAAGAGGAGATGCGTGCCTTGCAATCAAGAGGGACTTGGTCTCTTGTCCCTATACCTCCAGGTGCATCTGTGGTGAGTTGCAAGTGGGTGTTTACGGTCAAATATCATGCAGATGGTCGTCTTGACAGATACAAGGCCAGGCTCGTAGCAAGAGGGTTTACACAGACATATGGGGTAGATTACCTGGACACTTTTTCACCCGTGGCGAGGCATTCTACACTTCGCATCCTTCTATCAGTTGCAGTGGTACGTGACTGGACCATATTCCAGCTTGATGTTAAGAATGCTTTCTTGTATGGTGATCTACAGGAAGAAGTCTACATGCAGCAGCCACCCGGGTTTGCTGCTGAGGGGGAGACTCAGAAGGTGTGCAGACTTCATAAGGCTATCTATGGCCTTAAACAGAGCCCTCGAGCATGGTTCCAAAAGCTCTCCCAGCTTATTGAACGACAGGGGTTCAGAAGATCAAATGCGGACCACTCACTGTTCGTCCGGAAGACCCCTAGAGGTACCATCGTTGTTATGGTATATGTTGATGACATATTAGTTACTGGAGATGATGCACAGGGGGTTGAGATAACCAAGTCTATGTTGGGTAGCCAGTTCATTACAAAGGATCTAGGCACAATACGGTATTTTCTGGGGATAGAATTTGCAAGAAATGCACAAGGAATGGTGATGACTCAAAGAAAATATGTCACAGACTTGCTAGTTGAAACAGGAATGACTGGATGCAGACCTTCAAGTACACCTATGGATCCAAGTATGAAGCTGTACGATGATGATACCGAGGAGGTGGACAAGAGAAGGTACAGAGAAATGGTGGGTAACCTCTTATACATCACTATAACTCGACTGGATATTGCTCTTGCAGTAAACCGGGTGAGTCAATTCATGGAGCAGCCGAGGCAAGTACATATGGATGCCTTGTACATGATACTGAGATATCTGAAGTCTTCCCCAGGCACAGGGTTGCTATTCAAGAAAGGTACAGATCTGTCTATTTCCGCCTATGCAGATGCAGATTATGCAGGATGTCCACGACATCGTAAGTCTACTTCTGGATTTGCTATCTTCATAGGAAGCTCTTTAGTCTCTTGGAAAAGCAAGAAGCAGTCCGTTGTGGCGAGATCCAGTGCCGAATCCGAGTACAGAGCCATGGCACAGGCAAGCACAGAAATGATGTGGGTTAAAGCAGTCTTAGAAGATCTGAATATTGATGTTCCCTTGCCTATGAAACTGCAATGTGACAATCAGGCAGCATTATTCATTGCCAACAATCCAGCCTTCCATGAGAGAACAAAACACATAGAGGTGGATTGTCATTACACTAGGGACATGATTCAGAAGGGCTTCATCTCCATGTCTCACGTCAGTTCAGAGGACCAGACAGCGGACATATTCACCAAGCCATTGCTCAGAGGACCTTTCCAGAGATGTTCTTCCAAGCTGAGCATGATAGATATCTATGCTCCATCTTGAGGGGGAGTGTAGAGATAGTTGTTCGTCTTTGTGTCTTTTATTATATTTTAGTTTCTTTGTGTACCTCTCATGTAATTTACCCAAGGGCTCTCTCCCTATATAAGAGACCCGAGGGCTCTATGGAATAATCATCTGAGTATTCTAACAAAACACAAGTTCATGATTCTGAAATCATTAGAATGATTGAGAAGATTAAGGGAGGAGATGAAACCGGGTATACAATAGATGGTCAAGGGGTCTTATTCTTTAAAGGAAGATTGTGTGTTCCGAGGAAATCTGATATAAAGACTGAGATTCTGGAAGAGGCACATAACTCCATGTATACTATGCACCCAGGAAGTACTAAGATGTATAGAACACTTAAGGGCTACTATTGGTGGTCTGGCATGAAGAGAGAGATTGCAGAGTATGTTTCTAGATGTTTAATATGCCAACAAACAAAATCGGAGCGTTTTGAGACCTGCGGGGACTTTACAACCACTTCCAATACCAGAATGGAAATGGGAACACAATACTATGGATTTTGTTACAGGATTTCCAAGGACCCGTCGAGGTCACGATGCAATATGGGTTATAGTAGACAGATTAACTAAGTCTGCCCATTTCTTAGCCATTTACATGACATACAGTCTAGACCGCTTGGGAAAGATCTTTGTTAATGAGATAGTTAGCCGTCATGGGGCTCCTGTGTCAATTGTTTCTGATAGAGATCCACGATTTACTTCTAAGCTATGGCCAAGCTTACATAAAGCTATGGGAACGAAGTTAGCATTTAGTACAACCTTTCATCCTCAAACAGATGGCCAATCAGAACGGACTATCCAGACTCTAGAAGACATGCTTAGAGCTTGTGCACTGAGCTTTAAAGAAAGCTGGGATGAACATTTCTCACTTATAGAGTTTGCATACAATAACAGCTTTCATGCTAGTATTGGGATGGCACCTTATGAAGCCTTGTATGGTAGACCATATAGAACACCTATCTGTTGGAGTGAGGTTGGAGAACGAAAATTGGTTCAACCTGAATTAATACAAAGCACAATAGAAAAAGTTGAGGAAATCAAGAGATGCTTGAAGGCAGCACAAAGCAGACAGAAAAGTTATGCAGATAAGCGAAGGAGAAACTTAGAATTTCAAGTGGGTGACCATGTGTTTATGAAAGTATCTCCATGTAAAGGCCTAATCAGATTCAGGAAGAAAGGGAAACTAAGCCCAAGATACATTGGCCCTTACGAGATCACAGAGAGAATTGGAAGTGTGGCATATCGTCTTCGACTTCCATCTGAACTAGCAAGGATACATGATGTCTTTCATGTCTCCACACTTCGGAAGTTTATTCCTGATCCAACTCATATGATACAAACCCAAGATATTCAATTGAAGGAAGATCTGTCATACGAGGAGGTTCCTGTGGAAATTCTAGATTATAAAGTACAAGATTTCGTACAAAGAAGATTCCTTTAGTTAAAGTTTTATGGAGGAGTCATGCAATAGAAGAAGCCACATGGGAACGAGAGGAAGAAATGAGATCTCAATATCCCCACTTATTTTCAAGCTAGCAAAGGTACTTAAATTTCGAGGATGAAATTTATTGCAAGTAAGGGAGAATTGTAATACGTGTTTTGTACACTATGCTTTTGAAAGTTATCAAGTGTTATTTCAAAGAAATATTGAATTGATAGTGTTTGACACAGTCAATAGATTCGCTTTGATGCAACAATTTCATTGAAACTTGTTTTGTAAAAATCAGAGACCATCTTGAATAATTATGACTTTTAAAGGGTTCTTTGGATTGTGTAGCACATCAAAACATAATACCACATCTAGTAATTTGGAATTTTGGTAGTACCTTATAAGTAGTAGAAGCCACTACTAGCATAGGGCCCATAATATTATAGATTTATGCTCATTAGACCATAATCACATCATTAAGATTAATTAAACGTTATTAGTACTGATTACTCGTCATTAGTGATAATTAAGTGTCATTAGCAAAAGTAGGACACATGGAGAGGAAATCATTGGACACGTGTCATTATATAGTCAGGATAAGTGTCAAAAACTCATTAGTACCATGTATCATCATCCTAAGACTAACATGTGTCCTAATGTAGCATCTTGCTTGGGCAACAAGTTATCTCATGTATAAGCCAAACCTCTTGCTTGGGAACACGTTATCTCATGTATAAGCCAAACCTCTTACTTGGGCAACAAGCTTTCTCATGAATAAGACATGTGTCATGGGGTATGAATGACAAGTGTTGCCATGTGTCTTCATACATGGATGAGAGGCAACATGTGTCTTGGAGCCTCCCTTACATGTTGACATATGTCACACATGTAAAGGGGGTGGAGGCCTATATATTTCCAAGACCTCCCCATTCCATTTCACTCATTCCACGCCCCTCTCACTACCCTAGAGCCCCAAGGCCGTCGCGGTTGCTGGAGGAGCACGATAGGAGTACGACGAAGCTCTGTCGGTGACCAAGAGCGCATTTAAAAGCCGTAACGAAGTTCTGTCCGCATCAAGCTGTAGTACTCAAATCTAAGACGGCTATAGAGGAGGTTTTCACTAAAGAAACATTTTCGACTCAAGTTAGACAACAACCAGGTGAGAGATTCTCAAGCGCTATTTTAAAGCACTAGTCTTTAGCTTTTATGCATGTTTATGATAACAAGTATGAAATTGTGTTTTCTAGAGCTTTTACGTAGGAGTTTCAAGTACCGTATACCAGATATGAAATCAAGTATTTAGAAAGTATTTCCAATGTCATTTCAAGTGCTTTATGTTGATAGCATGTTTTCGAGCATAAAATTCGTTGTAATACAGAAAGCATAAATTTCACTACTTAGATTTGAGTTTTTATGTAAAGAATTATGTTTTGCACGGTTACTATGCATTATGGATCGGTTTTTCAAGTTCTTAATGGTTTTAATTATCAGAATATGCATGCTATGTCAAGATTATCTTATGTTCATGATTTAGCTGTTATGAGCTTGATTTAGCAAGAGTACGGTTTATTAGTGACAAGAAAAGAATCAGAATCAGAAGATAAGCACCAAAGTAGCTCTTTTATACAAATCATTAACTAGCCATTAGATATGGTGATGTCATTAGATATGACCCTGAAACCGCCATTAGATATGGCAAACCATTAGATATGGTATCAAGAGGACTTTGGGTCCGCATTCTGTATACATATAGGCTTTGGACCGTATGCAGGGTGTTTTTGGTCTTTGGGACCGTCTGCGCGTATGACTTAGCTTTGTTTCAGCGTTCATGAGTCAATAAATTAGCCACAGTGGTGATTTATACAAACAGATTGATAGTGATGATTATGTTTCAGTTTATCTGCTTTTGAAGTGATTTCAGTGTTCAGTTGCAAAACTAGCATGTTGTTGTTATATGATTTCTGTCATAATGTCTCTTTCAAGTTATTTCAAAATATTCAGCATAGTTTTGTATTTCAGCTTTTAGCTATATGTAAAAAGCTTGAGATCCTTTCACTGGGTCTAAGCTCATAAATGGGTTTAGACTCATCCCTTTATATTATAATTATGTACAGATCAACAAAATCACGACTAGCAGGGGAAATGACCGCTTATACACTAGGAGGAGGTGGCTTTTGGTTTTCGTTGTTTTTTTGTACTGTCTGTTGTTTTGTCAGGAGTTGTAATAGATAGAACTTGTGTAAGACACTTCTTTGAAATGTGAACTTGAAATACAAAGATGTTATGTTTGATGAGATTGCCACATGTTTACTTTGAGGAAAAAGAATCAGAAAGATCTCTGTCGCGACACGTTCTGGTTAGCGGAACGGGTCGTGACAGTTACAGTATGCATCATCTTAGAGATGGGTAATTGGATCCCTTCAAGGTCCAATTATCACATCCACATGTTTAGTCCCACATCTACTGTTTGTGGGACTCCGGTCTATCTGTGGGGCTATATAAGAAGCCCCACACCCATTGTATCAAATTGAGAAAGTGAATAAAAGAATCAACCCTTAGTGGTGTTCTCCTGTGATTTCATCCTTCTCCTCATGGAAACCGGGAAAAAAGATGTGACTAGGGTTGTACACTAATTGAAAGGTGTCTACACAATCATATGGGAATTTCTTGTGGCTCTTATGCCATGTGGAGAGATACTAATGACTTGTTTATTCATGATGCCATATGACTCTCTTACATAGAGAGGAGAAACCTTAGATGGTAAATTACATAATAGAGACAAGAGAAATAGAAAATACATAAACGACACAGAAAAATAAATGTACCTCAGCAATACCTAATGCAATAATCCATGCTTGTTGTTTTTCGAGCACTGATTTATAGTTAAGCCTTAATATGATTGCAAGAGGGGCAAGTTTTGGTTGGCTAAATGTTATTTATTCTATTGTTCGAATAGTTATATGCCAGTTTATGCTGCCACTGAAAGGCTTGTCTACATATTACTGCGTGAAGTATTCATCTACATCAAGTTTTTTATTGCAAGGAAGACTTTGGTTATTATATTGCATACCTGGGCTAATCACCTTATGTATCTCATATAAATAAGGACAAAAAGTAGTTAATTCAATGTTGTATTCAGAATATGTAAACGTATTCAAATAGGATGTTCCTGATCTTATTCTAAATGTTCCTGGATTTATTCTATGGCACTGTGTGTTTGGGCTATATAGGTCTGGCTTTTGGTAAATGCTTCAGTCTGACCAACCTTTATTTCTATGCAGAGTAAAGGCTTAAAAAACTCCATGTTTGTGCAATCTCTGCGGGGCGACCCTTTCAGGGTGAGGATTATGATATCATATTGTTAGCATTTTTCTCATATATCAAATATGATAATCGACGCTCGTATATGGAAATAATTTTGCTAACAATTAGTTACTCAGTTATATAAGGAAAATATGGACTAATCCTGATTCTTGTTTTTATGTTGCCAAGGAAGATTATATTTTTTTATGTTTTCAACCTTTGATTATATAAGGAAAATATGGACTAATCCTGATTTTTTATATTTTTGGAATATTGGCACTTTAATTGGAAAGTTGATTGAGATAGTGGATACGATGGAAAGAAGGAAGATTCTTATACTGTGTCTGCAAGAGACTAAATGGGTTGGAGAGAAAGCAAGGGAGATTGAGAAGACATGCTTTAAACTTTGGTATTCAGGTAAAGATAAGGGTAGAAGCGGTGTTGGAGTAGTTGTTCATGTTAGAGTAAACAATACTCTGATGTATTATTCCATAGAGCCCTCGGGTCTCTTACATAGAGAGAAAAGCCTTGGGTAAATAACATAGACGTACGCTATATAAATAGGAAATACAGAACAGTTCATCATAACATAATATAAACCTCTACACTCCCCCTCAAGATGGAGCATAGATATCTATCATGCTCAGCTTGGAAGAACATCTCTGGAAAGGTCCTCTGAGCAATGGCTTGGTGAATATATCAGCAGTCTGGTCCTCTGAACTGACATGAGAAGTACAAATGAAGCCCTTCTGAATCATGTCTCTAGTATAATGACAATCCACCTCGATGTGCTTTATCCACTCATGGAAGGCCGGATTATTGGCAATAAACAATGCTGCCTGATTGTCACATTGGAGATTCATAGGCAAGGAGACATCTACATTCAAATCTTCTAAGACTGCTCTAACCCACATCATCTCTGCGCTTGCTTGTGCCATGGCTCTGTACTCGGATTCAGCATTGGATCTCGCCACAACAGTCTGTTTCTTGCTTTTCCAAGAAACTAAAGAGCTTCCTATGAAGATCGCAAATCCAGAAGTAGATTTACGATCTCTTGGACATCCTGCATAGTCTGCATCCGCACAAGCTGAAATAGACAGATCTGTATCTTTCCTGAATAGCAACCCTGTGCCTGGGGAGGACTTCAGATATCTCAATATCATATGCAAGGCATCCATATGAACTTGCCTAGGCTGCTCCATAAATTGACTCACCCGGTTTACTGCAAATGCAATATCCGGTCGAGTTATAGTAATGTATAAGAGCTTACCCACCATCTCTCTGTACCTTCTTTTGTCCACCTCTTCGGTATCATCATCGTACAACTTCATGCTTGGGTCCATAGGTGTGCTTGACGGTCTGCATCCAGTCATTCCTGTTTCAACTAGCAAGTCTGTGACATATTTTCTTTGAGTCATTACCATCCCTTGTGCATTTCTTGCAAACTCTATCCCCAGAAAATATCGTATCGTGCCCAGATCCTTCGTAATAAACTGACTTCCCAACAGGGATTTGGTTATCTCAATTCCCTGAGCATCATCTCCTGTAACCAAGATGTCATCAACGTATATCATGACAACAACTGTACCTCTAGGGGTCTTCTGGATGAACAGTGTATGGTCCGCATTTGATATTCTGAATCCCTGTCGTTCAATTAGCTGGGAAAGCTTCTGGAACCAGGCTCGAGGACTCTGCTTGAGGCCATAGATAGCCTTATGAAGTCTGCACACCATCTGAGTCTCCCCCTCAGCAGCAAACCCTGGTGGCTGCTGCATGTAGACTTCCTCCTGTAGGTCACCATACAAGAAAGCATTCTTGACGTCAAGCTGAAAAATGGTCCAGTTACGTACCACAGCAACAGATAGTAGGATACAAAGAGTAGAGTGTCGAGCCACCGGTGAAAAAGTATCCAAATAATCTACCCCATAAGTTTGGGTAAATCCACGTGCAACAAGTCTGGCCTTGTATCTGTCGAGACGTCCATCTGCATGATATTTCACCGTAAACACCCACTTGCAGCTCACCACGGATGCACCTGGAGGAATAGGTACTAGAGACCAAGTCCCTCGAGACTGTAAGGCATGCATCTCCTCTTCCATAGCTAGTCGCCAGCAATCAATCTTCATGGCTTCTTTATAGGTCCGTGGAATCTCAGCGCATGAGACAGCAGCTGCAAATTTCTAGAAATCCCCACTGAGACGATGAAATGAGACCTGGGAGGCAAGAGGATATGAGGCACATTTTCTTCTCTGCTTTCTTTGAGCAATAGGCCGATCAAGATCATCTATCACTGTGGTGACTGGCGGATCCTCCTCCTGTAGTAAAGGCTCCTGCATCGGTGCATTATCTAACCCATCATTAGTGATAACATCAGAACATACCTGAGGCGTGCTGGATGGTTGGCATGTAGATTGAGCAGGGCCTGTCCGCCTTGTATAGAACTTAGGAAATGGTACAATTGGAGGTGGTGGTGGTGGTGGTGTTGTAGTGGATTGACCCAGGCTTGGAGGTGGAGGAACATAGACATTAGAATCCGTAGGTGTAGAGGAGACCAATCTGTCACCTGCAGGGGAGAAGTACATGACTGGTTCGAAAAAGGTAACATCAGCACTCACATAGTACTTGTCATGAACGGGGTTGGGGCCTGGAAGGGCCTGGAAGGGGCTGGAGGGGCCCGGCGACGGGGCTGGAGGGCCTGGCGGCGGGGCTGGCTGGGGCCTGGCGACGGGAGGGGCTGGCTGGGGGCGGTGAGAGGCATGGAGGAGCCGGCTGGAGGCTGTTGGCGGCGGCGGGCGGCGCGCACGGGGGGAGGGGGGGTGGAGAAAACCCTAGGTTAGGGTTTTGGCTCTGATACCATGTTAGAGTAAACAATACTCTGATGTATTATTCCATAGAGCCCTCGGGTCTCTTATATAGAGAGAAAACCCTTGGGTAAATTACATAGGCGTACGTTATATAAATAGGAAATACAGAACAATACATCATAACATAATATAAACCTCTACAGTTCATAAGGATTTGAAGGATTGTGTGGTTGAGGTGAAAAGATTCGGGGATCGAATTATTTTGCTAAAATTGATGCTTGAAGAAGAAATTCTGAATATCATGTCAGTTTATGCACCGCAAATTGGTTTAGATGAAAGGACTAAACAAGCTTTTTGGGAGGATTTGGATAAGAGTTTACAAGGAATCCCACAAAGAGAGATGATTTGCATCGGTGGATATTTTAATGGACATGTGGGAAAAGATGCTTCCGGGTATGCTAGTATTCATGGAGGACATGGTTTTGGAGATAGAAATGAAGAGGGAAAAGCCATCCTGGATTTTGCAATGGCATATGATCTTTTCATAGCAAACACTCTCTTCTAGAAGAGGGAGGAACATTTAATTACTTATAAGAGTGGGCCAACTAGAATACAGATAGATTACTTTGCGTTGAGGAGAAGAGATCGGTTGTGTTGTAAAGACTACAAAGTAGTCCCAGGAGAGAGTTTGACAACCCAACATCGTTTGTTAGTCTTGGATGTACAAATGAAAGGGCTGGTAAAGAAAAGGAGGGTTTCTAAGATAACTAGAACTAGATGGTGGAATCTTCCACTGAAGCAAGCAAGATTCAGGGAGAAGGTTTTAGAAGACTTATCTTGGGATTATAGCAGTAGTGTAAACGAGATGTGGGAGGCAGTAGCATCTTGTATCCGAAAGGTAGCCAAAGAGATGCTAGGCGAGTCAAAGGGAGGAGCTCCAGGTCAAAAGGAGGTTTGATGGTGGAGTGAAGGGGTGCAAGAGAAGCTAAAAATAAAAAGAGCCTGCTTTAAAGCTATGTCTAAGGATAAAACAGAGGAAACTGTTACAAACTACAAAATAGCGAAGAAGGAAGCAAAGAAGGCCGTAAGCGAAGCTAAGTCAAAAGCTTATGAAGTTTTGTATAAAAATCTTGATTCTAAGGAGGGACCGAAGGATATTTTCAGGTTGGCCAAAGCAAGGGAAAGAAAGACCAAAGACCTTTCTCAAGTAAGATGCATTAAGGACGAGGAAGGTCATGTGCTTGTTATTCAGAAGGATATAAAGACTAGGTGGGAGCAGTAGTTCCATAAACTTTTCGTTGGGGAAGGAAATAGAGAGATCACTTTGGGTGTTCTAGCTTGTAGTGAAAGTTACTTGAATCGTGCAAGCTATAGACGGATACAAAGAAAGGAAGTAGAGGAGGCTTTGAAGGTTATGCGACCCGGGAAAGGTGTAGGACCGGATGACATCCCTGTAGAAGTATGGAGAGTTTTAGGTGAGCGTGGTTTGACTTGGCTTATGAATCTATTCAATGTTATTTGGCGAAGCAAGAAAATGCCTGAAGATTGGAGGAGGAGTATCGTGGTGCCTCTTTTTAAGAATAAATGAGACATTCAAAATTGTTCAAATTAAAGAGGTATCAAGATGATGAGTCACACTATGAAGATTTGGGAACGTGTGATCGAAAGAAGGTTGAGGCAAGTTCCCAACGTAAAAGAAAATCAATTCGGATTCATGCCAGGTCGCTCAACGATTGAAGCCATCCATTTATTGAGGAGAACAATGGAGATTTATAGAGCTAAAAGGAAGAACCTCCACATGATCTTTATTGATTTGGAGAAGGCTTATGATTCTGTCCCACGAGAGATATTGTGGAGAGTGTTGGAGAAGAGACAAGTACCTGTCCTATACATTAACCTCATAAAGGACATGTATGATAGGGCTTTATCTTGTGTAAGGACCCCGTCTGGGATGACTGGATATTTTGACATCAACATTGGTTTACATCAAAGTTCTGCTTTGAGTCCATTTCTTTTTATTTTGATTATGGCACATTCCGGATGAGTTACCTTGGTGTATGTTATTTGCTGATGATATTGTGTTAATTGACGAGACTAGAGATGGAGTAAATAAGAAGCTTGAGGTCTGGAGACATGAGTTGGGGACTAAAGGGTTTCGTATAAGTAGGGCTAAGACGGAATATATGGAGTGCACATTTAATGGAAGCAATGGTGAAGGAATCAAGGTGAAGATTGGTGACGATAACACTCAGAAGAGAGATTCCTTTAGATATCTGGGATCTATTCTGCAACATGATTGGGAAATTGATGGAGATGTTACTAATAGAATAAATGCCGGCTGGCTAAAGTGGAGAGGAGCCTCTGCTGTTCTCTGTGATAAGAAAATTCCTTTAAAAATTAAAGGAAAGTTTTACAAAGCAGTCGTGAGACCTGTTATGCTTTATGGATCCGAATGTTGGCCTGTGAACCATAAACATGTGCAAAGAATGAATGTAGCAAAAATGAAACTGTTAAGGTGGATGTATGGACACACAGGAAAGATCGGACTCAGAATGATGTAATCAAAAAGAAAGTTGGTGTAGCTCCGATCGAGGATAAGATGCGAGAAAATCGCTTAAGATGGTTTGGGCATTTGCAAAGAAGATCAGCTGATGCACCAGTTAGGAAATGCGAGTGTTGGGATGTTGAGCCGGCTAAGAGAGGGCGAGGACGGCCCAAGAAGTGTTGGAAAGAGACCATACGAAGGGATCTTAGTTTTGTGGATATAAGCCCGTGATTGACTCAAGATAGATCTGAATGGAGGCGAAGAATCCATGTAGCCGACCCTACTTAATTGTGGGAAAAGGCTTTGTTGTTGTTGTTGAACCTTTGTTTGAGGTTGGACATTTTTTTTTGAATGTCCTGGAGGCTGTACATGAGTCAACAACATAAAATATATATGATAACGGTATAGGCAGGGATGGAAGCAGGTTTGTGGATGTTTGACTCTTCATCCTTGCTAGTAATGTACTTTACGGTTCTTTATTGTAACATCCGAGATCTACACAAACCCGAACTCAACCCGATTTGGGTCTGATTAACCCAATAAAGTTGTTGGTCAATGCCAAACAACCTAAAACGATAAGTTGATCGTAAATCAAAAGTCGTTCGGGCAAAATCAACCAAAAATCGATCGCATTGTAATGCGTGCTGCGAAAAAACCGCGACGCAAATTCAGAAACCGTGAAATGAACCGAGATTGTCATTAGATCCGATTCGACGATACAAGACCAACGAAATCGACCGTTTGCCAATCGGAGATCGTTTGACATTTTTAATTCACAAAATTTAACCTCAAATCGAAACTGTATCTCGGAAATTTCGGGCATTCAAACCCAACCGAAAGTATATCAATATTATACTCATTTTGATCGTCATTCCGAGACGGTCAAAACAAGATATTGCGCGTCAAAATCCGAGACCCGAGGTGCGCGTACGGTTCATTTTAAGTTTGTCAAATAAATAAGAAAAAAATATAAAAAAAAGAATTTAAAACTTAAATCTCAGTAGCAGCGACCGTTTTTGTGTGATAAATATATATATAAAATTGGTTTTTTCTAAACAACCACCTAATTTTTTCCCCTCCACTTACCCTTTTCCTTTTTTCCCTCCACTTGGATTAATATTGCTCTCCACTTGTCAATCAAAGGAGACTTCTTCCTCCTTATTTATATCACAGCTTTCTCCTTGTTATTATTCTTCCAACGTTTTTTTCTCTCCAACCTTTCCAACGAAGGAAGGCCCCAAATTCTCTCAGATTTTGCTGCCATTTCCAAGAAGAGGCAACTTCTTCTTCCTGTTTGAGATGCTGCATGCATTTGATGCCTGGAACTGCAGCAACTGCAGTTGTTGTTCTCCATTAAAGTTGCTGGGTGGCAGCTAATTAACCCTCTGGAGCCTCCAACTGGTGACTGCTGGGAGCTCCACATAATTGCTATTGCGCATCCTACACAAGATCAAATTCTCCAAGGTTAAAGCTTTAATTAGGTACATCCTCTCTTCCTCCTCCTTACTGCCATGCATGTGGTGTCATATCATTCTTTAGAATTATGCTTGATACTTCTCCTCTTGGATCAATAATACATAGCAACTCCAATCCATGTTTGATTCCTTATATCTTGGGTGTATCATTATCTGTTCTTTGTGCTATTATCGTATTTAAACCCATGATATGGTATCCATATTCTTCATGATCAAACTTCGGTTCCTCATAAACACTTCATAAACCATAAATTGGTAGAGAAGCAGGTAACCATGAAATCACATCTAAATGTTTACATGCTATTTTAAAACCCTATCCATCATAATGGTTTTAAATTTGCCCGCATAATATGATATTATAAGACAAGTGAGACATTGCCATTTAACTCCTGGGTCATAATTGATTCTGTTTTGACATTGTGAGGATTCTATGAGATTGAAATAACTATTCTATCCATCAACGAGGGTTATGATTATTTTAGTCAGGCTGCACTTTCTTAGACATCATAAGAAGTGGGCTTCTGTCAGTTATCTGTGACTCCAAGTCTGAGTTCAAATGTGAAATACACAATACTAAGACACGCCTTGCACAAAGTATCTGGGACATACAAAGTGTTTCTTGCAAGACTTATGAATTCAATTCCATTAATAGTATAGTCATCTTTAAAATTTCACATATGTTAAGAAAATTATCCTTGACTATTTAATTAATATAAAGAATTATTTTTGCAAAATTTCTTTTAACTATATAAGAAATTTAAGATAGTTATGATTAAAGTGTGAACAAATTTGGACTAGTGATTATGAAACACATTGACCTGTATATGATTTATGGTTCGAACTAAGAGATTAGATATGATTAGAAGATGCAATATACTCTCACTTAATCACTCATTTGACATGGTCAGTCTGTTAGGGGGAAATTGTGAGTTAAAAAAATTTATCTTAACAATTGACTCTTGTCACGTCCACCTATTTAAAAAAAACTCGACATTTGGTAGCATGATTATATAGGTGTAATAGTTAATTGCATACAACTTCCTTAAACTTTGAAACACAAATAAATTCTATAATATTGTTGTAGGTTGCCTGTTTGTCATATAATACATAGCTCATCCGTCATATAATACATAGCTTATCTGAATTCATTATAGCTTAATAATAACTCCTTAGACATGAATATACATATATGATTTGGAAAGTTGTGACAATTACCTAGATTCGAGTGATCTTTAGGAAAGATCGAACAAGGTTTGAATAGTCAAGGAAGAAATGAAAATGGTGTATCAATGATATCTTATAATAATGAGTGCCGGTCATGGTGCCCTTTTTACCTAACTGTACGAGAGTGCGGTGACTCTCAACTGGGCAGGAGATAGGGAGCCCAATTAGGGCAGCGGACGCCAAGTGCGCGGGTTTAGGATCTCAGTCCCTTTTCGGTTTTTACGCGATCTCGCAGTGTTTTTACGCCTCGTTGGGATCCCGACTTTAGACCAGCTCCGCTGACCCTTTTGTTTTAGGATACCCAGGTAGGGGATCCTCGGTTTTAGTTTTTCGTATGAGCTCGGTTTCCCGTTACCGGTTGGGCTGTTTTCTTGAGCGACTTTTTCGGAGAGTCTCTCTCACTCGTCTTTTTTTAGTGGCGTAGTTTTGGAGTAGACCCATCCCTCTATTGGACCGCACTTCCAATTAGAGGGCAAGACTGAAGAGCCATTTGTAGGCTACCTCACCGCTTGAGTTTTACTTTCGCTAACAGACTTGGCGATTCTACATCCAGATCATCCAGATCATCCATATCTACATCTAAATCCTTTACAGTTACATCTGAGAAAATTGCAGTTAAGGTTGGAGGAAATTACAATTTAAAATTAAGTTGATTGGAGGTGACTATAATCTGATTCGAAATCTCAATAAGTTAGTGGACGTGTTGGGAACTTAGTTAGGATGCATTACACAACACCGCATGCCTAGGAGGCACCCCAACCCTAAGACATTCTCCAAGTCTTAGAGTCATAGTGTGAGGTTACACACTAACCAAGACCACAGACTATCCACTAGACTTAAGTATCTAAATAAATCAAGAAATCTTTCCAATCTTAAACTTTTCCATCATCACTCACAAACATGATCTCTGAAGAAAATGATGTTATATACTTACAGTCATACAATCATGAATATTCAACTATAATATAAATATGTCACACATGGAAAGTGTTGGGTTAATGGACGATCATGAGAGATGTTTACAAACAACTTGAAAACCTTTTTACTTACGCAAGTAGATGTAAATTGTACTTGTTCCACCTTTCTACTTGCTCTCTTTTGCACATAATAAGTTACTTGTTATTTATTTTAAACTACGGATTGTATTCACAATTGTGACTCCGTTTCTTTCCTAAACATGTTTTAGCAGACTAACAACATGTTTTTCAGTAGCTATTGATGTTTCCGGGCGATAGGGTTTATACCAGATGGTATATTGTTTTTTTTTATCTCAATTTTTGTTCGGTTGATAATGTAATATGTTTCTTTTCTCTTCAGTCAGATTTTTAGGAATACTGTACGTACTGTCAATCACTGTACATGTTGTAAAATAAATGGAAGTTAATGAAATGAAAATTTGGCGGCATTTGTCTTAATTAGCTTTGTGGTTATTATTGTGAATGAGAATGTCATATGCAATTGTTATAACTCGAAACATTTCCCCTGTTTTTCTGTAGCTTGTGCGATCTTATGTGAATGAAATGCCACGAAAGTAGCGTATACGGGTACCCGGATTCTCAGGGGTTCACTTTTGGTATCAGAGCCGTGGTACCCCAATACGCACATTCGCAGTATTACAATTTCAATCGCATTAAGATCTCGGATAACGACTGCCTTCCGACTTGTCGTGAGTCCAAGAAGGGAAATATGACATTCATATTCAACCAACACCGATGTCACCAATATCATTAGTTTTCATATTATATCCCATGAAGATAAAAAACATATATCATAGTATCCGTGAACAATAAATTTTATGACTAATAAATGGTTCTCATGCAGAGGCATGGCATCCCGACCAGGGCAGGAGATGACTGATTAGTTGGCACGCATACTGACTGCCCTCAACGACCCCCAGCAGCAACAGGCTGCCATGCGAGGTCTGCAGGAGCAGATATTGACCCAGCAGACTGAGATTACCGACAGACACACATATATAGAAATGAGGTTTGAGGACCTATCAGATTTCACGTACCATCCATCACAGGATGGAACACGGCAGGACTAACACTAGACTGTTGAGGTAGAGCAGCCTCATCCTGATGATCCACTTGAGGACATACCTGAGCATGGAGCAGATGATGCAGACTTTGACAGGGAGCAGGACCCTGTTGACTTTGCAGACGAGGGTGCACACGAGTACTCAGCTATTCACAGGCACCAGTCTGTTTTCACATCCTACCAGTGGGCCAACATACCCTTGTTCGAGGGAACTGGTACTCCAGATGTTGCTGAGCAGTGGCTGAAGAGAGTGATGAAGGTGCTCAGGATGATTCGCGTACCACGAGATACGTGGCTATCTTTCATGGAGTATTCATTGACAGACTTTGTCGGGAGATGGTGGGATGCTGTAGTATCTGAGTTAGTAGGCCGAGAGCCTACATGGGACGATTTCGAGACGAAGCTCAGAGCCCACTTCTTTTCTGCGAAGTGGAAGGAGTCTCAGCGTCGGCTATTTGCAGAGCTTCGGCAGGGACATATGACATCCAGAGATTACTTTATCCGTTACACAGAGCTGTCACGACATACACGAGCAGCTGGCGCATTTCCAGAGGAGAATTTGGACAAGTTCATTAGCGGTATGCGAGAGGAGGTACATGAGAAGCTGGCTGGACTACACATCACTTCCATCTCCGAGGCTACCGATGCTACGGAGAAGTTCGAGGATATCAGAGGGAGACGTTTCGGGAGCTCGTCTGGAGCAGCGCCTAGACCGCGACGGTCTTTTGGTCCGATACGTCGATCATTTCAGCAGCAGAAATTCGCCAGACGTTTCCGACCTACAGGTTCGACTTTCACAGGCAGTGCTCGCTCTTTTCCATCGACTACTTTAGGAGGAGCACTTGCCAGATGTGGCACAGATTCCGCTCGACCATCTAGGTTGCAGCGAACAGACAGACCACCTGCAGGACCAGCCTGTAGCACAGACACGGCTACTCCACCTACCAGGCCAGTCCAATGCTATCGATGTCACGAGTGGGGACATTACCGATCACAGTGCCCACAGGCTTGTGGTGAGCCTCAGTCACAACCTTTACAGTCGCAGCCTCAGGCACCGCATTCAAGGAGTTTCCGTAGTAGGAACTCCAACTTCAGATGACCGCAGCAGAGACAGACGTAGAGTGTGGCAGGTTCCAGTGCTGCACCAGCCGGGCAGAGGCAGTTACATGCAATTACTGAGGAGCATGCACGTTCAGCGGCTACTGTGGTGAAATGTATGGTCTCAGTCTTGGGCCAACCTTTCCATGTTTTATTTGATTCTGGTGCGGCGTATTCTTTTCTTGCTTCGAGGCTACTTGCTTCTTTAGGTAGAGTCGCAAAGACTCTCTCTTCTCCATATCACATCCGAGGGCCAGGTGACCAGTTGTTCATTATTTCACTGATAGTCAGGCACTTGCCTATACTGATTGACAATCACGAGATGATCGCATATTGTCTACTCGTATAGCTTGATGAGTTCGACTTGATTTTGAGGATGGATTGGTTATCCACTCATCAGGCACTTGTTGATCGCTTTAGGAAGACGGTTGTCTTCAGGATTCCAAATCTACACGAGTTCACTTTTGAGGGTACTATACATGACTCCACCATGGAGTACATTTCGGTGTTGCGAGCTCAGCGACTTGTTGATCAGGGTTGTGATTCATATCTTGTATTTGTTCAGAAGGTATCTGATCAGGAGCCGATGACACAGGACATCCGAGTAGTATCTGAATACCCAGATGTATTCCTTGATGAACTACCAGGATTACTTCCTGAGAGAGAGATCGAGTTCGAGATCACATTGCTGCCAGATACACAACCGATCTCTATGGCCCCATATCGCATGACACCAGCCGAGTTGAGCGAGCTGAAGGTGCAGTTACAGGAGTTACTTGACTTGGGATTCGTGAGACCGAGCATTTCACCTTGGGGTGCTCTAATTCTATTTGTCAGGAAGAATGATGGATCCATGAGGTTATGCATCGATTACAAGTAGCTGAACAAAAGAACGATGAAAAACTGTTATCCTTTGCCACACATCGATGATTTATTCGATCAACTCCAGGGATCTTCGGTTTTCTCGAAGATCGATCTTCGCTCAGGCTACCATCAGCTGAGGATTCGAGAGTTTGATATTTCGAAGACTGCTTTGAGGACGCGCTATGGACACTACGAGTTTGTGGTGATGCCGTTTGTGCTCACCAATGCACTTGCAGCTTTCATGGATATGATGAACAGGATCTTCCATCCATACTTGGACAAGTTTGTAGTGGTGTTCATTGATGATATGCTCATATACTCACGGAATGAATGGGATCATGCGAATGATCTACGGATTGTCTTAGATACATTACGAGAGCACAAGCTATATGCCAAGTTGAGCAAATGTGCGTTCTGATTATCCTAGGTCTTATTTTTGAGGCATGTCATTTCTGGAGCAGGTATCACGGTTGATCCTGCGAAGATTGAGGCAGTCATGTCTTGGGAGCAGCCTAAGACAGTTACTCAGATTCGGAGTTTCCTCGGATTAGCGGGTTATTACATACGCTTTGTCAGCGGATTTTCACGCATTGTTCGCCTCTGACACGACTGACGCAGAAGGGAGTCCCGTTTATTTGGGACGATTCATGTGAGCAGGCCTTCCAGACACTGAAAGAGAGATTGACTACAATGCCTATTCTTGCTCTTCCTTCAGGCACTCAGGATTATGCAGTCTACACAGATGCATCTGGAGAAGGTCTAGGAGCAGTGTTGATGCATAGAGGACAGGTGATTGCTTACGCATCACGACAGTTGAGGCCACACGAGCGGAACTACCCCATACATGACTTGGAGTTGGCGGCCGTTGTATCGCCGTGAAGATCTGGCACCATTATCTATATGGGGTGAATTTCGAGATCTTTACAGACCACAAGAGCTTGAAGTACAACTTTGATCAGAAGGAGCTGAACATGAGGCAACGCAGATGGCTCGAGTTACTGAAGGATTATGATTGCACGATCTCTTACCATCCCAATAAGGGAAACGTGGTGGCTGATGCACTTAGCAGGAAAGTGCATGTTGATGGTACGATGAACTGGTTATATACATGAGATACGCTCGCCGCTCTGACTGATTGGCATCCCCAGGAGAGTGCATCCATATCTACTGTTGTGCCTCCACGATACAACAGTCTTTGGGACCGCATTGTAGAGGGACAAAAGACAAATACTTGGATTCGAGACAGATATATGCATGCCATCAAGGACGAAATTTATGACTTTGTTGTGATGGAGTCTATTTTATGGAAGGCAGGACGGGTCGTTGTACCCAATGACGAGCAGCTTCGTAGAGACATTCTGGATGAGGCACACAGTTCACGGTTATCTATCTATCCAGGTAGCACGAAGATGTACCGTGATCTGCGTCGACATTTCTGGTGGGATGGAATGAAGCGCGATGTGGCACAGCATATCAGCAGATGCATAACCTGTCAGATGGTCAAGGCCGAGCACAGAAGACCACCACGATTACTGCAGTCTCTCCCCATTCCTGAGTGGAAGTGGGAGAGCATTTCTATGGATTTTGTCACGGGATTGCCGAAGACACCGGGTGGTTATGATTCCATTTGAGTCATTGTTGATAGGTTGACCAAGTCAGCCCATTTCATACCTGTCAACACGACTTATACTCCATCCAGATTGGCCAAGCTCTATGTGCAGAATATCATTAGGCTACATGGTATACCATGAGAAGTGGTGTCTGACAGGGATTCAAGATTTACGTCGCATTATTGGCATCAGTTCATGTCAACATTACAGACAGAGCTGAAAATGAGTTCTGCATATCATCCACAGACTAACGGTCAGAGTGAGCGCACCATTCAAGCACTAGAGTATTTGCTCTGTGCTTGCACTTTGGAGTGGAAAGGGTCCTGGAAAGACTATCTTCCATTAATGGAAATCACGTACAACAACAACTATCACTCCAGTATCGGCATGGCACCATTCGAAGTCCTATATGGGCGGAGATGCCTCCCACCTCTCAGTTGGCGTGAGGTAGGTGATCATGCTCTTTACTCTGTGGATTTCCTGGAAGAGACTGCGAGAGCTGTTAATCTTATGAGACGGAGGCTTCTGACGGCACAGAGTCGCCAGAAGAGCTATGCAGACCGTCAGAGATGAGACTTGGAGTTCCAGGTAATCAAATTCTTTCCTCTTCATCCATTCAATTATGACATATATATTTGTTCAACTTAATCCCATATTAACGAAATTCCTATAAACTATAGGTTGGAGATTGGGTATTTCTCCGTGTATCTCCCATGAAGGGAGTGCAGAGATTCGGTGTTCATGGCAAGTTGGCGCCGCGATATGTTGGACCTTTTGAGATTCTGGCTAGAGTGGGGAAGGTTGCTTACCGAGTAGCCCTTCCTCCACATTTTTCAGCTATCCATGATGTCTTCCACGCATCCAACTTGAGGAAGTATGTGCACGACCCTCGACACGTCACCAGCTATGAGAATTTAGATGTTGAGCCTGATTTGACATACGAGGAGAGGACAATCCAGATACTTGACCGTTCTGTGAAGAAGCTTCGCAACAAAGAGATTCCATTAGTTAAGGTGTTGTGGCATCGACACGGCATCGAAAAAGCGACATGGGAGACCAAAGCTGACATGTGGGCACGATACCCGCAGCTTTTCTGAGGTAAAATCAAAACAAGCTTTTATAATTAGATATATGTTAAAATATATGGCTTGTTTTCTCTTTGAGGTTTTTATGGGTTCAAAACCCTTTGCGGTTTTTATGACCATATGAAATCTAAACAAGATACCCAATGATCTTGACTTGAGTCTCGAGGACGAGACTCCCTTTGAGGTTTTTATATTTATAACATCCGAAATCTACACAATCCCGAACTCGACCCGATTTGGGTCTGATTAACCCAATAAAGTTGTTGGTCAATGCCAAACAACCTAAAATGATAAGTTGATCGTAAATCAAAAGTCGTTCGAGCAAAATCGACCAAAAAACGATCGCATCTTAATGCGTGCCGTGAAAAAGCCGCGACGCAAATTCAGAAATCGCGAAATGAACCGAGACTGTCATTACATCCGATTTGACGATACAAGACCAACGGAATCGACCGTTCGTCAATCGTAGATTGTTTGACATTTTTAATTCACAAAATTTAACCCCAAATCGAAACCGTATCTCGGAAATTTCGGGCATCCAAAACCGACCGAAAGTATATCAATATTATACTCATTTTTTTCATCATTTCGAGACAGTCAAAGCAAGATATTGCGTGTCAAAATCTGAGACCCGAGGTGCGCGCACGGTTCATTTTAAGTTTGTCAAATAAATAAGAAAAAAATATATAAAAAATAATTTAAAACTTAAATCTCAGTAGCAGTCGGCTGCTGTTTGTGTAATAAATAAATATATATAATTGGTTTATTCTAAATAGCCACCTAATTTTTTCCCTCCACTTACTCTTTTCCTTTTTCCCTCCACTTGGATTAATATTGCTCTCCACTTGTCAATCAAAGGAGACTTCTTCCTCTTTATTTATATCACAGCTTTCTTGTTATTTTTCTTCCAACGTTTTTTTTTCTCTCCAACCTTTCCAACGAAGGAAGGCCACAAATTCTCTCAGATTTTGCTGTCATTTCCAAGAAGAGGCAACATCTTCTTCCTGTTTAAGCTGCTGCATGCATTTGATGCCTGGAATTGCTGCAACTGCAGTTGTTGTTCTCCATTAAAGTTGCTGGGTGGCAGCTAATCAACCCTCTGGAGCCTCCAATGGGTGACTGCTGGGAGCTCCCCATAATTGCTGTTGTGCATCCTACACAAGATCAAATTCTCCAAGGTCAAAGCTTTAATTAGGTACATCCTCTCTCCCTCCTTGCTGCCATGCATGTGGTGTCATATCATTCTTTAGAATTATGCTTGATACTTCTCCTCTTGGATCAACAATACATAGCAACTCCAATCCATATTTGATTCCTGATATCTTGGGTGTATCATTATATGTTCTTTGTGCTATTATCGTGTTTAAACCCATGATATGGTATCCATATTCTTCATGATCAAACTTCGGTTCCTCATAAAACACTTCATAACCCATAAATTGGTAGAGAAGCAGGAAACCATGAAATCACATTTAAATGTTTAATGGCTATTTTAAAACCCTATCCATCATAATGGTTTCAAATTTGCCTGCAATTGATATATATGCTCACAATCATACCCTCATGAATATTCAACTACAATATAAAAAAATGTGAACCCCTTAGGATCCGGGTACCTGTTTACGCTACATTCACAGCTTTCCATTCACTAGAGATCGCATAATTTATAGAAAAACAAGGATTTTTTTTCGTTGCAATCATTGGCATCTGACATTCACATTTATATTCATAACCACAAGTTAATAGAGACAATTTGCACCAAAATCTTATTTCATTAATTTCCTATTTTCCCCCAAAAATTCCCAATTCCTTTCCCACTTTCTTCTGCAATCTTCCAGCCAAGAGATGCAACTTTCTTCCTTTCTTTCTGCTAGAAGTTTCCCTGGAAGAGCCTCAATTCCAACCTTGTAGTTGCAAGCAAACCGCTACTCTTCTCATCCCAATTGCTGTTAGAAGCCCTGCTGCAATTTTTTCTTCATGCAACAACTGCTGCATGTCCAAAGGATCCTTCTCCAGCAACTGAGCTGCACTTGCAAGACATAGAAACCCTACATACATGCTTGATCTAAGCTCAAAACCTCCTTCAAATTAAAGGATCTAAGGTACATTCCTTCTTCTCTATATATCCTTCTCAAGTCCAATGTAGGAGTCTCCTTCCCAATTTCAGCCGTAACCCCTCTATTCCGCTCTCCTTTCATTCCTAATTAGTTCTATCCCAACAAGAAGAGCTCTGGAGATCTAATTCCAGCAAAAGATTGAAGATGATGGAACTTCCAAAGATCCTACTGCATGCATGATCTTCTCCTTTTGGAACAAATTAAAAGGTACCCCCCTATATCTCCTATTTGTTGCCATTCATGTGCATTCCTTCTCTATCTTTTGCTGCCATGCATGAGCAATCCACTCATTTTGTTGCAATATATATGTGGATTAATGACATTTTTGCATTATAGATGGTTTCTCTTGGAAAGAAATATATATATATATTAAGATTCATTCCAGATTTCTGCTCTCTACTAGTTCTGAAATTTTGAATTCCATATATTTTGTTATCAATATCAGATTCTGTTAAGATTCTGTTATGTTAAGATGGTTTTAAATTAAAAATAAAAAAACAACAATAATAATTTGAAAATTTTAATCTCATGTAAGATGTTGTTTACATCATTATCCTATTTTAACACCTAATAAGGCAAGTAAAATGTTCCTTAGATCTAGCACAGTCCACATGTGTCTACTTACAGTAATGACATTTTTTTTACATATTGATAGTTTCCCTTGAATAAAGGAAATTCATATTTTAAGATCAATATCAGAAATCTGTTCTGCTAATTCTAAATTCCGAATTCTATACATTTTAAGATCAATATCAGGCTGCTATCTGGTTTAAAAAAAATCTTAAATGTATTGTAAGGACAACCATTTCCTTGAGAAGGGATTACAGAGTGTTACAACAGGTTGGCACCCAGTTTGAGTAGTTAGATGTCAATGTTAGGGAGTACACTAACAATACAACTAAAGTTATCAATACCCCATAGAAGAGGTCAATCATAACCAAAGAGGCCATCATTGTATTAACATTGGTTAGGGAATAATATTAATCAGGTTATTGACAATGACAAATATCTGTTACTAGCGTGACTTTAAATAATCAGGTTAAGAAAGTTATGGCATGTGTAAAGCTGGAGGAATCATCTATTCCAGACAGAATATCATCTATATTTAGTTCCAAGATCCATTAGGTAAAAGTAGGGTAGCATTGTTTAGAGAGAGCTTTGGAAGGATCCCATTTTATCCGGCTTAGTTGTAGTTCATTTTCGTTTGTCGCAATTTAATCAAGAAGGTAGAATGTTGCACCATAGTACTGTCAATTACATTGACTGGGCTAGTTAAATATTTTGGCAAGAAAACCAAATTGTTCTCCCTGAAAGAGAAGACCTCAATAGGAAAGGTTTATTATCACTATAGATGTTTTTGTTGATAGAGAAAGAAGCAATATAAGAGATCTCTTATGGAGAGTTAACCTTGCCAAAGCTTATAGTAGCTTGGATGGAACATTTTTTTGACCCCTTATACACGAAACAATCTTTGAATCTATGTATTCTTGAATAAAGCATTATGATACAAGCATCCTTTTCCCGTTGGTGCTTTATGGACAACTAGTTAATGAGAGCTTATTCGATCATACCAATGCATTAGATACTTATACTTAGTTTCACCATTTTGAATATGTTTAAAATGTATGGCTAATATGTGTGCATACATTTACCAAAAAGAGGATTTGATCATTGTGACTCATTCTTTCAAGAAAGTGACACATCCTAATTTATAAATCATTTTGAGATATAATCAAGGAGACTATTACACTTCTCTGATAATTTCACATATAGTAATCTTAGCATCATGAGTTAAATAAAGACTATGTGAATGCTTACCACAATAGAGCATTATCTGATCAGTATATACATTCTATATGCTTAGATGAGCATCAGTGCAATAAATAATTATGCCAGTCATGATGACCTTACACCTGACTGTGCGCGGGCGCGGTGACCCTCAACTGGGCGGAGGAAAGGAAGCCCAGTTCGGGCAGCGGCCGCCAAGTGCGCGGGTCTAGGATCCCAGTCCCTTTTCGGTTTTTACATGAGCTCGCAGTGTTTTTACGCCTCGTTGGGATCCCGACTTTTGACCAGTTCTGCTGACCCTCTGTTTTAGGATACCCAGGCGGGGGATCCTTGGTTTTCAGTTTTACGTACGAGCTCGGTTGCCCGTAACCGGTCGGGCTGTTTTTCTAGAGTGACTTTTCCGGGAAGTCCCTCTCACCCGTCTCAGTGGCGTAGTTTGGGAGTAGACCTATCCCTCTATTGGACCGTCCTTCCAATTAGGGGGCGAGATGGAAGAGCCCTTTTGTTGGCTTCTTCACCGCTTGAGTTTTTCTTTCGCCAACAGACTTGGCGATTCTACATCCAGATCATCCATATCTATATCTAGATCATCTAGAGTTACATTTGAGACTGTTGCACTGAGGTTTGAAGGGATTGATTCTACATCCAGATCATCCACCTCTATATCCACATCATCTAGAGTTACATCTGAGACAGTTGCACTTAAGGTTTTAAGGGATTACAATTAAAGTTGAGTAAATAGAAAAGACGATAATCTGATTTATGATATTATAAGACAAGTGAGACATTGCCATTTAATTCCTGGGTCATAATTGATTCTGTTTTCTTGACATTGTGAGGATTCTATGAGATTGAAATAACTGTTCTATCCATCAACGAAGGTTATGATTATTTTAGTCAGGCTGCACTTTCTTAGACATCATAAGAAGAGGGCTTCTGTCAGTTGTCTGTGACTCCAAGTCAGAGTTCAAATGTGAAATACACAATACTAAGACATGCCTTGCAAAAAGTTTCTGGGACATACAAAGTGTTTCTTGCAAGACTTGTGAATTCAATTCCATTAATAGTATAGTCATCTTTATAATTTTACATATGTTAAGAAAATTATCCTTGACTATTAATTAATATGGAGAATTATTTTTGCAAATTTTCTCTTAACTATATAAGAAATTCAAGATAGTTATGATTAAAGTGTGAACAAATTTGGACTAGTGATTATGAAACACATTGACCAGTATATGATTTATGGTTCGAACTAAGAGATTAGATAGGATTAGAAGATGCAATACTCTCACTTAATCACTCATTTGACATGGTCAGTCTGTTAGGGAAATTGTGAATTAAAAAAAATTATCTTAACAATTGACTCTTGTCACATCCACCTATTTAAAAAAAAACTCGACATTTGGTGGCATGATCATATAGGTATAAAAGTTAATTGCATACAACTTCCTTAAACTTTGAAACACAAATAAATTCTATAATATTGTTGTAGGTTGCCTATTTGTCATATAATACATAGCTCATTTGTCATATAATACATAGCTCATCTGAATAAATTATAGCTTAATAGTAACTCCTTAGACATGAATGTATATATATATTATTTGGAAAGTTGTGATAATTTCCTAGATTCGAGTGATCTTTAGGAAAGACCGAACAAGGTTTAAATAGTCAAGGAAGAAATGAAAATGGTGTATCAATGATATCTTATAATAATGAGTGCCGGTCATGGTGCCCCTTACACCCAACCGTGCGAGAGTGCGATACTCTGAACTGGGCGAGAGATAGGAAGCCCAGTTAGGGCAGCGGCCGCCAAGTGCGCGGGTCTAGGATCCTAGTCCCTTTTCGGTTTTTACGCGAGCTCGCAGTGTTTTTACGCCTCGTTGGGATCCCGACTTTAGACCAGCTCCGCTGACCCTTTTGTTTTAGGATACCCAGGCAGGGGATCCTCGGTTTTAGTTTTCGTACGAGCTCGGTTGCCCGTTACCGGTCGGGCTGTTTTCAAGAGCGACTTTTCCGGAGAGTCTTTCTCACTCGTCTTAGTGGAGTAGTTTTGGAGTAGACCTATCCCTCTATTGGAGTGCACTTCCACTTAGAGGGCGAGACGGAAGAACCATTTGTTTCGCCAACAGACTTGGCGATTCTACATTCAGATCATCTATATCTACATCTAAATCCTTTAGAGTTACATCTGAGAAAATTACAGTTAAGATTGGAGGAAATTACAATTTAAAATTAAGTTGATTGGAGCTGATCGAAATCCCTATAAGTTAGTGGATGTGTTGGGAACTTAGGATGCATTACACAACACCGCATGCCTACGGAGACACCCCAACCCTAAGACATTCCCCAAGTCTTAGAGTCATAGTGTGAGGTTGCACACTAACCAAGACCACAGACTATCCACTAGACTTAAGAATCTAAATAAATGAAGAAATCTTTCCAATCTTAAACTTTTCCATCATCACTCACAAACATGATCTCTGAAGAAAATGATGTTATATACTTACAGTCATACATTCATGAATATTCAACTACAATATAAATATGTCATATATGAAAAGTGTTGGGTTAATAAGCGATCATGAGAGATGCTTACAAACAACTTGAAAACCTTTTTACTTACGCAAGTAGATGTAAATTGTACTTGTTCCCCCTTCTACTTGCTCTCTTTTGCACATAATAAGTTACTTGTTATTTATTTTAAACTACGGATTGTATTCATAATTGTGACTCTGTTTCTTTTCCAAACATGTTTTGGCAGGCAGACAGCCTGCTGTTCAGTAGCTATTGATGTTTCCGGGCGATAGGGTTTATATCAGACGGTATGTTGTTTCTTTTGTCTCAGTTTTTGTTCGGCTGATAAAGTAATATGTTTCTTTTCTCTTCAGTCAGATTTTTGGGAATACTGTATGTACTACATGTTGTAAAATAAATGGAAGTTAATGAAATGAAAATTTGGTGGCATTTGTCTTTATTATCTTTGTGGTTATGATTGTGAATGAGAATGTCATATGCAATTGTTGTAACGCGAAAAATTTCCCCTATTTTTCTGTAGCTTGTGCGATCTTATGTGAATGAAATGCCGCGAAAGTAGCGTATTCAGGTACCCGGATCCTCAGAGGTTCACATTTATTCATTGTAACCTCTTTGTAGGTACTTATGTATTTTCCCAGTTTTGAGGTCTCCAGGGTTCCGTCCTATATAAGGACACCTAGACCTCATGAATAAAACACATAATTTCATTCTCTATTTCTTTTTTCCACTTGGTATCAGAGCAACGATCTCTCTGATCTTAATCCCACCGTCACCACCAGCCCTAAACCCAGTAAAGCCCTGCGCGAGGCTCTCCTTGCCGCTGCCGCCAACCTCGATGCTCCAGGGCATTGGGTGCCCTCTGCCTTGCTGCAACCCTCTGCTACAAGGCATCATGTGCCCTCTGCCTTGCTGCTGAAGAAGGCATCGAGTGTTGGTGGCATCAGGTCTCCTCTTGGAATCCCAATCTACGCCGCCAAGCCACATATGGCCTGAAGAGGGCATCAAATCTCCGCATGGAGCCCTAAGCTGCGTCACCAATCCATATAAGGTCTTTTAGGGCTCACTAGTGCCGCCTCCATCGATAAGGGCACAACAAGGCACCTGTGGTGCCATCCTCCCCTTTTAGGGCTTCGCCGAGGATGCCAACGCCCTTTAGGGCCCACCAAAGCCGCCGCCATCGCCCCTTAGGTTCACCACGATGCTTCAACGGCACCGCCATAGCCTTGTAAGGCCCCTCGTAGGCCCCTAAGCACTGCTACAGGTCTGCTGTGGCCCAATCTCATGCCATCAAGCCTATTGCGACTACCCTAGCACCGCTAGGGAGCACACACATGCCACCTACGACCACCTTTGACGTCGTCGATGCTTCCATAACACCCTAGGCCCGCTGCCAGTCCCTTTGAGATGACCTCCATTAACCATAGAGGTCTCCAAATAGTCTCCTACAGTCATCTTATATCAACTTGATGCTTGATTAGTGTGACGACCATCCCCATGGGATCCGAGTACCCGACAAACCGATTCCACGCACATACCATTCCACATTCGATGTACACAATATAATATAAAGAAGGAGAAAATATTATAAAAGACTCGAATTAAAATTTTCTGTTCCACTCATATCATATAAATTCATTCATTACAGTCTCATTCATGTCCACAAAAAATATATTACGTGTATGCTTTCAGAAAAATATTCCATACATGTATAATACATCTCATGTCTCTCAAAATGCTACATGGAAGCGGAAAAGCTATAAGTAATTGTACCACCAAAAGAGAAGTTGTGAAGCTGCACAAAAAGAAGTATCTCCAAGTAAACAAGTGCCGCTCACTATTGCGGCTTCTGCTGAGGACCTGCGGATCCATACATAGGTACGTTATAAGCAAAGTTGCTCACTACGATAAAAATATAATTACAACAAGCAAGATGTAAATAAAAAGTATGCAAAAGAAACGACCGTGTAAATCGTCCTCACAAAGAGATAAATTATACTCATTTTTATTTGATATGTATCACCCAAGCTTCGCGGATAGTCTGTGGTCTTGGTTCGGGTGAGACCTCACACTATGACTCTAAGGCAAGAAGAAGGCCTTAGGGTTGAGGTGCCACCGTAGGCATGCAATGGGATGTAATGCATCCTAACTAAATTCCCACCATGTCCACTTGGCTTCACTTATAAGATTATAACTTCGATTCCCAAGGTAAATTCCAACCCGCAAATCATCGTGAACCGCCCAAGTCCACTACCCATGTGTAAGAGTCCACCGTGGCGTAGGGCACGAGTCAGGGCACTGATTACAAGGATCACTCTTACGTAGTTCAAATCACCATGACTAACCCAAATCCTCCTTGTTAGGAGAATATTCCGTGCTAGGAGTATATTTGTTAGGAGAATATTCTTTGTGCTAGGAATATTCTACAGGAGAATATTCTATGTGCTAGGAATATTCTATATACCAGGAGTATATTCTTAGGAGCATTTATGTATTTTCTCTTTTGAGCTCTCTAGGGTTTCATGCTATATAAGAAACCCTAGACCCCTTGAATAAGATAAGTCCTTTTCATTCTTTCATCTTCTTCCACATGGTATCAGAGCAACAGTCCTAGATCGTGGTTCTGACCTAAATCCCGCCGCCACCTCAAGCCCCAAAACCAACGCCATCACGACAACTAGGCACTCGACCCGCTGCATGCGTCCCAGGGCCTTCTCCAAGCTCCTGCGCCACCGTCAAGGGGGTCTCCTAGGCCCTTATGCTTCATGCCTCCGTGTTGTGCCATGTCAAGCTCCATCACTTGGAGATAAGAAGTACCTCCCTGAGCATTACCTCCATCTAGCAACGCCTCCATCTGGCAACGCCTCCAATCTGCCATCACCAAGAACTTCTGAATCGCAATACCATATGAAATCACGACACCATTACCTCCATCTAGCAACGCCTCCAAGCAACTTGACAACAACTATCATGCGTGATTAAAACAACTCCACGACTTCTGCTATATATTCTGCAGAACTCTACTCCCATGGCAACTACTGCTACCATACATCTAGCTATTACCTTACATACTGTAGCCAACTCTACTTCTATACTAGCACCAACATGGATTATTGACTCTGGTGCATCTACTCACTTGACTGGAGAAGGCTGTTTTTTGACCTCGTCTCAACCATCTTCCACTGTGAAGTCCATTCAGGTAGCAAACGATGCTCATTCTCCGATTACGACCGTTGGAACTATGGAGTTCTCCTCCAAGCTCAGGCTCACTAGCGTTTACTGTGTACCATATTTTCCTCTGAGTTTCCTATATGTTCATAAGCTATGTGTGAATTGAATTGTCGAGTGATTTTTGATGAGTTCCATTGCTATTTTCAGGACATCCGGATGATGCAGATTTTTGGTCGGGGACATGAGAAAAACGGTCTTTACCATCTTGATATCCCTGTTGATACAACCTTTGCAGGTGCTACCTCTGTGTCAGCTGACCCATTACTATGGCATTTACAGCTTGGCCACCCATCTGCCAAAGCTCTTTCTCATATGATTTCGGATTGTCATCTCTGAAACCTTTTGAGTGTGAAGCACGTCAGTTCGACAAACACCATCATGCTTCTTTTCCACCTAGGACTGAGCCACGTCGATCATTACCTTTCTCTTTGATCCATTGTGATATCTGGGGACCTTGTCCTGTTCGTACTATTGCCGGTCATAGATACTTTGTTATTTTTGCAGATGATTACAGCATGTCTTCTTGGGTCTATGTGATCAAGGAGCGATCCGAAATTAATAACATTGTCAAGTCTTTCTTTCAGCTTAGTAAAACATCTTTCTTTAAATGTATTCAGACTATCAGGACTGACAATGCTCTTGAGTTCACTCAGCAGGATTTGGTATCTTTCTTTGCCCCTGTACGCCGGGATGAGAGAGGGTGAGAGGGAGCGAGTCCGAGGGCGACGCCGGTACAACACTAGTGGCTGGTGTTTCCACCCTGGTCTTGGAGAGATTACAACGCCGAAGACCACCAACAGGAGGCGCAACATCGAAAGAGTCAATTGTCGATCGACCCCAATAGGAGACGGCTGGATACTCATCTCGCGCAAGAGGCAGGCTTCGTACAAACAGCGACATGAGGAAAAAGTAAACCGATTCTTCAACAACCCTTTTGGAACCGGCTGCTTCCGTTGCGGTGGCAGAAATCATTGGGCTCGGCAATATCGTGACCCTATCCGGTGCTTCCGTTGCGGCGGAAGCTCTCACCGGAGCAGAAATTGCAAGGCGGGTGGGGAGTCAGCAATGACAAAATCTTTGCTTGTGGGTGAAGGTGGAGGAAAAAACGCCCTGTTCCTGGGGTCCTCCGATGTCGGCGCGATCTCTACGGCGCTGTTTCGTGGGTACATCGTCCTTTTCACGCCATGGAGGTTGATCGCTCGCGGGCTCTCGACGGATGAAGCGGATGAACTTCTTAGGTGGTCGCAGGAGGGGTCGACCCATCTCAAATGGAGGAAGGTGACGACCGCGGATGGATGTCTAATCAACGAACCGGTCGACCTCGTGTGTATTAAAGGCATCCTATTTGGCTTCCGAAGCACATCTATAATTCGTTCTTTTCTCAGCAGGTTCGCGATGGTGGAAGACAATCTAAGCACGAGGTGCAATCAGGGGGAAGCGATTGACCTAGTCGTGCGTGTCAGAGGCCTGCGATCATCGATGCTCGGTTACTGGAAAATACCATTCGAGGGATACATTTTCAATCTGGAACTCTACAGAGAAGCACATGGGAAGCAGGTGCAGATGTACCAGGGCGAAACTGCACCACCAGATATGAAAGAGGGAGTTCCAGCTCCTATGGCGCAACAACACAGAAAGGGACCAGAGAAGAAGAGCGAACAACAGCCCTCCGGCATGGAAGTTTAAGGGTCGACCAAACCGGTTCATCTTCCTCACCGTATTCAATTTGGCGCCGTTATGGGGAATGGGAAAGCAGGACACGAGGAGTCACCAACGTTTAGATACGCTCCTCGAAAGGGCTGCAGGCCACCTCTTTTGCACGTGAGCGATGTCCTGCGGCCGTCAACGGGTTATGCGGGTTTTTCTTTCCCCTTCTCCCAATCAAAGATCCACTTACGGTTCGGGAGTTTAGACCCGAATTTAACCCTCCTTCCTTGCGGACGCTCCGATGCTCCAACTCGTACGGCCCGAAGTCCCATCCGGGTCGATCCGAAGCACCTACAGATAAAACCCACCCTCCCTTCGTATGATGATGACATTTCTGCGAATTTGCACCATCAAAAACCATCCACATGAGTCAAAGCGCATGCACAAAATGCTGAGCTTTTTTCACCGCTACTCAGTAAAAGCAATAACCTTACAGAAGATGTCTTTGCCCCAACTCTACGTGACGCAATGGAAGGGAAGGGGGGTCACGATTGCTTGTTCTCCGGAGACCCCACATCGAAACCTTCCTCATCAACCGGGAGGCGTTAGCAAGGGAGATGGTACTTGTATGGTCCGAAGGTCTCGCTCGCAATCGGAACTCTGGGATTGCTCTGACCTAAAAAATGACGCAGAACTGCGTTACAAACAAAAGGAGCGGGCAAGCCAACTTGATCAGGGAGCGGCTTCGGCTAGCAGTCCCACTCAGATTGTAGGATAAGCATGGGCATATGAGAATGTTGTGGGCGATAACTTGCACGAAGAAGCAACGGCTTTGGAAACTGTTCCGAACCAACAAGCAAATGAGGACGATAGCACCAGATATGGCAATTTCTACCAGAGAAGAGCCAGAGAAGCAGAGAGGAGGATGAGGAGAGCTAAGGTGCTTCGTGCATTTGGGTGCGAGGAACAGACCCTGAATGTTGTTTACTACCCTTCACAACCCGACCCCCAGTGGAATCGGTTCTCCGTCCTGGATAGGAATATTGCAGCGATGCTGGGGGTAATCCCTCCCAACAAAAAGAGAGTCTAACTAAGCGATAAATGAAACTTCTATCTTGGAACGTTAGAGGGCTGGGGCGCCCAGAGAAGAGGTTAGACGTCATGAAGAAGATCATTGAAGCTGGAGCAGACGTTTTCTTTACAGGAGACGAATTTATCGTATTGTATTGACGACGTTCGGAGAGATCTTGTTGGGGGCGGTAGATTTCAGTTGCTCGAGCGATCTGCCCGGGGAGCCGCATGAGGCATACTGACTGGCTGGATGAAGGACTCTTTTGAATTGATCTCTGTGGTCTCATCTGATGCTTGCCTCACGGTCGGCCTTAAAAGGAGAAGTGATGATACGATTATTTACATCACAAATGTATACGGTCCCCTCGGGAGCGAAAATGGTTCGTTGGCGGTGGAGCTGGAAGAATTAGGTGCTGCGCACACGGCCAAAACCTGGCTGGTGGGTGGGGACCTCAACGCTACCCTTTTCCCAGACGACCGCCCGAATCGGGGTGGTGGTGGCGATTTTGGCTCGGGGCCGCTTCGTCAAGTTATCCACTCACTTGGCTTATCCATCGTCGACACGGCTGGGTGTGCCTTCACTTGGAGGAATGCGCGGGCGAGATCCAGACTGGATCGTTTTCTCCTCTCTCCTCATGCTGCGACGGCGTTCCCCCTCTCGAGAGCTTGGGCGCTTCCGAGGACTCTCTCCGATCACATGCCAATCTTGTGGCACTCCGGGGAGATGACGAAGGGAAGATTCTTTTTTCGTATTGAGCGGAGCTGGCTCCTTGAAGATGGCTTCAAGGACGAGGTCATGAGAATGTGGAACGAGTGGGCCCCGGAGGGCTTTGCGGTCGTTAGATTTGCGACTAAGCTTCAGATGCTACGAAAGCATCTTATCACTTTCGGCAAAGAATCAAAACAAAGAAGGATGGCTAGACGGAATTCCGCGCAAGCTGGGGTGACCAGGTTGAATGCTTTAGATGATGAACGTGGGCTCACGACGGAGGAGCTGATTGAAAGATCTGGACATACTATGGACTTATGGCAGGAGAGCAGGAAAGAGGAAATTGAATGGAGGAAAAAATCACGGTAGCGATGGCTCAAAGAGGGAGACACTAATACTAAAGTTTTCCATGCAATGTCATCGGGGAGGAGAAGAAAAAACTTTATCCACAAAATCGAAATTGATGGGGAACGTATCACCGGGGAAGCGAATATTGGGAGGGCCCTGCAGAACCACTTTCTTCACGCGTCGAGAAGAAGGAGAAACGTTGGTTGGGGGTGGCTGGGACGTGGTGCACGCTCTTTAACCGAGGACCAAGCTGCTTCTCTTATTGCCCCGTTCTCCGAGGAGGAGGCTAAGAAGGCAGTTTGGGGTCTAAATGCCGATGGCACCCCGGGCCCGGACGGATTCCAGGTGTTTTTCTACAAAGAGTTTTGGGGTTTGATTAAGGATGAAATCCTACAAGTGATTAATGAATTTAGAGAAGGTAATAGAGGCTTTGAGAAGATTAACAGGGCGTCACTTTTTTTTCTCCCTAAGAAGGATGTTCCCCTATCTGTCGATGACTTCAGGCCAATTGCGCTCTCCAATGGCATTTACCTGATTGTAGCCAAGATCCTGGCTAACAGACTGAAATTCGTGGTGGACACCGTGGTTACCTAGATAGTCTGCATTCATCTCGGGCAGGCAGCTCGCTGACGGGCTCGTCATGTCATCCGAAATCTGCCTGGAATGGAAGAGGTCTAAGAAGAAAGGCGCATTGTGGAAAATTGACTACACAAAGGCCTGCGATTGCGTCGATTGGAGGTTCCTTTGGCTGTCTCTTCAGAAGAGGGGATTCCCCGACTTGTGGGTGGACTAGATGAAACGATGTGTGACCACCTCTTCCTTCTCGATCCTAGTCAACGGGAAGCCGAAGGGGGGTTTTTTTCAACCTCAACGTAGGGTGCGCCAGGGGTGCCCGCTGGGTCCTTGTTGCGGACGCTTTGGCTGTACTTCTGGAGCAAGTGGATGAGGTTGGTTGGTGCGAGGGCTTTAGGATGGAAAACATCTCTATCCCCATTTTGCAGTATGCAGACGACACGCTTCTCTTCCTTGGGGGATCTACGGAACAGAGCATCAATGCGACACAAATTGTGCAGATATTCAGCAATATCTCTGGGCTTCAGATTAATAGGAGCAAGTCAACGGTGGTGCCGTTCCATCTGGGCGAGGTAGAGCATAACGAGATTGAGACGGCCACCAGCTGCCGGATGGGTGATCTGCCCATCAACTACCTAGGTCTTCCACTGGTGGCGGAAAGCTTAAGAAGGCGTACTAGGATGGGGTGATTCATAAGATGGAGCAACGACTAGCCGGCTAGAAGGCATCCACGCATTCGAAGGGTGGGAAACTCGTTCTTCTTCGCCATGTACTTACGGCGATCCCGGTTTTCTTCCTATCAACCCGTCTAATGCTGGTTGGTGTCCGGAAGAAGGTGGAGGCTATGATGAAAAGATTCCATTGGTCGAGCAGAAATCAACAGAGATCTGGGATACACCTTGTGAGTTGGGAGGAGATCACCAGGGAACAGGAGGAGGGGAGCTTGGGGCGCGGGACATACATCTAATGAACAAGGCTTTGCTCGCTAAATGGGCGGTACGCGTTTGGGGGAATTCGAATGGGCTGTCGGTCTCCCTACTCAGGAAGTTATACACGGTAAAATGTGAAGTTGAAGCGGGCACGAGACGATACCAGTCCGCGCTTTGGGCGGGGGATCCATGAGGTGTTACCATGCTTAGCGCAGAAGTTGCAACCATGTGTCGGGGATGGCAACGAGTTTAGATGCTGGATTGACAATTAGACTGGAGATGGCCCCCTGAAGGATAGATACCCGCGCTTATTTGCTCAGGCATCGGAGAAAGACTGTTCGCTTGCACAGACGGTGGATGCTGGCAACTGGTTGCCACGGTTCAGTAGTGTGCTGTCTAACCAATGCGCGGAGAAACTTATCAAGATGATCGGGGAGATCGCCCAGCCGCCTGCTCCTTCAGGGGAACGCGATCACTTCTCCTGGGGAGGTTCCAGAATGTCGGTGAAAAAACTATACAAAGAGTTGCGCAGTGACTTGGGGAACCACGATGCAATACTAATACAAGATCAAAAAATTGTGTGGGCGGCCAACATCCCCAGTCGTGTAAAATTCTTCATGTGGTGCTTCAGAAGAGATCGGCTGATGGATAAAGCAAGGAGGATCCGCCTCCTTCACCTGGATGACACTTCCTGTGACATATGTCTTGGCGAAATGGAGGACTCCAATCATCTGCTCTTCACGTGCCCGTCCTCGGCACAGGTGTGGCATGGGATTGGGTGCGACTGGGTCGCGATGGATGGCTCGACGGAGTTTTGGTCTTCCATTAGAGGGGTGGGAGGAAGCTCTCACGATGATTGCGCGAGGCCTTTTGCTGTTCTATATCATCTTTGGTGTACAAGAAACGAAACTATTTTCAGAAGGCAAACATCTAACTCTGAAAGTGTGATTCACCATATAAACTCCTTGTATAATCTATGGCTATTACACTAATGTAATACTTTTGACATTAATGGAAATTCGTTGAGTGGTGAATCCCGCTCTTTGGATCTCACCCGCTTTTTCATCAAAAAAAATCTTTCTTTGCCCCTCAGGGGACCCTTCACCAGACCTCCTGTCCATATATCTCACAACAAAAGAGGGTAGCGGAAAGGAAGCTTCGTCACCTTTTAGACATTGCTCGTACCCTGCTTACTCACATGAAGGTTCCCAAAACCCACTGGAGGGATGCCGTTCTTACTGCTACCTACCTCATCAATAGGGTCTCGTCCTCAGTCCTCAAGGAGGTAACTTCTTTCTCACTCTTGTATCCTGACGAGGAACCTTTTCCACTTCCATTGAGAATTTTTGGTTGCATTGCCTTCGTACACAATTTTCAGACCATCGATAAAATTGTCTCCTCGTGCTATCAGGTGTGTTTTCCTTGGATATTCTCATACCAACTACAAGTCATCGTTACTACATTTCTGCAGACATCACTTTCTTTGAACAAACTAGTTATTTTACTCAGTCTGTCAGTGACATACCCTTGGAGCTCCAACCACCACCCATTGTTTACAAAAGAAAACATACTAGTCATTCTGAACCTGTACCGTTACCTATTCCTTATTTGCAGGATGATGTACCATATTCCAATGTCCCCACCATTATAGCTCCGGATGCTCCACAAGAACCCCCTATAGCTCTACGCCGGACAAAAAGGCAATGTACTATACATCCTGTGTCACATTTTACTTCCACTGACAGTCTATCCAGTTGTGACAAGCGATTTGCAGATGCTCTTATGGCTATTACTATTCCCCGTGATCATTACAGTGCATTGCAAGACGATGGTTGGAAAAAGGCCATGGATGAGGAATGGACGCGCTTACATCCAGGGGCACATGGGATCTTGTGTCGTGTCCAACAGGTGTCAAGCCTGTTGCCTACCGATGGGTCTTCGCGACCAAACAGTCTCCTGATGGTTCTATTGATAGGTTAAAGGCCATGTTTGTAGTGAAGGGATTTACTCAGACTTATGGAGTTGATTACTTTGAGACGTTTTCTCCTGTAGCTAGGATGGGTTCAATTCGCAATATTCTCTCTGTTCTAGCTAACAAGAATTGACCAATCTTTCAGCTCGATGTAAAGAATGCATTTCTACACGGTGACCTTGAAGAGGAGGTCTATATGATGCAACCGAAGGGTTACTCCGTCGAGGGGGAGTATGTGTGCCGACTCCGTAAGGTCATTTATGGTCTAAAGCAGAGTCCACGAGCTTGGTTTAACAAACTTACTACTGAGATAAGCTATCTTGGCTTCCACAGGACAACATCTGATTATTTTGTGTTTACTAGACGATGATCCACTGGCACGGTGACACTTGTTGTCTATGTAGATGATATGGTGGTTACTGGTGATGATGACAGAGGCATTCTGGAGGCCAAGGCCTTCCTCCAGAAGGTATTTGTCACCAAGGACCTTGGTCAACTTCGATACTTCCTCTTTATCGAGGTGATATGCACAGTAAAAGGATTACATCTATCACAACGGAAATACTGCCTGGATATTCTTACAGAGGCTGGTTTACTTGGATGTAAACCATCTCGCATCCCAGCAGAGGTACGGAAACATGCTACATTCGATGATCCTGAGTTTGAGGATATTGTACGATGTATAAGCCTCATAGGTAAACTAATCTACCTCACCGTTACTCGGCCTGATATAGCGTATGCCGGCCTCTATATGGAGAGAGCTCTTTACAGTCATTGGCAGGATGTTCTTTTGATCCTTCGATATTTGAAGGAATCTCCGGGGCGAGGCCTCTTCTACAGGGTCAATGGTCACACTGATGTCACCGCTTATGCAGATGCAGATTATGCCAATTCACCTGAGGATCGACGATCCATTATAGGCTATGTTATGTTTGTTGGTGGCAACCTTGTGACATAGCGAAGCATGAAGCAGACTGTGGTTGCTAGATCGAGTGCAGAGGCAGAATATAGGGCAATGGCCCATGCCACTTGTGAGATTACCTGGCTTGTCTCCTTTTTACAGGAGCTTGGACTTCATGTTACTACTCCTGTACCTTTATATTGTGATAACAAGTCTGCTACATACATTGTCACCAATCCGGTATTTCATGAGCGGACTAAGCACGTTGAAGTTGACTGTCACTTCATTCGAGATGCGGTACGAGGAGTAAAGATTATTACCTCTCATATCTCCATAGACCTTCAACTTGCAGATATATTCACGAAAGCACTACCAAAGAAGCATCTCTCATTGATGATTTCCAAGTTGGGCATGATCGACAGATATGCTCTAACTTGAGGGGGAGTGTTAGGAGAATATTCTGTGCTAGGAGTATATTTGTTAGGAGAATATTCTATATGCTAAGAATATTCTATAAGAGAATATTCTATGTGCTAGGAATATTCTATATACTAGGAGTATATTCTTAGGAGTATTTATGTATTTTCTCCTTTGAGCTCTCTAGGATTTCATGCTTTATAAGAAACCCTAGACTCCTTGAATAAGATAAGTCCTTTTCATTCTTTCATCTTCTTCCACACTCCTTATACACTTGAATCTCATCCCCAACTTCATTTACCAAATTTCCTAGAACTCCCCTCTTAATGCTCCCACTCGGAATACTAACCAATGTGGCATACACCAATCAGTACATGAATGTTAACTCTAAGTGAACAAGCGGAACACTAGACCACCAACCATGACTACATGGATCGCACTCGAAGCACTGAACATCGCGTGGTGACTCCTCGATGTGCCAAGAAACATGTCCTCCAACCATCACATCTACATAGTAGCGGTTGGGATCGTGGACGTCTAGGCTTCTACCCGGAGCCCTAAGGGTGCATGCCCAAATCCCTCGGCGACAACTACTCCACTACCCACATGCCACAATATCAATGTATGTTCCTCTCTTCTATTGGATATACGATATTAATGAACATAATATAGATCCTAACATTCACTTAGATTCCCAAACAAAACTTAGAGAAAGCAAATACCCAAATCACAGAATAAAAGATGTGAAGAATAGATCCGGATTCATTAGTTATTGGTATAAAGAGGCATGCATATTGTTGTAGAGTATTCTATGGTAATAAGTTTAAGACATGATGAGGGAGCGATATCTAAGTCACGTGTAAATGTCTCTACTCAAATGACCAGTTCAAGCTAACCAAAAGTGGGAGATTGTGTTCGTACAAAGATTCTTACAAATTCTAGAAGCTCATTATAACTTTAGTAATGAAAAGCTCGATCGGAGACATCAATGGACTGCACTTAGACTTGTATCAGAACTAGTATTAAAATTCTGTGTATTTACCTTTTAATTGGAGATATATATTTTAATTCTATTACCGCAACCATTCAATCATAGGAAGGATGGATTGAATGCGTACAATCGGAAAAAAAATCCTCTGCAATGTTCCGAACACAACAGACGTTCATCAGATCCTTAAAAATTTAGTCATCTTTGTCAACCATGGAGGCAATGCCATAAGGAAATCGAAAAGTCACCCGACAATCAAGAACATACGTGTGCCCCCGCTAGCTCAATTACCGAGCTGATTCAAAGTAGCATTAACTCTAAGAATGTGTGAACATCCATAAACTTTGAGCATTAAATACTTCATATACTGCTACAATTAATCTGCAATACCCAACTCCAAGTGAAGTGTTAGAAACGAAGCACTTGATGCATGCATGGATCATTTAAGCAAGCATCAGAAGTGCAGCTTGGGCAACTTTTTTTTTTTGAAAAATTAATTCGGGTACTCTCCCAAACTGGGAGTTACCGCTTTAGTAATATTCATTAAAGAGACGTTGTTACAATATCACGAAGCCCAAAACTTGTAAAGGGCTTTACAATGCGACATGATATTTTCAACATAGAATCTCTGGTTCTTGAAAATAAGGTCATTTCGCCCCAACCAGATAGCCCACAGAGCAACCCATGCAGGAGATACATTATTGGTAGAGCCGCCTCCCACCCTCCTGACGGAATGCCAAAACGTCGTCGCATCATCAAACATGAGCCAAGACAGAACAAGTCCTCTCCACACCCCTGCTGAGAACGGGCTAAGAGATGGTCCGCATCTTCCTCGTGGCATTGGCATCTATCGCATGTTGTGTCATGTACCCCAAAGAGACGAGCCCGTCTAACCTTGTCACAAACTCGACCTCTCCTCAAGCACCATAGGAATACCTTCGTCCTGCAAGGAATCTTGGCTGCCCAAATCAATCTTATGTCTTGCGTAAAATCCGCGTCGTGTTCTTCCATCGGCTGCCTAAGCTCCTCATACGCCTTTTTCGTGCTGAACTTTCCCCCCTCCCACACAAAGTGATCAGCATGTTCGGCAGCGACTGTCGCTCTGAACTCGTCCGTAGGCGGCAGGTCAACCTGCATCCTGAGAAAGTCGTCCAGCCTCTGGTCAGAAAGATCGTTCACAAATTCCGGAGCCCAAGTACCGGAACCCATGACCTGGCAAAGCAAAACATCCCTCGAGGCTGCGAGGGTGAACAAACGTGGGAACCTATCACTAAGCTTCCCCTCGCCTGTCCAGTTGTCCTGCTAGAAACGAAACAGAGAACCATCGCCGACCTGCGGCCGCAACTTGTGTGCTAACTCAGGGAGAACCTCTCGCACACCAGCCCATAGTGGTGACTCCTAACTCACCATTCCCGCCACCAACTCTCCCCCTACGCCGTAGATCCTGCGGATCAATCTGAGCACAAGAGACGAAGAGGGTTCCCAGATTAACGACACCCATTTTGCTAACATCGCCTTATTCATGCACTCCACATCTCGGATGCCAAGTCCACCCTCCTTTTTTCCCTGTGTCACCTCCTTCCAGCCCACAAGGTGTAACCCCAATTTCTGTTGTTTGCAATCTGACCAGAAGAATTTCTTCATAAGTGCTTCAATCTTCTTATGAATCCGAGCCGACATGATACACGTGGAGTAGAAAAACATAGGAATCGAGGAGAGCACGTGCTTTAACAGGATCAGCTTGCCCCCCCGATAATGTGAACATCTTCCAACCCGTTAATCTCTGTTCCATCTTTTGCGGCACTACATCCCAGTCCGCCTTCTTCAACTTCCCGTCCACCAAAGGCAAGCCCAAGTACGTAATAGGTAGCGTCCCTAGCGGGAAACCAGTTATCCCGCCAATCCTCTCACGCTTTTCACCAAGCATCCCAATTGTGATGACTGTCGGCTTTCTACTGTTTGCTACCAAACCGGATAGTTCACCAAAGATTTCGACCATCACAGTTGCGTTCTTCGTTTGTTCCTCCGAGCCGCCCAGTAGTAGCAGAGTGTCATCCGAAAAGTGAATCTACTCTTCGATTCCTCCCCAGAAGACCACAAGATCGGCGTGTGGTCGGAGTGCGCCCGTGGCAAATCCCATGCCCTCGACATAGGGAAGGTCTCCACACCCTCGATAGACAGAAGAAATATATCAAGCCTCGATCGAGCCCTCGCATTACGCCAGGTGTAAGAGCAACCAGCAACGTCGATAATGGATAATCCCAATGCATCCATCGACCTCCGTAACAAGTCAGACCCTGGGTCTCTGCCCCCACCCTGATGCGGCTGATCTCCCTGTATAAGCGTAACGTTCAGATCACCCCCGATCAGTCACGCCCCGTCTTCACGCGTCGCCCCTAAATCCTCCAGCTCCGCAGCCAAAGGAACCCGCTCCTGGCCCGTCATGATGCTAGAAGAACAATTTCATAACCTCTTCAAATTCTCAACATAAATCATATGTCTTGAACATGATTGAAATTTTAGAACACAACTTTAAGACCAAATGATAATATCACTAATGCATCATATGTGGATGCATAAACAATTACTATGATAATTCATCAGATCATAAATGGCTCTAGGGACAATAATACAAGGCAGACCTCCATTTCCACTTAGTGCAGCCAACCCAGAACCAAGTCACCTCCCAATTCTATCCGATAAAACCCACGAGCTCATGATTCTAACCAACAACAGAAAACCAAGAGATCACCAAATATCGCTTGATGTTAATACACTGTCCAGCTCTAAGATAACAATAACATATAATAAATATCAGGCATTCCATACCAGAAGCAAATATACCAATAAACATCAAACTCAGATTATTCATATAGCTTTATCAAGCTCCACGTCCATGAAAAACTCCAACTCCTCATTACACACCTTATAGAACCTGTTCCCAAAGCCACCAACTCCATGGTACACTGTAGAGTTCCACCAACTCCCTCAGTTGATGGTAACGGTTGTTGTATGAGTCTACAAACACAATTGTTTCTCTATATGTTCTTGTAGATACATTTACTTCAGCCTACAGCCCTAGTCTTCGTCTTTTTCTGGCACCATATCAGAGAACAAGGTCAACATACCATCTTCGGGCACCTTAAAAGGTCTGGCTCCCATCGCTAAGATGAATGGGACTAACTACGAGTTGTGGACTGTGCAGTTTATGAGCCTTATGCAGTGCAATGGGAAGAAGCACATTCTGACACATGAAGAGTTGATTAACAAGATTAGGACTAAAGCCTCTTGAATCTGGTGCCTTGGCCTTGGAGATAGTCAGTAATATCCTACATCAACACAATGTCAAGGTGATGTTGGACATAGTCACAACCACATACTCTCAGGCGAACAATGAGATGAAGATACTGCAGCTACATCATGACATCTTCACGGTCAAGCGGAATGGTCGTCTTCTTTATACCTTATACACATCTCTCCGGGACATGTTTGAGAAGATCCACATCTTCATGCCTCTGGCTGCTACTCCATAGTAGCAAAAGGCGTACAGGAACACCACCATGGTTGGTATCTTTTTGGCGGCTCTTGATCCCGAGTATGATGTACGGTCCCGATTACATGCATATACTACCTACCTCCCATGTAGGAAGCTTACCACAGACTTAGCAGGATCATAGTCCCTTCGTTATCCTCCTCTCAGACATCTTCGGTGATGACCACATCTCACGATAGAGGAGGATCTTCTCAGTGCAGAGGATATGGTACTCGTGGCAAGGGTAGGGCTCGTCCACGCCAGCCATGTACTTATTATCACTGCTTTGATTACTCCGAGGATACATGCTATTCTAAGCATGGCTTTTCGACATCTTTCCATGTTGTTGAGCAGGTTGAGGCTCTTGGTGCTCTGGCCACTGCTACTGACCAGAGATTCGTTGAGTTTCTCTCCTGTCTGAGGGAGATCATGCCTCATGTTTCTGGACCCTCTAGTGCTCTATCATGCATGTCTAACGTCGTTGCCTCAACTTCTGCCAGTGCTTTAGGTATAGCTTATACCCTTACTAGTTGTCTCAGGGTTGACCTCTTAGAGTGGATCATGGATTCATGTGCCTCTCATCACCTATGTGGAGACAGAGCTCAGTTCACTTCGTACATATCTATTCATTCTAGCAGAACAATTGTCATTGTTGATGGGGCACATTCTTCCATCGTAGGACATGAGGAGATTTGATTGCCACAATTCATGCACCTGTAGAGTGTTCTTCATGCTTCTGATTTTTCAATGAATTTATTATCTGTTAGTCAAATAACCCAATATTTACATTGTCGTGCCATCTTTGGGTCCTCTTCTCTTGTGTTTTAGGATATACTCACAGGCGTGGTGATTGGATGTGACTGTGAGCAAGGGGGTCTATAGAGATCGGTCTAGTCCCTGTATGTTAGTGCTTCTTCCATTCCCACCGGGCAAGTCTCCCCCTTCATTCGGCATCTTCGGGTCGGTCATCTTTCTCTACATGAAGTTGTATAAAGTCCTCCTTCAGATGCCGCCATGATCTATTTTTCAATGTGAGGCTTGCTAGCTTGGGTCTTATTATTGTTCTAGTTATCTTGGTCGTCAGATTCATAGCAGTAGTTCTTTATTTGAGTTGGTACATTTTGATATTTGGGGTCCAGTCGTATCCCTAACCATTAGGGCACATGTTTTATCTTATAGTTGTTGATGATTACTCTAGACTGTAATTGATTTTTCTTTTGAAAAATAATTATGAGGAATTCGATCTTATATTTATGAAATAAAGAATATTTTTTCTGGTAAGATTAAGTATGTGCGCTCTGATAATGCCTTGGAGTTTTGTACTACTCAATTATCTTATTTCGTTAGGTCTCATGGCATTATACATCGGATTTCTTTCCCTTATACTTCTCAGCAGAATGGTGTTGCAGAATGCACACACGATCATCTTCCTATTGTGATCAGGACCCTTCTCATTCAGAGTCGTGGTCCCCACTCCTTCTTGGGAGGTGTCATTCTCACTACATGTTATCTTGTCAACCGAATGCCATCCTCTGTGTTAGGTGAAAACATTCATTTTTTGATTGCGCTTCCCGATATGGATCTTTTCTCCCTGACACCTCGTGTCTGTGGTTCAGTAGCTTTTGTTCATCATCTGACACAGGTCTGTGATAAGCTCTCTCCCATAGCTATCAAGTATATCTTTGTGGGATACACCCTGACCCATAAAGCGTACCGTGCTTTGATCCAGTTAGACAGAAGTACTACGTTAGTGCTGATGTCACTTTCTTTAATACGGTCATGTACTTTACTCCTATATTTGACATGATGATCGCATCTGAGTTTGGTAAGGAGGTTTACATACCCCTCCTGCTTTACCACCACCTTCTCCTATGGTTCCTCCGACACCACTACTACGTCCACTAGCTCCACCCCCTATCGATCAACTCTGACCTTTCTTTTACACTCACAGGAAATTCACTATACCCCCTGCTTATGTGCCTTCCCCATCATCTAGCACGTCCTAAGTAAATCATGAGCACTTGGTTTATATTGATGGCACTTGTAATTTGTATGTTTCACTAGACATTTTACTTGTTGAGCAGCTTGCACCACAGGTTGCAAATCATGAAGATGATCTGAATTAACCCATTTCTCTTCAAAAGCAGAGGCGTACTTGTGTTATGTATCCTCCTGTAGCACATGTTTTTTTTGGGTGTATGTATGCTGATTTTAAGAGGTTTATCGTGGGTCTCTTAGCTGTGGAGATCCCACGAACGTATCAAGAAGCTATACAAGACAGTCAGTGGGGAGTCTTGCTATGGAAGAGGAGATGACAACACTCCAATCATGTGGCACATGGAGCTTGGTTACTGCCCCCACTAAGGAATCTATGCTTGGCTACAAATGGGTGTTTACAGTTAAGCACCATGTAGGTGGCATCATTGATCGCTACAAAACTAGACTTGTGGATCGTGGATTCACCGAGACTTAAGGGGTAAACTATAAAGGCACATCTCTAGTGGCCCGTCAGTCTATTATTTGGATTCTCCCCTCGGTTGCAGTTGTTCGAGATTGGTCACAGCCTCAGCTGGATATGAAGAACGCCTTTCTTTATGGTGATCTGCAAGAGGAGGTGTGCATGCATCAACCATTGGGTTCGTTGCTGAGGGGGAGTGTCAGAAGATTTGCAAACTTCATAAGGTTATCTATGGCCTTAAGCAAAGTCTTAGGACATGGTTCCAGAAGCTCTCAGACTTGATAGAGTAGCAAGGGTTCGTGAGATCGACTGTAGAGCATTCACTATTTATTCATAGGTCTCAAAGAGGTATCATTATCATTCCGGTTTATGTTGATAATATCATTATTATAGGAGATATGCAAGGCATTAGTGTGGCTAAAGAGTTCCGTGGACAATATTTTGTCACCAAAGGCCTTGGCGAATTACGATACTCCCTAGGGCTTGAGTTCACTTGTAACCAATGAGGTCTTGTTAAGACCTAGAAGAAGTATATTACATATCTCTTTTCAGAGACATGCATAGCAGACTGCAGACATGCCACCACTCTCATGAATGCTAGTATGAAGCTATATGATGATGATATGGAGGAACTGGACAAGAGGACATACATGGAGCTCGTTGGGAAGCTCCTCTATGTGACTATCATGAGGCCAAATATCTCATTTGTTGTAAACAAAGCGAGCTAGTTTATGGAGCAGCCGAGATAGGTCCACATGGATGCAGTTCACATGATTTTGAGGTACTTGAAGTTTTCTCCAATTACTTGATTGTTCTTTAGTAGAGGAACATCCCTTTCCATTACAGCTTGTGCAGATGCAGACTATGTTGGATGCTCCAATGACAGGAAGTCTACATCCAATTTTGTAATATTTATAGGGAGTTCTTTGGTATCATGGAAAAGCAAGAAGTAGACTGTAGTTGCTAGATCGACTGTTGAGTCGTAGTACAAAATAATGGCATGAGGGAGCACTGAGACAATGCGGATCATATCCATTCTGACAGATTTAGCTATTGATGAACTTCTTCTAATGCAGTTGCAATGTATTAACCAGGTTGCTCTTTTCATCGCCAACAACTTACCTTCCATGAGAGGACCAAGCTAATTGAGGTTGATTGTCATTATACTCGTGACATTAGTCAGATGGATTTATCTCCATTTCCCACATTAGCTCAGGGGAACATACACCATATTTGTTCACCAAGGATCTAGCCAGAGGAACATTTCAGAGATGTTGTTCCAAGCCATAGATGATTGACATATGTGCTCCATCTTGAGGGGAGTGTTGAGAGATATATTTATCTTTATTTATTTTATGTATTCTCTTTTCTTATTGTCTCTATTATGCAATTTTTCCAATAATATTTCTCCTCTCTATATAAGAGAACTCTAGAACGTCATGAATCATTCATTATTCTATTCCCACACTAAGGGTGGGAAGTTTGGAGCCCATGCACTACCGAGGTGGCTGTGGCACAAGATTGAAGATCAGTTCACGTGTGAGAAACCTCATGCATGTGAGGGGAAGGCACGGCTGTGTTCTTCTTCTGATTGGGATAGATTTTGGTGGGGAATTTTTGGCGGATATGTTGTGGATACCACAATGTCAATCTAGGATTTCCCCTCTGGTATTTTGTGGAAGGGATCGAAACATTATATTGAGCAATAAGCCCTTAACTCTTTTTTTATTGGAGAGAAAGGGTCTAAGGGTTAATGTGAAAATTGCAAAAAAAGGTCCAAAAACAAAAATAATTGGAAATAAACTAATTGCAACCGAGACAACCAAGACACATGTAAACTCATTTACGCTTTTTTGTTTGCGTTGACCAGATACCACATTTTTTTACGGTGAAGAATTAGCGACTATGTTTAAATTGTCAATTAGATGTGGTTACAGTGACATTTGCTTGTTGTGGGTGGTGCAGAAATAAACTTAGGATGTATTGTTTTATTTTTTAGAAACAAAAAAATAAATACATTCATCTAAGGTAAAACAACCAAAACAACCCAGGGTTCATATCATTTTAATAGAGTTACATGCCAGGAGTTTGTAAGCACTGGGGATATAGATCCCCTAGGAAGCACACACAAGACAACTATTTTCAAATCAGAAACAAAAATCATGCATATCTGGGAAATCTTCTGCTTCTCTGTCTTCCGACCATGCAGGAGGTAATCATGTTTCTTTTTCTTTCTAGAAAAGCTCCTCTGTTTTCTTCAGTGGGGTAATTTCCTTCTACCATAACTTCTCAGTTTTCCATCAGACGTGTATACACAATTTCCACGCGACCTGAAGTTCAGATACAGATTTTATATGGAATGGTAGATGTACAAATATAATTTAGATAACATGGAACCAAAGAAATTTATCAAGTTCTTTGAGGATCTCTCCCATCTATGATTCAATATCCTGGTGAACTTTTTTTCATTGCTCCTTCCAAATATACCAAGTTGGTGCTGCATTTGCTTTTATCTGCCAGTAGGCATTTAATTTTGTATCGTCCTCTTTAATAAAAAGTGGTGAAGCCTTCTCCCACTTTAAGCAGGGTCAGCTACATGGATTCTTGCTCAAATCCATGTTGAAAGATCCGATTTTTTACGCTGGTTGTCGGCTACCTAACACAACCCACACAAGGAGGGATCCCATCTAATTTTACGCTGGCTGTTGACTATCTTCCTCTTTAATATGAAAAAAAATTGTACGGAGAGCAAGGCATAAGTATCATCAACTGGCTAAATATTTTAAATTACAATTAGGCAATGATACAATAAATGATCCCATGTTTCTTCGTTTCCTTTGCAAAGAATCATATATTTGCCAGACACTTATTACTCTGTTAGATAGCTTGTCCTTGGTCTCATACTTGTTTTTAAAGAGGTGCCAAAGAAATGTCTCCCTGTGATGAAAAGGTTTCTTCCAAAGGCTATGATGAAAGTCCGAAATAGTGTGTCCATACTGGAATACTGAATTTTTTCTTTGCTCAAGCATGGAGTCTGTCCCTTATTTTCTCTTGCAGGGAAATAATTTTGTCTCCCCCTCTTCTAGCGTGATGCCTATGAACCTATTTTCCAAGTCCACCTGATGCCAAAATCTGAGAGCAATCATAGTTTTCAAACTTGGAAGACAATTATTTATGCTCTAAGTATAACAAGCCTGCCGTCTAGTTTTTTTGTTTCCAACAAATGGCCGAAGTTCATGGAATTAATCTTTTGACAGGGCTGTCTGTTAAAACCATCCATCTAGAGAAGTGAGTTTTCTTGAAAAATGATTTGTTTTGTGGAAGCCTCACGGGGGGATTTAGATCCCTTTTTCAAAACATGCTAGGTGTTCGAGTCTCCCCTCGTATTAGTCATCTTAAGAGGAATGGGCTTTCCCTTAAAGTATGAGGTGTGTATGATTTCCCTGCTTGTTGCCTTTTCTCCTTCCATGATAGACATTGTGTTCTTAGACAACGCTGTGTCATTACGGCTTTCCGAATGATCCCCCACCCTTCATTCTCCATGAGTCTGCAAATTTTCTTCCAAGCTACCATGTTTCCTTCAAGGTGTTGGTTTTCCCGTTCCAGAGAAAATTTCATCTAATTTTGTCGATTTGGTTTGAGGGTTGATAGGAGATGGTTTGCCAAAGGGTAAGGCTAGTGTTGACTAAGGTAACCCTTGCTAGAATAGCTACCTCTGGAACCTTCCAATCGCTGAGTATGGATGAGAATATACAAGGGTTGTCAGCAATCAGCTCTAAATGTTCTCGGAGGAAAGGGAAACCTAGGTAGTGTAAGGAAAATTTTCTCAGCGGTCATCCAAAAAGAGAGGTCACTTCTTGTTTTTCTTGTTGTATGAGACTTAAACGGTGTATCAATGGTTTATAAGTGTTTACCTTCAATACACGAATTGAATATTTGTAATGTCTTCCTCTAGACCTGGTATTGTAAATCCGTTAATTCAACCTTAAGAGGCCAGTTGTTTAAGCATTCCGTAAAGGATGTTTATTGTGTTTAATGCATCAATTTGTTCTTTAGAAATGTGCATTGTGTGTGTGGGGCGGGATGGGGGTGTGATTTTGATATTTTTTGGCACAATGGTCCACCAAGATTTATGATATAATCCTTAGGGGCATATTTATCAGTCTGTGCCCATTTTTATAGAGGAAGTGTAATGATTGAGTTACTTGTGTGCATGATGTTCTCCCATTGAAAATCCTTACAGTGTAAATTATTAAGTAGGGCCAAACAGTCTTTTTTACTAGCGGTTCAGTATCCCTTGAAGAATTTTATGATGAAACCATCTAGGCCAGGTGCCTTGTATGATATGGATTTCCTTGTGGCACCTTCCACCTCGGTAAGAGTGAAATGGGATATCAGCTTTAGTGGATCTTCAGTTCGCCCCGCAAGGTTATCTCCCACCTAACATCAAAGAGGTTCTTCGCAACCTTGATCCGAGCATAAGGTTCTATAAAAGCTTCAGCGATTCTTGAGATCTGTTATAGGTTCCAACAAGATAGTCCATTCTCATCTTTAAGTGTCAAGATTAGACATTTATTTCTAGTTATGAAGGTTGCCGTATGCTGCAATTGTTTGCTGTTATCCTGCTCAGGTCATCTGATTTTGGCTCTCTGATTCCATCTTTTAAAGTCATCCTCATTGTTTCTCCAAATTTTGATTTAACATCATCAACCTCTCTACTTCGTTCATGTTTTTTAAGACATATTTTGCTTGACCTCCTTAATGAGCCTAGGGAGTCTAATTTTTCTAATTCTGCAAGTACTTAACATCATCCTGATCATTTTCCTTCTTCCAGAGCTATATCACCTTTATAGCTCCCTTGCTTTGCAGTCCCGGATATGAAACATATTGTTTGAAAATACTGGTTCAAGCCTCAAGCCACATATTTCTGATCAGCTTCGCAAAGGAACCTTTCGAAACCAAAAGATTTCCATTCAAAAGCAGTGCTTCAGGGGACTTAAAAGTCATTCCTTCACAAGAATTGGATTGTGGTCCGAAAAAGTATTAGGTAGAGTTAGTTCGGGATCATATTGAGAAAAGAGTTTTCACAGGGTTCCCTCTCAAGTTTCGCCCAACTTCCATGCGAATGCTCGCATGATCAATTGAATGTGGCTTCCCTTCCATGTCTGGAACCTCAAAGAGTCCCCAGGTTTAGATCTAGTTGTTGAAGCGAACTCGGTGATGGTTTAACATGCTTCCCGACAATCTATAACCCCGTCCTAACCTTCTAGTGCATGTGCGCCTTGGTATAGTAGCCCCTACATAATATCTTATAATAATCAAAATTAACATTCTTCAGCCCAGTTAGAATTCTCATGATTTAGAAATCTGATTTGAGTGCCAAGTCAAGCGATCCAGCTCCCATAGTTTTGCTCCCACGTTTGGATCTCTAGCTCGTGTTTCGTGAAGAGCGAAGAGATTTATTTTATTTGTTCTTTCAAGTTCCATTAGAGTTAGAATAGAGATCTTCCTGTCACCCCACCTCTCATAGTCCATGATAGAGTTGTTATTTCCATTTTAAAACCGCCCAAAAAAACTGCTCTATCAAAAATTTTTGTATAAGTTTTTAATCAGGATTCCAAAAGCTCCTTAATAAAGTTTGCTTCATGATTTTCATCAAAACCCACTTTGGTAATATTGCGAAGCTTCTGGGTAAAAAGAAAAGTGTTTGGGTTGAAGTTTTTCCCCAACCATTCCAGCCTCCGTCATCATAATTTTCAAAAAAGTATCAGGATAAAAGATAAAGTAAGACATTTTCCCATAAAAATTGTGTGGAATATGAGGGGTACCTCATACCTGGCTCTGATGAACACTTGGTGGAACTTGTTTCAGCTCCCAGTGATTTGACTGGGCCAAGTTGCTAAGGGTGGGAGTAGTTGCGACCAACGATGCCGCGAGGGACCCCGATAGGAGGGCTTTTAGTTTTTTCCAAAGAGGGTTCACTAATGGGTGTACCATTTTCTGCAACCAACGCATGGAGGTTTCCGTTTGTTCACGACTCGGCTCCCTCGGCTTAGCTTTCAAGGGCGCTATAGTGGAGCCATGGTGATTTGTGGAAGGTTCATTGTCCAATTACACCCGTTCCCAAGCATTGAGATGGCATGTCCATTACGGTTCCACTGAAATATGCTCTTTTGATTTGGGTCCTTCAATCGATAAGTCGACTGTATGAGACCCGCCGTCATGATGCATGCCAAGGAGTCATAGTGCACATATGCAACCTCCATGTTGTACTTGAGAGGATGGAAGGTTGCTTCAATATCCATCAGCGGTAGCACAACACTTCAATTCCCACGAGGATGGTACTAATATCTATAATTTCCACATAAGTTTAACCAGATATGCCTCATCGTCAGCAGCCAGAGATGGTATTTCGAAGGGTAGTAATTTCTTGAAGTTCTTCATGATGTTGTTTAATACATAACGATACCAATGATGTAGAGGGAGGCCCCGATATGGCTAAACTTTTTCCACCCTCCTTACTCACATGAAAGAAACCATTTGTAAAAGTAAATGGTCGAACCATCAAACATCTTAATAGATATGTGTGCAAGTTAATTAAAGATCCTTTTAGAAGATATCTGGAAAACTAGTTGTTGCTTAGAAATCTTCTAACAACAGTTGATGGCATTAGGATGTCTCTAGGGTGTCTTTCTTTCACCCATTTCAACGATGGTTTATCTTTTGAAAATTCGCTGATAAGGCATCCTAGGAGAGGGTTTTCGATGGACAAGGCTTCCCTGCAGATACCTGGCAACTAATTGTCGCGTAGAAATCTTCCAACATTTAGGTGGCATCAGGAGATGCCTCTAGGTCATTTTTCATTCAACCATTTCTGTGATTGTATATCTTTTGAAAGTTCAATGAGAAGGCATCTTACGAGATGGTTTCTGACGGTTAAGGCTTCCATGCAGATATCAGGCTGCCAGAATGGGGCAATCAAACCTCCTCCCATCATTTAAGTTGTGTGGTTTAGTTTTTTTTTTTGGGGGGGGGGGTGTTCTTTTGGAGGAAGTGTTAGCGGGATGGGGAGAGGAGGCTTGGACAATGGGGTTTGAAGCATGAGAGTCCATCATGGGCAAGGAGGCTCGGCCAAAATTGTTAGGGATAGTTCTTTGCCTATATGACACTCTTGTCTACATTCGAAGAAAATGACAATGCTGGAGCACCACCACTTTATATGCCCACTTTTTAGGCATTTGAAGCATCTGAGATTGCTAGCGGATAACTTATCGGATTTTGATGTGGACATCCGGAATCTGCAACAATGGCATTTGATTTTACCCCCGAAGTGACTGCCACCCTTTGGTTACATCCATTATGGCATTTGTCTGTATTTCTAGATTCGCTATAATGGTCTGACAATTCAGCCGCCTTTTTTGGAAACCCAATTCACCGGGAGCAAAAAGGATGATTCCATTCAAACAAGAAAAAAAGGTAACTATGCTGGAAAGACACTAGCTGAGGTCTGGAGTGAGAACGGAGCAAGGGTATATGGGAGAGGAGAGTGGCACACCTTAACACCCCAAGGGGATGCTCAGTTGCAGGGGAGGGAGGATAGAACCTGAAAAGATTGCCCGGCTCTCCTTGAGAATGGCTGCTCTCTCTCCTTTCTCGTATGTCCGTAAACTAAATCATTGAATGCCATTTTGTTTTCTTTGTGTTGGAAAGCACAGAAGCCGTGATCTTTGAGATTTCTTTACCTGATGGAAAAGCCAAATGCAATGGATGAGAGTTTTCACTTAGCTCCCTTTGATAATATCATTAGCGGAATGCTCCTTTTTATAGTGCTCTTCGCAGAATACTCGTATATGAGAAAAGGCATTATTTCAAAATTTAGATAGAAGTATTCTTATATGAATATCATATATGTCATTGAAAATATCGTACATAATTTGATCTCAGGAGACTAAGACAAGTAAATCTTCTCCAGAATCTTACTTGCAAAGAAATATAGCAGGGGTAAATCAACATGGATTGTTCTTGTTCTATTTTATTTCCATATGGCATTATCAATCTGTAGCTTCCCATTTCATCTTGCTACCAAGTAATGTGCTGTGCTGAACATGCAGGTTTTTCACTTCAGTGTCCTGGCAACATATTTTAGATCTAGTTCCAAATCTGAAATTATACGGGTACTTCACATGCCCTCATCATCATTTTGATACATAAACAGGGTTTTTCATCTTTTACTTATTCATGTATGATTACAGGTGAACATGTTAGCATCAGGTGATAGCGACGTCGATGAGAATCTCTGTGTGCAGCATTGGTGTCCTCTACACATGGGGGGCTGATCTTTTTGGTTCCAATACCCCATGACCATTGGTAAATTTGGCTCGTCTCTTAAGCAGCCTCCATGAGTGTCACTTTCTGGTTCCCAGTTGGAATTTGAAGTTAAGTTAACTGCGGTTGCTGAACCTGTATATTTTGTTACTATGAAGTAGCAACGGGCAGCTGAATTACGGGTGAGCAGGGTCTCTAACAGTGATAAAAGAAGCAGGATGTTTTGTCATTAATGGAAAATCTATTCAATAGGTTGTGGGTTTTACTTTCACTGTGATATACGTGTGTTATAGTCTTGCTTAACGTAAAAATATTGTTGCTATTAGCTTAATTTGTATATAACTGCCATCGTCTTAAAAGATGGCCGTCCTTACGATATTGGTTTCCTTGTATTTTTGGAATGATTACATATATATACTCATGTTGAAACAATGTATTTACATCTAAATCTTTATGTACTTCATAGTTACATCCTAACCCTTGTAAAATATTACTAGGTCTTATGTCTATCATTATGAGGAAAATTCGCATGGGGGTTCTCGTGGAAGGTTATTCCACGTGACCTCCATGCGAACATATATATTGTTATGTACGGCAAGGAAGTTGTGATCTCAACTCACAGCTCCTTTGTTAAGAGAGTTGTGGGTTGAAGTCACGGCTCCCATCCAAAGAAGCCGTGGTTTGAAGTCACGGCTAGGGTTTGAATATAGTCCCAGCTACGACCCTCCCCCACCCCCCACACGAACAGAACATGGTCCCTCCACCTCTACAAGTCACTGGCTCATGCTCCCCCACATCTCCAGAGCCATTGGTTGAAACCGTGGCCTCCGTCGCTCTGACCATCTCCTCCATCGTCATCCTCTATTGTGGTCGCTCCTATGAGAGGCTCCTCATCCATTGGGTTGTTGTCTTCCTTCATTGTGAGTATATCCTAACCACATTTGTTTGCAATGATATTTTTTATTTGATTTTGTGTGTTTCACATGCTAGTGTCTATTGTTACGTGTGGTGTATCTAAAGTAGTGTATTCCTAGTGTGTAACGTTAATTATTTTTTTTTAAGGAGAGTCGAAGTCATGGAAGTAATGTGCTTGTGTCATGTTGGTGGGAAGAGTAGTCAGAGATGGCAAAGAAGTCATATACAAGGAAAGTCGAGTGAAATATATAAGAATCGGGATGTGTTTAACCTTTAATGGATTGATCGAGATGAGTGCAACCTCATTTCGTATCGACATTACTAATGGTGCAGAGCTTCATGTATTTCAAAGGATGTTGGAGAGCAATGCCACTTTTTTTGTTAATGTCGAGTATGATGGTGATGTTGACGATATTTGGAAGTATCCTCAGATGATGGGAGGCTCATACCGACTGGTTATGTTTACTGACCTCGTATGCACATGAGATCGTATGTTGGTGCGCCAATCTGCGGCTAAGCTTACAAGAACGCATTCCGTGTCTCATACATCCAGTGTATCACGACCCACTTCTGCCATGGCTCACGAACCTCCTCATGTATCTCCAACTCATGTGGATATGACAACATCAGTATATTTTCCCCAATCTTTGGGACCTCATCTAGATGACCCCATCTCCACTATAGGGGAGGACCATGCTCCCGAAATTGATCGTATAATGGAGGATACCTAACATAATACTGATGATGAAATGGAAAATGACGACGACAAATTGCTGAATGGTGAGAACCAAACAATGCATGTTGAGTCTGACATTCTTTTCTATATAATACACGTGACGGTGATGGTTACATCAAAAATGGTGATGACGTGATGGACTGTCAAGATGGATTAGCTATTTCATACGAGTTAAGGAATGTGATGACCATCAAGTCGAAAGAAGACTTGGTTTATTTAGTTAAATTATTTCACATAAACCACCACTATAATTTTGAAGTGCATGAATCCGACCGTCATGTATGGATTATTTATTGTAGCGAGAGGAGCAGAGGATGCTTGTGGTTGTTGTGTGGACATCACCACCCACTTGATGACCTCTTTGTGATTTCCAAAATGAATGCACCACATACTTGCTTGCATCGTGTAACAAACTAAGATTACTCTCAGCTTGATTGAAACTTAATGGCACATAAATTTCTGAATCAAATCAAGATCTCACTAGCCGTGAAGGTTTTATACGTGTAGTAGTCTATTTCTGATGAGTACGGGTACGTGGTGAGTCATAGGAGGATATGGAATTCCATAAGAGAATACATATAGTATATGATGATTGGACTGAATCGTACAATGAATTACCGTATTTGTTTCATACATTGGATACATCAATCCCTAGTACCATGACAGATTTCCATGGTCATCCAGTTGGTGGGTACGTGAATGTTTTCACTCGAGCATTTGGTCCATGTATCGGTGCATGGAGACATTTTAGGCACACTATTAGCATCGATGGTGACTCATATGTAAGATAGGTACAAGCAAAAGGTGCGCATTGCATGTGGCATCGATGTAGCAAACCACATCCTACCTCTTGCCTTTGCCTTCGTGTACGAGGAGGATGAAGATAGTTAGACTTGATTTTTGGTGAGAGTTCAGCTTCATGTTTTGAAGATCGTGTTGGTCCAATTCGTGTCAAATCAAACCGCGCACCCAGAATTCGTTCTATCATGCGTCACCCAAAAGTGCAGTTTCAACCTCCTTACGTGTAGTGGCGTTTCTGCCTACATCACGTTGCTAGTAGCTTCAATGATATGAAAAAATAGGAAATGAAGAGCTTGATAATAAGGGTTGGGAAGGCTTATTCATAGAGAAAGTGGACTGCTTTCATGGACAAGTTGAAGGAGATGGATGAAAATGCATTGTATTGGTTTGATACGCACAATTGTCCCAAAGATCAATGGACCTTGGCTTTTGATTATGGCCACCGTTTTAGGTACATGCCATTAACTTCTTCGAAAGTTATAATACAGTATTAAAAGATGCAAGATCTCTCCCAGTTACGATATTGGTACAGAAGACATACTACAATTACATTCAATATTTCTACGAATGTCACTGTGAGACAATGTATCATTTGACTCATGGATATCTATTCACCAAATATGTGGTAGACATGTTAAAGAGGTGGATGGATAAGTCATCGAATCACTTGAATCAGGGGTGCTCCTTTACATTTATATGGGGTGATCACAAGGCAACAAATGACACAATTTGGCCTAAGGGGTGGAAGGAAACATTCAGTTCTAATCAGTGACTTGTCTTGCACTTTTCAGAAGTGGCAAGTTCATAGAATCCTATGTTATCATGCTTGCATTGTTTTGGCACATCTAAATATTGATGTAGACGAATACATGGGCCTGTAATACACATGGCAGTGCCAGCTTCACATATATGAATGTATCTTCTACCCCATTGATGATATGGAAACATGGCTAAATTTTACAATAGAGAAAATAATTCCAGATCCAACAGAAATACAATCCAAGGGTCGAGCCAAATCAAAGCGGATTCACAATGAGATGGATATCCATGCGGATCTCATCCAACAACAGTGTGGGACTCGTCGTCAACTTGGTCATAATCGTCAGCATAGTAGTCATGCTCCACCAAGTACAAACAAGTGTGGTTTGTGTGGGAAAAGTGGCCACACAATAGGAGAAAATGTCCAAATCATACAAATAAAGGTAGTTTATTTATTATTATTTATGAACTTTTATATACTGTTTTTAATTTATGATTAAAGCATTCAATTTACATTTACTTTCTATAATAGTGTAAGCATTTAATTATTTGGAAAATGTTGCAGATGGAGCTGTGGCCCATTGATCGATATGTTGATCGTCTACAACGCTCTCATAGATCTAGGATTGTTTGCCAGAGAGATGTACGTGGTTATTAAAATTGTACCATAAGTATTTACCATGTTATTCATTTTGTTATCTAATGCATTTCCTTTCATGAATGCATATTAGGTGGCGAGATGGTTGCGGTATCGATGCAGAGAGAGCATATTGCACCATTGCCACATTAATGAGCGGATGTATATACTGCGGGTTTTTTGGGGTGACGCAACTGGACTTCATACCACTTTATTGGCACTTGATCATTGCATTGGTGGAGAGAGGGCACTCGGATACTCATACTTTTCACATGCGTCGTGAGGAGATGACGATCACTTTGTAGGACGTGGCTTATATATTTTTGATTGAAGATCAATGGACACCATGTGATTGGATACACATCATCCCCTAGCTGGTCGGGACTTTGCGAGAGGCTTCTCAGAGTGAGGCATGAGAAGCCTAGCGTCAATGGCCCACGTATCTACATGACGTGGCTTATAGAGCACGTCTTCGTACTTCTAGAGGTTGCCGATGAGGAGACCATTCTACACCAAACTCGTACATACATACTACAGCTCTTAAGAGGGATTATCTTTCCAGACAAGTCAAGGAAAGTGGTATCCTTGATTTACCTCCCCCTCCTCAAAGACATGGAGGTATGCAAACAGTTTTCTTGGTTGTCTGCTTGCCTAGCTTTCTTTTACAGATAATTGTGCATCACATCCAAAGCAGAAGCAATAGAGATTTGTGGCCCTCTTGTCTTACTGTAGCTGTGGGCATGAGAACATTTTTTCCCACGTAGCACCCATTGCGCACCAGATGCTCAATTTGTAGGGGATCCCCTTAGGATGTCGTTTTGAGGTCACTACTGAACCCACACACGTGGTATGGTCATGCCCTGACACATTTGACCTTCAAACAACCTCATAGGTATAAAACTAAATCTACCATATTGTTATACTACGAGTAGTTATACCTGGTTCTAATATAATTTTGTTCATTTACTTTGGTTGTTTGGACATTGTACATGTCAGATGTGTTGCAGATGCTTCCTCTATACTGCTTAGAAGTACAAGATCTGTATGTTGCAAGAGTACCATCCGTCCATTTCTATTGAGTTATATACTCCCAATCGTGTCCTACGATAGTTTGGAGTAGTGCAGGGGATCCCAGGTTCGCGCAACATCAAACTCCACTCGATAGATCTTCGATGGAAGATCAACGTTGATTGGATCCAAATCCATGCCAACATCTTGGGGATGTGGGAGAACAAGAGGGATTATATTTTAGAGATGGTCCCTATAGTGGCGCGAGAAGATGGGGTCACATACGACTACATGAGTTGGTACAACTGTATCACCTGACGGTTCATTGGTAGACACATGTGCATTATGGACTTTGTTATAAGTAACACTTAAATATCCTTGCATTTTCAACATATCAAGAATATAACTCAAGTCTTTCTTCTTTTCAAGTATCAATGTTTAGGGAGATCCATCTCGCAAGGGATGACCCAAATCATGTGACCTTTTTGGTGGTTGATTTTGCCATCAAGTGACAATTTAGAGATAACCCAGATGATGATGAGGAGGCTGGAGAAAATGAAGAAGTGGAGTCTGTAGAGCCAACTCCTACTGAGCGGGGTCGATGATGCGGACATGGGCAAGGATGTGATGGTGCTCGAAAATATTTCCCAGAATGATCATATATAGGCAAATGGTTTGTCGTGGTGTGGAAAATTATTTGTCATGCCACATGGACGAACACGAGGGGACTGGGAACCTAGATTTTCACTGCGGGTGCATGTTTTTGCTGTTCATGTGGCATACCAAATGGTTTGCCACACGCGACAAATCCTTTGCCGCTTGCAATACATGAAGCGGCAAACGGTTTGCCGATATATACCCATTTTGGGAATTACTTTTAAGTTGTATCCATTCTGAATAATATTTTACAAAGTTATTATCCCATGAGAGAATAACTCTAGAATGTGCTTTCTAGTTGCGAGCCCAGAACGAGAGAGCTCTATCACAAGTGTGCATCTAATGTCGAGCGTTGTTTAGTGCGGCCATGGACGCGCCCCAATAACCACATGTTCTCGTACATTATGATATTGTACACTTTTTTACTTGATTGATGCACCTCATTTCCCAAATACAAAAGCTTAGACACTGAGAATTCGTATTGACACTTGTCGTTCTAGACTTCTCTTATAGTCACCATAAAGAGGGAACCTTAAAGTCGCATACATCTCATATATGGAATATGTGAGAGGATTTGAACTCGATATCATGATCACTAGATTCCACTTCTGGTGCAATTCAAGAGCGTGCAACTTATGGTATGTATGTAAACAACAACAACGACGACTTCTTCCACTTTAAGTAGGGTCGGCTACATGGATTTTTTTCCTCCATTCGATCTATCTTGAGTCATTCTAGGGCTTAGATCCAAAAAATTAAGATCCCTTCATAGTCTCATTCCAACACTTATTGGTCCTTCTACGCCCTCTTTTAGTCGGCTCAACATTCCAAAACTCACATCTCCTCACTGGTGCATTGACCGGCCTCCTTTGTACATGGCCAAACCACCTTAAGCAATTTTCTCGCATCTTATCTTCGATCGGAGCTACACCCACTTTCATTATGATGGCATCATTCTGAATCCGATCTTTACGTGTATGTTCACACATCCACCTTAGTATTTTCATTTCTGCTACCGTCATTCTCTGCACATGTCTATGGTTCACATGCCAACATTCAGATCCATAGAGCATAGCAGACCTCACAACTGCTTTGTAAAACTTTTCTTTGATTTTTAAAGGAATTTTCTTATCACAGAGAATAGTAGAGGCTCCTCTCCACTTTAGCCAACATGTGTTTATTTTATTTGTAACATTTCTATCAATTTCTCCATCATGTTGCACAATAGATCACATGTATCTAAAAGAATCTCTCTTCTAAATTTTATCATCATCAATCTTAACATTGATTCTTTCACCATTGCTTCCATTAAAAGTACACTCCATATATTTAGTCTTAGCCCTACTTATACGAAATCCTTTAGTCTCCAAAGCATGTCTCCAGACGTCAAGCTTCTCATTTACTCTATCTCTAATCTCATCAATTAACACAATATCATAAGCGAATAACATACACCAAGATATCTCATCCTGAATGTGACTTGTCAACTCCTCCATAATCAAAGTAAAAAGGAATGGACTCAAAGTTGAACCTTGATGAAGACCAGTGTTGATGTCAAAATAGTACGTCTTCCCAGAATGGATCCTTACACAAGATGAAGCCCTATCGTACATATCTTTTATGAGGTTAATGTATAGGATATGCACTTGTCTCTTCTCCAAAACTTTCCACAATATCTCCCGTGGGACAGAATCACAAGCCTTCTCTAAATCAATAAAATTCATATGGAGATTCTTCCTTTTAGCCCGATAAATCTCCAATGTTCTCCCTAGAAAGTGGATAGCTTCAATAGTTGAGCGACCTGGCATGAATTCGAATTGGTTTTCTTTTAGTTTGGAAACTTGCCTCAACCTTCTTTCGATCACACGTTCCCAAATTTTCATAGTTGTGACTCATCAGCTTGATACCTCTATAATTTAAACAATTTCGAATGTATCCTTTATTCTTATAAAGAGGCACCATGATGCTTCTCCTCCATTCTTCAGGTATTTTCTTGCTTCAACAAATAACATTGAATAAATTTATAAGTAAAGTCAAACCACTCTCACCTAAAACTCTCTAAACTTCTATAGGAATGCCATCGGGTCCTACACCTTTTCCATGTACCATAAACTTCAAAGCCTCCTCTACTTCCTTCCTTTGTATTCGTCTGTAGCTTGCACGGTTGAACTAATTTTTACTGCTAGCTAGATTTCCCAAAGTGATCTCTCTATTTCCTTCCTCAACGAAGAGCTTATGGAAGTATTGCTTCCATCTAGTCACTATATCCTTCTGAGTAACAAGCATGTGACCGTACTCATCCTTAATGCATCTCACTTTAGAAAGATCTTTGGTCTTTCTTTATCTTGCTTTAGCCAGCCTGAATATATCCTTCTGACCCTTCTTAGAATCGAGATTTTTGTAACAAACTTCATAAGCTTTTGACTTAGCTTTACCGCCTTCTTTGCTTCCTTCTTAGCTATTTTGTAGTTTGTGACAGTTTCATCTGTTCTATCCTTAGACATAGCTTTAAAGCGAGCTCTTTTAATTTTGAGCTTATCTTGCACCCGTCCACTCCACCGCCAAGCCTCCTTTTGGCTGGAGCTTCTCCCTTTGACTCATCTAGCATCTCTTTGGCTACCCATTCGGATACAAGATGCTACCGCCTTCCACATCTCATTAGCACTTTCGCTACAATCCCAAGATAGGTCTTCTAAAACCTTCTCCCTGAAGCTTGATTGCTTCAATTGAAGATTCCACCATCTAGTTCTAGTGATCTTGGAAACACTTCTTTTCTTTACTATCCCTTTTATTTGCACATCCATGACTAACAAGCGATGTTGGGTGGTCAGGCTCCCTCCCGGGATTACTTTGCGGTCTTTGCAACACAATCGCTCTCTTCTTCTCAACGCAAAGTAATTAAATGCCCCTCCCTCTTCTTGAAGAGAGTATTTGCAATGAAAAGATCATAAGCTATTACAAAATCCAAAAAGACTTTTCCCTCTTCGTTTCTATCCCCAAAGTCATGTCCTCCATGAACACTAGCATACCCTGAAGTATCCTTTATCACATGTCCATTAAAATCTTCACCTAGGCAAATCATCTCTCTTTGTGAGATTCCTTGCATAATCTTATGCAAATCCTCCCAAAAAGCTTGTTTAGTCCCATCATTTAAATCAAATTGTGGTGCATAAAGTGAGATGATATTCAGAATTTCTTCTTCGAGCACCATTTTTAGCAATATAATTCGATCTGCAGATCTTTGCACCTCAACCACAAAATCCTTCAAATTCTTACGAACAACCACTCCAACACCATTTTTGCCCTTACCTTTACCTGAATACCAAAGTTTAAAGCATGTCTTATCGATATCCGATGCTTTCTCTTCAACACATTTTGTCTCTTGTAGACATAATACCTGAATCTTCCTTCTTTCAATCACATTAACTATCTTCATCGATTTGTTAGTAAAAGTGTCAATATTCCAACTAGCTATTCACAACTTCCTTTGCAACCTCTTTTATTCTAACTTCTTTACACACATACGTCCATCATGCGAGAACCCTTGCAAATTTTGGACTGCATCCGGGCGTCGATGTAGCAGAAGTAGATTATTTACTCGCATACGTTCCTCTTGTGATAACCCTTGCAAATTTTGAACTACATCTGAGCAGCGATGTAGCGGCCTTTGCCAACTTCTCATTGCATTCGGGCGATAAAACACGTCGCAAGTAGAGAACACCCAAACGAATCTAGATGTTTGCTTAAATCCATGATTAAAAGATCCGAACAAATTCGAGACAAATTCCTAAATAGTGTTCTTAAAAGAACTTTAAGAACACTATTTAGGAATTGATCTCTTCTGCACTGGTTGTTGGCTACCTAACGTGCAACCCTCCTCAATTTACTCGGACTTGGGACCAACCATGGCTGAATTAACTTGTGCTATATACATATGACTACAAATTGCAAAGCAAACAAGAAAGCTCATTACGTTTTGGGGTAAAAATGTTTAGTTGAATTTGTATATGTTTGGTGAGTACCAATATAAGACCATCCTCTTCCCTCGCTCAAGATAGGGTGAACCGACCACCACAGCAATGAGAGATGGATCGACCACAACCTCGATGGGAGTTAGGAGACATTGGACTAGAATGCAATTAATCAATGAAGCTTGGGTATGATTTCAATTTGATGAGAGAGGAGATTGCTGGGGATGCAAAGAGCAAGAGAGCAGAGGATCTCAAGAAACACAAAGACAACTATGGTGACCATGGAACTCATCACCTCCCCCATTAATTGAACTCATTTCAAAATACGGAAGACTTAAAAAATCAAGGGATATTTACACCCATAACCCTGAGTAATTTCGTAATTACAATCATAAACATGCATAATCGTGATAAATGAGAAACCCCGAGTAATGTTTAACTCTTACATGACATAACCTTGTGTTATATTCCGTTTGGGATGCCCGTTATATTTGACGGTTGGAATCTGTGATTCATCACTCTTAAAGTTGAAAATAGAGCTTTGTCCCCGGGTATTTAACCGCATATTTCCCTTTATCTTGCATAAATAACATTCATGCATCAATCCACAAGATATGCATTTTAGCACTCATATTTGCATTTAAATAAGAAGCCAATTCATTTGTAAAATCCACTTGTAAAATATCCACCTATTTATTTGTATATTCCTTCCTAATTGAAATAACACGTTCCTTATAATGTGCACACCATTAGTTAATAACATAGGGAAGAAGGCCAGAGTTCTCTTTTGTAAAATACCCAATAAAGCCCCAAAACCCCTGGACCTTAGAATGCCCATATCTCTCTCTTATAAACTCCGAATTACGTCTACTCACCTTCAGATAAATACACATCCGGAGACCTTTAAAATGAGACTAATTTCATTCAAGGCAAAAGTTGGGTTTTTGGGCCTCCTTGTATACTATACATATGTATATTTGTATCCATGTATTTTTGTATCATATTTGACCTCATCTCCGTTTTTGGTCAACATGAAACTTGTAGATCTCATCGAGATCTACAACTTTCATGTTTTGAGTTTTTTTTCCAAATTCGGCCTCCTTCTCCCTCTAATCTCATTTTTTCTTTCAGTCACTCACAACTGGCCACGTGGCGCCCTCTGATTGCGCCACGCGACCCGCCTCCTTTGACCTATCCGCCCGCTCCCTGGACCATTGTATCTCCATCTTAATCCAACGGTCCACCGATCGCCACGCATACCCACTTTTTCCCACCGTATGATCATCCACAGATCTCATCCTCACCGTCCACACGTGCTTCGCCTAGAGTCCACCACGTGGCACTCTGTGCGCCCTCCAATCTCGCTTTGGGCGCTTTGATCTTCACCGTTCATCACCACAGTTATTTTCAGCCATTCAATCGAACACCTGAGTGCATCTCATCTGCCCGTTAGCGCTCCGTCTCCAGTATGCCACATGGCAACATCCTGGCCCTCCGATGTCGCGCCCTCGATCAGATCGCAGCCGCTCGATAGCGCCCTGATCATGATCGTTGGATCGCGAGTTCCAACGGTCGAGACATCGTCATCAACCTCCGCACGTCCCGCGCCCACGTTCTCCATCGTGCACAAGGGGCCGCCCCCTTTCAATTTTGGGCTCCACGCCGACCACCTTCTCCGACCACTGACACCACCACGACGTCGCCCACTCGTTCCTCATCCTCGCCAGCCCCCTCGACCTTCATGATGACCCTTAAAGTCGCGCCACGACACCCACAAACTCCACCCCTTCGCCAGATACCGCGTCACCTTCATCCTATAAATCAGTCACCTCCGGCCACTTTCAGCCCCATCTTCCACCACAGAGAGTGACTCCGAGCTCCCACCTTCAGACTGGTGACAACAATTTGACCCGAGGTCGAGCGACAACCGAGAACACCTCTGGCGAGATCCACGGCCCACCACCGCCGTGTCGCAGCTCCTCCAAGGCGCTGCACGAGCTCAGGACTCCTACCGACCTTCTAGCGACGACCTGGAAGCTCCCTCCGAGCTTCTGATCCCAGGTAGACCCCTCCATCTCTTCCTCGATCTTCGTCTTGTTTTTACTTTTCCTTCTCCCTTTTTATTCGCCGTCCACAAGCTTCATCTCGCTCCGCCAACCATTCTCCGAGCTCCGCAAAGGAGCTCTGATCTTTGCGAGCCCCTTAGTTTCCTCTGACGAGGTACTTCACCTCTCACCGATGCCAGCTCCGCCACCTTGGTAGAGCTCGATCACCGGTCACCTCCACTGCTCCACAGGCCTCACACGTCACTCTACACCACTCCATGGACACAATGCACGCTTCGGCTATCTTCTAACCCCCTGCAGGTGCTATCTCCTTGATTGGCCGGAGGCTCGTCGGAGCTGCATCCGAGCTCCTCCGCCACCGCATTCCAGAGCCTCTCCTCCCCTCCTGAGACCACCGGACGTTCCGCCAGCCATCCACGAATCTTTTGAGCTACACCCGATCCTCCAGCAACCTTCACCGACGATGGGAGGACGGGGCAGAGCTAGGACAACTTCGTCGGATCCCAGCCCTCTGCACCGCAGGAGGCGGAGGGCCATTGGGGACGACAACCAGCAACCGTTCGATCCCCTTGATCGAATGGTCAGGAGCCCTCCACGTCGCCACACCCCGCAGCCGTAGGTTCAGGCGGATCCTATGCGTCCAGATCGCACCACGTCACTGCCCTCTCCGCGCTCCAGGTGCCGTTGGATCAATCTAGATCCAACGGTCACTGATCGACCACGTCCTCGCCTCAGGAGCGGCCCCATCACCATTGGATCTATCCTGATATGACGGACCCAGACACGCCACGCGTCCGCAGCCAGCTGCCGTTGGATCATCCTTGATCCCACGGTCTAGATCCCTCCACGTCGCCCGATCTGACCCTCTTCCCCGACCACTAGGCTCGGATCCTCCGAAGCTACTCCGAGCTAGACCCGAACCTCCAGAGCCACCCGAGCCTCGCTCCGAAGCTACTCCGAGCCAGATCCGAACCTCCAGAGCCACCCGAGCCTTGCTATGAGCCTCCGACGACCTCCGAGCCTGGGACCCCCACGTCATCCGCACATGCGTCTTGGGTTATTTGCATCGAGACCCCTGAAGGTTTCCAGAATTGCATTTCAGTCCCTGATAGGAGACCCCACGTGAGGAGCACGTATCCCGTGGAAAATTTGCATTTACTACCCAAGTATTATAGGTAAGTGCATATTGGTCCCTGTCAGCACGTTTTATTTTTAGCAATTTTAATTTCTGTAATTGCATTTATACCCCTGTCTTTGCACACATATTTAGGCATTCATCTTAATTCATTTTTCATTTTGGAAAATTGCATTGTGTAGCTTACATTGTCCTCTTCATTATGTGACACTTGGCATATTTTTGTAATATCAGTAGATTTTTCTATGAATTAATTGGTTTAATTTTGCTATATTTTTCCCATTTATGCCTCTTAATTGATAGTAATTTCTCTGTGACTCCAAAAATCCCCAAAAAATCACACTAGATCTAGGATAAGCAGGTTTACCTTGCATAAAAAATTTATCTCAATTGCACGCATCTCGAGGCTAAATATTTCATTTAGTGATTTCCTTAATTAATTTTTAATAGGATCATCTCACATCAAAATGTAGGTTTAATAATTTTCTTGGATTCCTCACCTTCAAATCTATCAAGGGTAATTTTTATTCTCAAAAATATTATGATTTGATATTTATTAAAATAAATTTAGTCAAAATCACCTTGCATTCATTTTTAATTCACAGTAAATTTATTTAGTGTCAGAAAGTTCCAAAAAATTAGGGTAGCCTCATTTCATTGCATTTCATCATCTGGCCAAGTTTCATAATTTTTGGACTTGATTTGATCACCTATCTGAATTAACTTGTAAACTGGCCTGATTTTGCATGTTTCTTGCATAAAAAACCGAAAAAGACCAAAAAAATTATTCCCTGAAAATCAACCCTTAGACTTTGCTAAAAATCTACCTATGGAGACAGCTGCCTCCTTGAGTTCGACCTTGGGCTTGCCCAAGTAAAAAAAATTGCCGCTCGAAATTAACTTACTTTAATTAAAAGTGGTTTTTGATCTGCTCTCATTATCCGACTGCAACGAACGATATTAATTAATTTGAACATTAATTTGATCGAATTAACAAGGGTAGTGGGAGACTTTTCAAAATGGCGCCGTTGCCGGGGAGGCACGGCTTGGGTTAAATTGCAGTAATTTCTGAGTGCTTGATTTTCTATCCCCGGGTAGTCTGACCCCCTGTTTTCTTGTGAATATTTTCTGTCCTTTAATTTTTGTATTTTTTATGCCATTCTCTATCTGATCTCAATCTGTTTTTGTGCGAGGAACGCGAGGAGTTGAAGACGCTTCGAGGAATCAGCATTTTAATTCTTTGAGTGATTTGAGAGGATTTATAATTTATTTATATTTATATTTTTTCTTTATTTTTTCGCATTATTTCTAGCGGTTCCCGTTTGGGTTCTCGCGTGTGTAAAGATAGTGGAACCGTGTCCCCGTGTGCTGTGTGGATTGAATTGTAGATTAGGCTTGCACTAGCGGCTCCTCGAGCCACTCTAGGATTTGCTTGTGCTCGTAAATTTTTAGGACCACACAATACACTTAAAAGATGCACTTAGACCACAGATCTAGTCAAAATAACATGTGCTTCACTCGCTAATAGAACTGCTTGTCTAGGAGCGGATTTTTGTCGCTTGCATTTGCATATAGTGTAAAAGATTTCAATTCTGTTTTGCATCCTGCATAAAAAGCGAAGGGATCACTGTAAATATTCTCTACTCAGCATACACGTCATCGTTTTTCGTGCATCGGCTTTCTCGATTTCCCCCTCTGTTTTTCAAACTTAATTTAAACGGAAATTGGGACTGGATGATAGGCGTGCTGTGTGGTTGGACTAACAAGTGAGAACTTAACTTAAAATCAGGACTGCTAACATTATTGAACAAAAAATTCAATAAAATTGGAAAATCTGTTTGCGGGAGACCGATCCCCGACCTTGTTTTCAGGCTGAGTGAGGGTACTTGAGTGTGTGTGAACACCTTAAGGCAGAGCCCAAATCCCCACCTTCCATATCACGTTCCGACTAATCCTAGCAAATATCACAAGTTGAATTTATTAAGGTTCACTGACTAGTACCAAGTAGCCTCCGCCTGTCTCAGGTAGATAGGGGCGAAATTGCGGTACTTCACGACAAGTTGCTAGTAACCCCCCAGGGTGAAGTTCCGACCTTGTCAGCCTCCGCCTGCTTGCAGGTAGATAGGGGTAGGTCTTTGAATCCATCAACTTGGAATAGGAGCGAAGAAAGGAAGGACCGGCGGTATCTTAGGCGACAGGTTAAACAGGGAAGACGCATCCGGCTTTGAGTCGACTTCCCTATAGGCCACACAATCCTTGCTATCTTGCTTGAAAAATCACACTTAAAATTAACAAGATTAATTGGACTCGGTTTTGGGTCCTTCACTGTGTTAAGTGTGAACCTAGGGTTTTGGATTGAATTGTTTGCTTCAGGTAGGAGTCAAATCCTATCTTCACTTAGAACTCCCAATTCTTCTCGCCAAATCAAGATGAGCAACTGGGGGGATATCGACTCCTTATTCTCCAATCTATCTTTGAGCCCCCCACGAAACTCCTCTTCACCAGCTCAAGCGCAACTTGGACCACCCAGGACTCATGACCCTATTGAGTTCTGGTTCCCTCACACCCAGGGTGGTTACTCTCAAACCAACCCTTTCCTCTCCTCCGAGCTTACCGAGAAAGACCATCACCTCGGTAAGAATCCCTTTCTTGATTTGTCCTCTGACATAGACCATGTTTCATACCCAGGACTAGAGGACAAGACGCTACCTAAGCAACCACCGGATGAGGACCCGTTATGACAAATTCTTAATCGCCTCGCCACAGACGAACAATAGAATGCATATCTCACAGCTAGAATGGGACAGATCATTACAGCAGGAGGAATCGACTGACCAGTGGTTGATGCCTACAACCCAGCAGAGAACGAGATGCACAGTTGGTTGGCACCAACGGTTCCTCTTGAAGCATTCGAGCTCAAGCCCCACTTCCTTAGCCTGCTTCTGAAGTTCAACAGAAATGCCCATGAAGAACCATATGCCTTCCTCAGAGACTTCAAGCTGGTTTGCAACAACCTTAGTCATCCTAGGGTTGGGCAGGATTACATTCGACTGAAGGCCACCCCTTTCGCCTTAGGAGATAAGGCAGCACATTGGCTGAAGAACCTAGGGGTGATATGTACAACCTGGATGCAGTTCAAGGACCTATTCCTGAAGAAGTTCTGCCCTCTCAGTAGGACTAATGAAATGAGAACGAAGATCGCTAGTTTTTCCCAGGGACCCAGTGAACCATTCCATGAAGCCTGAGATAGGTTTAATGACCTAATTCAGAAATGTCCCTGCCATGACATTTCTAAGGCGATCTTTAGTCCAAACCTTGTTCTGTGGAATGACCCCGGAGATGCAGGGGTTAATCAGTGATGCCTGTGGAGGAAGCTATATGAACAGGAACGAGAATGCTGTATGGAAGATACTAGAGCAGATGGCGAAAATAGGCAGGTCGCAGGCCACCAGGGCCTATAAGTTGTCTCCCTCACTTTTATCCAATGAGACAACTAGGAGGACTGTAGCGGATCTGATAGAGGACCTCATCCCCAGCACGGGGATGATAGCAGACAAGTTAACCATGGTCGAGCAGATCCACAAGAGGGTCACTGACCTTAAGTCTCTCCACGTTTGCCAAAGCAAGTGGAGGAACTCACTGAGAAGGTAGCTAAGATAAAGCTACATGCCCCTTCTGCACCACATGTACCTATACACCGAGTCCATCTTGTACAGGAACAGGCACCGGGGCCTCAGAGTGGCTGGGTAGAGGATCAGACTTACACCTAGCAGGACCAGCATGCACCCCCACAAGTGGAAACTGGATACGAGGAGCCTCCGCAGGTGTTCGAGATCAACGAGCTGTGGTACAACCGTGACCCCGTCAGCAGACAGTCGGGGATGGGGAATGGTCAGCCTCACCGACCTTCCCCAGCTTACCAAGAAACCAGCTCCATCCCCGCACCGCGCTTTGTTCAGTCCAGGCCCGAATGAGGGTACCAGCCTCAGCAGCACCAGCAGCAGCGCACATTCCACTCAGGCCAGCAGGGCCAGTCACCGTCCCATCAGCAGCAACGGTATCAGCATGTCCAGCAGGGCCAGTACAGAACCTCATCCGCAAGTCAGCATCAGCCAGCCCAGCCCACTGAATTGGAGTCCCTCACCTTGGTAATCCAGACTCTGTCTGATAGGGTCCAACAAATCCAGAATGACTATCTGGATATGAGAACCGATCTGAATCGTGTTTCTCGTACCCAGGATCAACAAATGGCACCAAAGACCCCAATTCCCGCCCAGGTTCAGGCCAACCTGAACAACTTAACTCAGGGCCAGAACCGACCTCGTGATCAGGTATACTATTCAGATAATTCTCTATCTGAACATGAGATCCTTTCGTATGATAATGTGAACCATATATCCCTCAGGAGTGGAAGGACCGTGATCATACCTGATCGGGCACGGGCATCGGAGGAAGGAGACGCCAAGTCTCTACCTGAGGAGAACTTGGAGGAAGAAGAGGAGCAGCACCACCATCACCGGCAGAAGAAGAGGACGTCTGGGTCCTCGAAGCAGCAAACCCGCACCAGCAGAGAGTCCAACGAAACCGACGAAGAGCCCACACCTCCATCTGAGGAGGACCGTCCAGAAGTTGCAGAAGAAGCATCACCGGTTTCGCCATATCATTTTCCTTTTTGTCAGAGTCAGAGTCCGAGTCTGTTTCAGAGTCCGAGTCTTGTACAGAACTTAGTTCCAGCTTTCAATGAAAACATTTCAGTTTCAGAACCTGAGTTAGAGTGAATAATCCCTTTCCCCCGAGCTCTTAAGGGTAGAAAGAAGAAAACCAAAAAAACCAAAAAGATGACCTTGAGACGACAGAGTTCTGCAACAAATACATCAAGGTCACAATCCCCTTTGACAAGTACGTGGAAATGACTCCTGCATTTCAGAAGTACCTTAAGGTAAGATGCACACCTACTAGGGTTAGCAGGAAGACCAAAAGCCGTGTTGAGAAACACGTTCTGTCAGTAGCCACGACTTATGCAATAAAGAACTCGTTTCCAAGGAAACGAAGAGACATGGGTGCACATTATGTGGTGAGTCATGTCGATGACATTGCGTTTGTACTCACTCTCCTAGACAACGGCTCCTCAATTAACTTAATGCCTACAACCCTCTATGAGCAGCTTAATCTCGGACCTCTTAGGAAATCTAGAGCCCTCCTGCAGTTCGCTGATAAATCAACCAAGAGGTCCCAAGGAGAATTGAAGAATGTTGTAATCAAAGTCGAGGGTCAAGAATACATGGTGGACTTCACTGTCCTAGATATGGAAACCCCTCGTAATTGGAGAGACTCCCAGATCATCTTGGGCAGGCCCTTCCTCAGGACAGCTGGGGCCTTGTTTGATTATAAGATCGGGAAGATCAAGTTCCAATCTCCAAGCGGAGATGAGGAACTTGAGATGAAGCAAACCGGATGACAGAGACCAGATTCCGAATCCAGCACCGAGTACTCTTCAACCGAAGCAGACTGCGACCATGTAGACACAATTGGGCCTTGGAGATAGAACCCGGCCAGCACCGATGAGCCCCTTCCCTCTGGAGATGATCTCGTGTATGAGTCAGTTTGCGAGGTCCTCAGAAATGAGTACAGCTCAGAACATGCATCCCCCTACATCTTTGGTGACTTAGAGGCCCAGTTGGGCTTGTCAGTCCTTCCCTCTTTAGGACAATCGGAAGATGAGGATGACGAGTCGGACATGGCTTTTGCCGATTGCATGGAGACCTTTCACGATCTGACTCCGGAGCTGAATAATTTGGTGGCAGAAATTACAGAGAAAGATCCAGCCAATTCCAACACCGAACCAGATTTGATTGAGCCAGATTTCCTAGACAATCACACCATACCTGAGCTCAAGCCTTTACCCACAACATTGAAATACGCCTTCCTTGCGGGTCAAGAGAAGAAATATCTGATCATCATCAGTTCGTGATTGACCAAGGAGGAGGAATCTTGCTTGCTAGAGATCCTGGAGAAAAATCGCAAGGCAATAGACTGGAGCATTTCCGATCTCCACGGGATAAATCCCGCTCTATGTTCGCACCATATCTACTTGGAGAATGAAGCCAAACCCTCTCCTGAATTCCAACATCGTTTGAATCTAAATTTACGAGAGGTAGTGAAGAAGGAGATAGAGAAATGGTGCAACGTGAGTTTTATTTATCCCATCTCCGACTCGAAATGGGTGGCCTCGATCCATGTGGTCCCAAAAAAGTCGAGAATTCAGACGACCACCAACGAGGATGGAGAGGAGATCGTGACGCGAGTGCCCACGTTGTGGCGCGTCTATGTGGATTACAGATGCCTGAATGCCACGATGAAGAAGGATCATTTCCCCCTACCATTCATTGATCAGATCCTAGAGAGACTAGCGGGGAAAGAGTTCTTCTGTTTCTTAGATGGGTTCTCGGGCTACAATCAAGTAGCCATAGCTCCGGAGGACCAAGAAAAAACCACATTCACATGCCCCTTTGGTACCTATGCTTTCAAGCGCATTCCCTTTGGGTTATGCAATGCTCCATGTACTTTTCAAAGGTGCATGATTGTTGTGTTCATCGAAATGGTCGGCGAATTCCTGAAAGTCTTCATGGACGACTTCTCGGTCCACGGTGATTCCTTCGATTCATGTCTTAGGAATATGGAACGAGTCCTCAAGCGTTGTTGTGAGATTAATCTGGTTCTTTCCTGGGAGAAAAGTCACTTCATGGTGACGGAGGGCATTGTGTTGGGGCATGTCATCTCCAAGAGAGGAATGGAGGTTGACTCTGCCAAGGTGGATGTGATCAGACGACTCCAGCCACCAACCAACATCAAGCAGTTGCAGTCATTCTTCGGACATGTCAGATTTTATCGGAGATTCATCAAGGAATTTTCTAAGATTGCATGATCGCTAACTAAGCTTTTAGGCAAAGACATGGAGTTTGTTGTTGATCACAAATGTTTTGAGGCCTTTAAGCTATTACATGGAATGATTATGGACGCCCCGATCCTACAAGCCCCAGATTGGTCTCTACCTTTTGAGATCATGACGGATGCCTCAGACTTTGCTGTTGGGGCTGTGTTAGCACAGAGGAGGGATGGTGTCCCGTTTGCAATCCACTACGCAAGCAAAGTGCTTGATACCACTCGGCGTAACTATACAGTTATGGAAAAGGAGATGCTTGTGGTAGTGTTTGCCTTGGACAAGTTCAGATCTCACTTAATTGGATCCAAGGTAATTGTGTTCACTGACCACACGGCGCTACGATACTTGATGGAGAAGAAGGACGCGAAGGCGCGTCTTCTTAGGTGGATTTTGCTTATCCAGGAGTTTGATTTGGACATTCGTGATAAACCTGGAAAGAAGAACGTAGTAGCCGATCATCTCTCTCGTCTCGAAGATATAAATACTTTTGAGGATTCAACAATTCGAGACTCCTTCCCCGACGAGTCGATTTTAGTTATCGGCTCACTCCCATAGTATGCCAACATCGTGAACTATCTTGTCTCCAAGAAGGTTCCTGAGGGTTGGCCCACGAGCCACATCGATCGACTGAAGTCGGATGCGAGACACTACCATTGGGAGGATCCGATCCTTTTCTTTGAAGGACCGGATTGTGTCTGAAGATGGTGTATTCCTCAGGAGGAATACCAGAGTGTCCTTTCTTTATGCCACAACTTGGAGGTAGGAGGACACCACTCCGGGAAGAGGACCGCATGGAAGGTACTTCAGTGTGGCTTTTACTGGTCGACTCTGTTTCGCGATGCCATCACCTTTACGAAGTCGTGCCCAATATGTCAGAGAATGGGAGGAACCGTTGGTTCCAAGGATAAGATGCCGATGTAGCATGTCATCATTTGTGATGTCTTTGACGCATGGGGCATCGATTTCATGGGCCCATTCCCTGTTAGCCACGGGTTCGAATACATCCTTCTTGCAGTAGATTACCTATCCAGGTGGGTGGAGGCTATCCCGACCCGAGCCGTAGACAACAGGACTATCTGTAAATTCATCAGAGAGCATATTATCTCTAGGTTCGGGATCCCCAAATTGATGATATCAGATGGGGGTAGCCACTTTGTAAACCGGGAGGTGAAGAAACTCCTGAAGGACTACGGCATCGAACACCGTGTCGCCAGTCCTTACCACCCACAGACTAATGGTATGGCTGAGGTGTTGAATAGGGAGGTGAAGACTATATTGCAAAAGCTCGTCCGCCCAGACAGGAAGGACTGATCCCAGATCTTGGATCAAGTCCTATGGGCATATAGGACAGCTTACAAGACATCGTTAGGAACCTCCCCATTCCGAATGGTATTCGAAAAGCCGTGCCATTTGCCCGCAGAACTAGTGCATAAATCAGAATGGGCAATCAAGAAGGTCAATTGGAACACGCACCTTGGGCAGAAGCAGCGAGATATGCATCTGAATGAGATTGCGGAAGTCAGAAACCGTGCATATGACAACAGTTTGGTGTACAAGGACAAGGTTAAGCATTGGCACGATAGATATATCAGACGAAAAAACCTTTGTTCCTGGACAGAAGGTATGGTTGTTTAATGCTAGGCTGAAGATCTTCCAAGGCAAGTTGAAGTCCAAGTGGACGGGCCCATTCATTGTCCGTACGATGCATGATAGCGGATGTGTCGAGATCTCAGATCTCGTAGATGATGCACCGACATTCCTAGTGAATGGAAAACTGTTGAAGCACTTCATCGAATCCAATGAGCAGTTAGTCCATGTTAAGGAGATTGTATTCATGCGTGAGACAGATTCAGCAGATACACCTCGAGCCGCGCATGAGACCTTGCAACAGTGAGCTCTATCCATCGACAGCATCTTGAAAGATTCAGACTGACTCAGTTGTATATACCATCATTCCTGTACATTCTATCCTTTCTCCCCCGCGACTCTAGTGACTCATCCCAGCTTTGTTGATCACCATCTTGGACTATACTTAGGATGACCAAATCCTAAGTATAGGGGGGATGAGCCACTTAAGTCGAGTTTCTGTACATCCTCTAGGTCACATTGGTCCTCATACTCACTTCCGTCCTATACTTAGGCTGACCTGAGCCTAAGTATAGGGGGGATCGATGCCCGCATTGTATATCCATCCACTTCTCTTCTTGACCTCGTCTGCCCCATTTTTGACATTCTTCTACACTTTGTCTGTCAGAGCCTAAGTATAGGGGGACAGGACGACTTCTTTACATTTTTCGTTCTCTTTGGCTCTCTTACGCTTAGCACGAGCTATGTCTTTTTCCTCGCTTGTCGTGCTCTGAGGACATAGCACACGCTAAGTATAGGGGGCGTGTATATATTACATATATACTTTACCCATAGCTCATACTTTCACGTATCTTTGTATATATTTCGTAATAATTACGGACTGGGTAAAATTTGGAGAATTGTTTTTGTAAAATACAATTGTATAAGCTGTATAATACTCTTGTAAATTGTTGTAACATAGGAGGTCTACCTAATAGTTGAAAAAATTGTGTGAAAAATCCAAAGGCTTCTTATTTACTCTTGCATATCATCTCTACATCAGAAAAGAAAAAAAGAATCTTGCATTTCATTCAATAGCATGACATCTGCATCTCATCCGCATATCTTGCACATGCAAGGTGAAAAGCTAGTGGTTTCTGAACTAAGTTATGAGTAGATGTTGAGGAGGACTTGATTTTACCTTAATCCACCTAATTTTAGAGGAACCTTATAGGAACTGGAGTTAATATTTCTCTGGTCAAGTGACTTAATTCTTCGAGTCCGCAAGTCTATGTTCACATGGCATCTTGATTAGTCTAAGTAGAATATCTCGTGCATATACATGATTCTTTTAGATAATGACCTAACTTGGACAAGCACTATGCACGTAGCTCTTCATTGATGAGGTGGGGAGGAAGTAGAATCCTTTAGCTTGGAGTAGCACACGGGTGGAAACATCCATCCTCCTCTAGGGAGGGTAGTGCATCTCAACCTAGTATGGTAATGTTGACATCTAAGGATGGGATGCTGTGGGTTGCAATAATGCTTCAAAAGAGGGATAGCCTACTGGCTCAAGAGGAAAAACTCCTGATGTACATGCTGCACCCTGTATATAGTTCGAAAAAAATTGCAAAAATTCCAAAAAAAATCAGACATGTCTAAGGGAAAGTAAATGTCGGAGTATGTATATTAGCAAAGAAATGCAGCTGGATGACTTGGCTACACTGGTCAGGCATCCCGGGATAGGTAGCTACACTGGCTACCGTCCATTCTTTTCTCTACCCCTCCTCTTGAGCTGGTCGCACTTGAACTTAGAAGGGAATACCCCGCTCCTCGAGGAAAGAGTTACTGGACCTGGTTATTTGAGTTACCTTATTAGAGGAGGCTGTTTCTGAGCCATTTCTGATGTGGAGAGTTACATTTCACTTACACGGTATCAGTAAGAATCATAGTCATCAGAAATTTGCGTCTGAGGATTTCTTCTAACCTGACTATTGAGGAGTCTTGAATAGAAGACTTGTGGAACTTGAAGTCTGTTAGGTCTTAAGTTCAGATCCCAATGAGGTTCCGCCACACAATTAATCCAAAGGTTAAGTCAAGCTCTATTTTCAACTTTTGTTCGTGACCTTGGTATGGAACCCAAAATCATTTCACTTTTGCATTTCATTTTAGTTGCTCAGGGAAGAGCAAGGTTTAAGTATAGGGGGTTGATGAATCTATGATTCATCACTCTTAAGTTGAAAATAGAGCTTTGTCCCCGGGTATTTAACCTCATCCCCGGGTATTTAACCTCATATTTCCCTTTATCTTGCATAAATAGCATTCATGCATCAATCCATAAGATATGCATTTTAGCACTCATATTTGCATTTAAATAACAAGCCAATTCATTTGTAAAATCGACTTGTAAAATATCCACCTATTTATTTGTATATTCCTTTCAAATTGAAATAACACCTTCCTTATAATGTGTACACCATTAGTTAATAACACAGGGAAGAAGGCCAGAGTTCTCTTTTGTAAAATACCCAATAAAGCCCCTAAACCCCTGGACCTTAGAATGCCCATATCTCTCTCTTACAAACTCCGAATTAGGTCTACTCACATTCAGATAAATATACATCCAGAGACCTTTAAAATGAGACTAGTTTCATTCAATTCGGAGCTCGTAGGCAAAAGTTGGGTTTTTGGGCATCCTTGTATACTATACATATGTATATTTGTATCCTTATATTTTTGTATCATATTTGACCCATCTCCATTTTTAGTCAACATAAAACTTGTAGATCTCATCGAGATCTACAACTTTCATGTTTTGAGTTTTCCAAATTCGGCCTCCTTCTCCCTCTAATCTCATTTTTTTTCTTTCAGCCACTCACAGCTGGCCCTGTGGCGCCCTCTGATTGCGCCACGCGGCCCGCCCCCTTTGACCTATCCGCCCGTGCCTTGGACCATTGGATCTCCATCTTAATCCAACGGTCCACTGATCACCATGCATACCCACTTTTTCCCACCGTCTGATCATCCACAGATCTCATCCTCACCATCCACTCGCGCTTCGCCCAGAGTCCACCACGTGGCACTCTGTGCGCCCTCCAATCTCGCTCTGGGCGCCTTGATCTTCACCGTTCATCACCACAATTATTTTCAGCCATTCGATCAAACCCCTGAGTCCATCTCATCCGCCTGTTAGCGCTTCATCTCCAGTATGCCACATGGCGACATCCTGTCCCTCCGATGTCGCGCCCTCGATCAGATCGCAGCCGCTCGATAACGCCCTGATCATGACCGTTGGATCGCGAGATCCAATGGTCGAGACATCGTCGTCAACCTCCGCACGCCCCGCGCTCACGTTCTCTAACGTGCGCAAGGGGCTGCCCCCTTTCTATTTTGGGCTCCACGCCGACCACCTTCTCCGACCACTGACACCACCACGACGTCGCCCACTTGTTCCTCATCCTCGCCAGCCCCCTCGACCTCCATGACGACCCTCAAAGTCGTGCCACGACACCCACAAACTCCACCCCTTCGCCAGCTACCCCGTCACCTTCATCCTATAAATCAGTCACCTCCGGCCACTTTCAGCCCCATCCGCCACTACGGAGAGTGACTCCGAGCTCCCACCTTCAGATTGGTGACAACAATTTGACCCGAGGTCGAGCGACGACCGAGAACACCTCCGACGAGATCCACGGCCCACCACCGTTGTGTCGCAGCTCCTCCAAGGCGGTGCACGAGCTCAGGACTCCTACCGACCTTCGAGCGACGACCTGGAAGCTCCCTCCGAGCTTCTGATCCCAGGTAGACCCCTCCATCTCTTCCTCGATCTTCATCTTATTTTTCCTTTTCCTTCTCCCTTTTTATTCGCCGTCCACGAGCTTCATCTCGCTCTGCCAACCATTTTTCGAGCTCCGTAAAGGAGATCTGATCTTCGCGAGCCCCTTAGTTTCCTATGATGAGGTACTTCACCTCTCACCGACTTCAGCTCCGCCACCTTGGCGGAGCTCGATCACCGGTCACCTCCACTGCTCCACAGGCCTCGCATGTCACTCTACACCACTCCACGGACACAACACATGCTTCGGCTATCTTCTAACCTCCTGCAGGTGCTATCTCCTTGATTGGCCGGAGGCTCGTCGAAGCTGCATCCGAGCTCCTCCGTCACCGCATTCCAGAGCCTCTCCTCCACTCCTGAGACCACCGGACGCTCCGCCAGCCATCCACGAATCTTCTGAGCTACGCCCGATCCTCCAGCAACCTTCACCGACGACGGGAGGACGGGGGGGGGGGGGAGAGCTAGGCCAGCTTCGCCGGAGCCCAGCCCTCTCCGCTGTAGGAGGCGGAGGGTCGTTGGGGACGACAACCAGTAGCCGTTCGATCCCCTTGATTGAACGGTCAGGATCCCTCCACGTCACCACGCCCCGCAGCTGTAGGATCACGCAGATCCTACGCGTTCAGATCGCGCCACGTCACTGCCCTCTCTGCGCTCCAGTGCCATTGGATCAATCTAGATCCAATGGTCAGTGATCGACCACGTCCTCGCCTCAGGAGCGGCCCCATCGCCGTTGGATCTATCCTGATCTGATGGACCCAGACACGCCACGTGTCCGCAGCCAGCTGCCGTTGGATCATTCTTGATCCCACGGTCCAGATCCCTCCACGTCGCCCGATCCGAGCCTCTTCCCCGACCACTAGGCTCGGATCCTCCGAAGCTACTCCGAGCCAGACCCGAACCTCCAGAGCCACCCGAGCCTCGCTCCGAAGCTACTTCGAGCCAGACCCGAACCTCCAGAGCCACCCAAGCCTCGCACCGAACCTCCGACGACCTCCGAGCCTGGGACCCCCACGTGATCCGCACGTGCGTCCTGGGTTATTTCCATCGAGGCCCCTGAAGGTTTCCGGAATTGCATTTCAGTCCCTGCCAGGAGACCCAACGTGCAGAGCACCTGTCCCGTGGAAAATTTACATTTACCACCCCAGCATTATAGGTAATTGCATATTGGTCCCTGTTAGTACATTTTATTTTTAGCAATTTTAATTCCTGTAATTGCATTTATACCCCTGTCTTTGCACGCATATTTAGGCATTCATCATAATTCGTTTTTCAGTTTGGAAAATTGCATTGTGTAGCTTACATTGTCCTGTTCATTATGTGATACTTGGCATATTTTTGTAATATCAGTAGATTTTTCTATGAATTAATTGCTTCTTTTGCTATATTTTGCCCATTTATGCCTCTTAATTGATAGTAATTTCTCCGTGACTCCAAAAATCCCCAAAAAATCACATTAGATCTAGGTAAGTAGGTTTTACTTGCATAAAAATTTCATCTCAATTGCACGTATCCCGAGGCCTAAATAATTCATTTAGTGATTTCCTTAATTAATTTTTAATAGGATCATCTCACATCAAAATTTAGGTTTAATAATTTTCCTGGATTCTTCACCTTCAGATCTATCTAGGGTAATTTTTATTTTCAAAAATATTGTGATTTGATATTTATTAAAATTAATTTAGTCAAAATCACCTTGCATTCATTTTTAATTCACAGTAAATTTATTTAGTGTCAGAAAATTCCAAAAAAAATTAGGGTAGCCTCATTTCATTGCATTTCATCGTCTGGCCAAGTTTCATAATTTTGGACTTGATTTGATCACCTATCTTAATTAACCTATAAACTGGCCTAATTTTGCATGTATCTTGCATAAAAAACCAAAAAAGACCAAAAAAATTATTCCCTGAAAATCAACCCTTGGACTTTGCTAAAAATCTACCTAAGGAGATAGCTGCCTCCCTGAGTTCGACCTTGGGCTTGCCCAAGTAAAAAAATTTGCCGCTCGAGATTAACTTGCTTTAATTAAAAGTGGTTTTTGATCTGCTCTCATTATCCGACCGCAACGAATGATATTAATTAATTTGAATATTAATTTGATCGAATTAACAAGGGTAGTGGGAGCCTTTTCAACGGTTTCCGTCAAAAAAATATAAAATTGCCCCTAATGCTCATTCTTATTTGCAAATCATGCCATCTCATTCTCTCTCCATCATCTGGGCGAGGATGGGAGGTAGAGGCGGAGATGGCTGCTGGAGGAGGTGGTTGGTGCAGGAGGTGAGGGTCGAGGAGGCAAAGGTCGAGGGGGTGCTAGAGGAGGTGGTCGGTGCAGGGGTTGGGGGGTGTTGGAAGGTGGAGGCTGCTGGAGGTGGTTGTCGACGGGGGGGGGGTCGTAGGGAGGCTGAGGGGGCTGCTGGAGGAGGCGGTCGGTGTGGGGGCCATTGGAAGGCAGATGCTGAGGGAGAGGGGGCTACCGGAGGTAGTTGTCAGCGCAGGGGTGGGGGTCTCAGGGAGGCAGAAGCCGAGGGCGCTACTGGAGGAGGTGGTCGGTGCGGGGGTTGGGGTTGTTGGAAAGCAGAGGTCGAGCGAGAGGGGGCTGCTGGAGGTGGTGGTCGGCACGGGGGGTGTTGGGAGGAGGAGGAGGAGTGTGGCCAAAATTAGGGACCAGTGATTAGAGTAAAAGAAAGGATATACAAAAGAAAAGTAAAAAGATCAAAAATCGAAAACGAGAATCAACGGGCGATCGGTCCCCCCATACTTAGGATCTGGTATCCTAAGCTTAGAAGACAAACAAAAAATGGGGATGATTGTGATCTACGAAGGATATATAGGTGTGTACTCCTGAAAACCGAATGGCTTCACAGGTCTTTGTACATGATGGAATAAAGTGGAAGAGTAGTCATGCATCCTGTTGATGAATATGTGATTCATCACTCTAAACGTTGAAAATAGAGCTTTGTTCCCGAGTAATTAGATGCATATTTCTACTTATATTGCATAATTAGCATTCATGCATGCATAACTAATATATGCATTTTAGCATTCATATTTGCATTAAATAAGAAGCCAAATTCACATGTAAATATTCACCTGGATATTAGATAAAATACCTTATTTGTATATATTTTATACTAAGTCCAAATCCAATAAAACCAACTCTATAGTGTATATATTACTAACACTAATTAAAGAAAAATATCGAAAAAATACTAACTTGTAAAATTGATCAATAAAACCCTAATCCAAGTTTGAGACCAGGAGCCTTAAAATGCACATATCTCGCTCATACAGTGTCGATTTAGGTCTACTCACTTTTAAAGTAATACACATTCAAAGACCTTCAAAACAAGACCAATTTCATTAAAATCGAAGCTCGTATGCAAAACTTGGGGTTTGGCCCCCCTTTTGTATATTGTACATATTGACTGTTTTGCCCTTCATTTTACCCTTTTATTTTCTTAATTATTAAAAATAAAAAAATAGATTAAGTTGTAAATATTCCTTTCATTTTTTTTCTAACATTATTTTGATTTTTGTCTCTTTTAAAAACGACAAAAAAATTACAAAAGATAAAATGCGGTATTTTATATCTATAAGGTACCACCCAAAAATACATTTTGTACAGATGACTTCTTTTGATGTTCGACCCTTCACGAAAGTTGTTGATCCCGTCGAGACGAGCAACTTTCTGTTGACAACTTTTTGATTTAATCCCTTTTGTTATTACTTTTTTATTTTTCTTTACATTTAATTTTTGAATTTTTTAGGAGTGACATGTGGCAGCTCCTGGAGCCGCCACATGTCACCCCATTTTTTCATTTTTTTCGGATTTATTCTATTATTTTCGGATTTATTGTTATTATTTTATTATTACTATTTTAATTATTTTTAATAGCCTACTATATTATTTTATTATTTTATTTCTTTTATTTCCCTTTTACTTCTTCCTCCTTACTTGTCTTCCACTCCAAGTCACCACTCTCCCCACTACTCCATTCTCCCACTTCTTCTCCAACTTCCCTCTCCTCTCCCTTTTTATTCCCATCACTCTCCACCGTTTTTCTTCATCCGCCATTTTCGACAGAAAAGAGAGAGAGAGCTCAAGATATCTGTAGGTGACATCTACCGTGTCGAGCGACGACCTCTGATCGCGGCGAGATCCGAAGGTTCCCAACCTTCATCACTTCTCCTTCTTGGAAGAGCTCTAGCTTCTCGATGCCTCGTCGGGCATTGATCGAAGCGACAACAGAAAGCCGCACAATGCAGCTCCACAATCTGGCGAACCACACAAGTCTTCCAGCCGGCCGCAGCCTCGCCCACCTCCTTCCTGGCCGTGGCCCGCCTCCTGGCCGAGCTAGCACATTCTCTTCCAGACACACCGCGGCAGGCGTCCAACCTCCACCTCGCGCCGGCCACTTGCACCTGCTCGCTGCTCTCCAGCTGCATACCCCACGCCGATCTCCAGGCTCCCTTCGCGTCGCCTCCCCTCCAGGCCACGACCACCAGCCACGGTCGTGCTCCTTCTGCGAGCACCAGCTGCAACCGTGCCGTCCCGCCTCGCCGTCACCTCCTCGCGGGCGGCGCGCGCGCCAGCACCATCACCCTCCACCCGCGCACCCCCATGGCCGCACGCGCCGCCCCGCGCGCAGCTCTCCGCGTGGCGCCGCCCAGCGTCCCCAGCCTGCCTTCTCCATGCTCCCCGACACTTCCGCGCCCGTTCGACCCAGCGTGAGGCGCTTCACCCCAAAACGCTCCCCCGCGCCGACCTGCCAACCGCCAACGGCGTGCCGCCCTTGCGCCGCCCGCCAGGCATGCCTCCGCCCCAGTGAATCCGCGCACCGCCGCCCACGTCCCCATGCGCCTCCCAACCCTAGCCGCCTCCATCTTGCGTTACTTGCATAGGAAGAAAGAACATAAAAGGTTCATTCTAATTTTTTTATTTATTTGTGAAAATTGCACTCATGTCCTTGCATGTTTACATAATTGCAGAAGTGCCCCTATGCACAGTTGGAGTTATTTTGTTATGATTCTGTTTTGCGAAGACACCCCAGAGTTTATGCATTAATTTGGATAGTCATTCAACATCTTTTTATTCAATCAAAAATAGCATGTTGTAGAGAAACAAAATCTTTATCCTCTGGCTATTTATTTGCATTTTTGTGAACATCTTTTTATTTATTAAAAATCAGAGAGTGAAAATCAGTTATATTTTACCCATTTAAGCTCTGAAATTCGCACATGTTCATTTATTGCTCCAAAAATTGCGAAATAATTGTGAATGATGCCTTTAAGTGTTCTTTAATTACTCCAAATTTCGTCCAATTTGAAGTTGTCTTGTGCATAAAATAAATTATAGAGTGATTTCTGTAATTTATTTTAAATTATATCCACGAATAAGATTTTTGAAAAATTCAACTCTCTTGGATTCCTTATTAAAATATCTAAATTAGATAAATAACTCTCTGAATAATTTGACATCATGGATTTATTAGGAATTAAATACCCGCAGTCGCTCTATTTTCAGTAAAAAATTCATAAAAAATCAAAAAGTGTCAGAAAATTTCAAAAAAATTAGTGTAGCTTAATTTCATCATTTTATCTTCCAGTAAATTTTTAATAGTTTTTGCATATCATTTGCATGAAAAATTACATAAAACCCCCAAAAAAGTTTGTATTTTTCATTTGTGCATTTTATATCCAAAAATTCCAAAAAATACATTTTGCATTTGTTATTGGATTAGTTTTTAGGAAAAAATATAACTTGGCTGATTTGAATTAATTTCACATTAAAATTAAATTTGGATAAGTCTGTTATTTTCTTGTTAACTTAATCCAATTCATATTTTGCATTTGGCATTTATATTGCATAAAAAATTAAAAAAATCCCACTTGGAAAACCACAATCTGATACCTCTACTTAATCCCGAGTTGTTCCTTTGCATCCTTGAGTCGACCCTGGGGATTGCCCAGGCTAAACAAACATAAAACCACACTTAATTTCATTAGACAATTAATCAATTTTGTGCGGTTATTTTTTATCGATCCGGATTTATCCGATTGCAACGAAATAGTCAATTAGACACCATAAAAAGGGTAGATGTCGGACTTATCAAATGGCACCGTTGCCGGGGAGGCAAACGGCTTAGGATCACTTTAGAAAGTTAGATCTACATTTTCCACTCTCTCGGGTTGTCTTATCCCCGAACCACCTTGTAATTATTCCATTTTTTCAATTATTTTTTTAAATTTATTTCTCCCACTCTGATAGTTTTTGTACCTTTTTGTGCGAGGGCCCGATGGACGTAGAGCGGCTTTCTTGAAGTCGACGCATCTCGAAGTGCATCGGAGGCCGACGATTCGTGGATCAAGTCGGCTGTTGAGATGCCAAAAAGATTTTATTTTTGTTATTTGTAAAAAAAGTGTCTGCATTTAAAACGGTTCCCGTTCGGGTTCTCGCATGTGTAAACATAGTGGAACCATGTCCCCATGTGCTGTGTGGACTGAATCTTTAGAACAGGCTTGCACTAGCGGCTCCTCGAGCCACTATATGATTTGCTTATGCTCGTAATTCTTTAGGACTACACACTTCACTTAAAAGACGCACCTAGACTGCAGATCTAGTCAAATCAACCTGTGCTTCACTCGCTAATAGAACTGCTTGTCTGTGAGCGCATTTTGTCGTCTGCATTTGCATGTAGTATAAACGTTTTCAATTCTATTTTGCATCCTGCATAAAGTGGAGGGATCATTGTAAGTATTCTTCACTCAGCATAAGCATCATTGATTTCCGTGCATCGACTTTTCTTTATTTCTCTCTCTTGGTTTTCAAACTTAAGTAAAAGGAAATTGCGACTGGACGATAGGCATGCTGTGTTGATTGGACTAAACCAGTGATAACTTAACTTAAAATCGGGACTGCTAAAATTATTGACCAAAAAAATCAATAAAATCGGAAAATCTATTTGCGGGAGATTAACCCCGATCTTGTTTTCAGGCTGAGTGAGGGTACTTGAGTGTGTGTGAACACCATAAGGCAGAGCCCAAATCCCCGCCTTCCATATCACGTTCTGACTGATCCTAGCAAATATCGCAAGTTGAATTATTAAGGTTCACTGACTAGTACCAAGTAGCCTCCGCCTGTCTCAGGTAGATAGGGGTGAAATTGCGGTACTTCGCGACAAGTTGCCAGTAACCCCCCTGGAGTGAAGTTCCGGCCTTGTTAGCCTCCGCCTGTTTGCAGGTAGCTAGGGGCAGGTCTTTGAATCCATCAACTTGGGATAAGAGCGAAGAAAGGAAGGACCTGTGGTATCTTAGGCGACAGATTAAACAGGGAAGATGCATCCGGCTTTGAGCCGACTTCCCTATAGGTCGCGTAACCTTTGCTATCTTGTCTGATAAACTCACACTTAAAATTAACAAGATTAATCAGACTCGGTTTCGGGCCCTTCATCGTGTTGAGTGTGAACTTAGGGTTTGCTCTTGCGTTTGTCTTTGTGTTTGTCCGTGTGTGTTATCCTGTGTAATTACACGTTTTCTACCTCAATCTTTTTACATTCATCCTTTCCTCTTCAAGATGTCGGGATATTGGTCCCCATACCCTGAGACCTCTAGTCATTCCTCATCGACCATATACCGATCATCTTCATCTTCTCATTCTTCCATGTATCCTCCGCCATCCACGGGAGATCCTTACCCGTGGTCGGCTCCACCTCAAACCGATTATGAAGTCAGAACTTCGACTGATTTCTCCACTTCTTCGCATCTCTCACCTAAATCATATTCCAACATTCCGAATCCACTTCCATCTTGGGCTGACTATCCTTATTCTCGAGAGCTTGCAGGAATCAAAGATTTGAATGAAGAGCAAGCCACTGCTGAGACAGATGATTGGCAAAACTATATGCCCCCACATACTTCATTCTCACCTCAAGTAGGGACCATACAACAATTTACATATACGCATCCCGACTTGACCTTAGTGCATAACATGGTCGATCGAACAACCCGAATGGAGAGGCCTGCACATCCTGATTTCCCAGACTTGATTGACTTTAGTGATCAAGCCTCCATTAACCAGCCTTCATTCGAAGAGCCTATACATTCACAAGATTGGACTCATGACCTAGACTTATCAGTCACTGTTTCATTGACTCCATCATATGAGGCTCAGACCAATATTTGCCATTTAGATAGTCCATACTCGACCCAGCATTACATGCCAGAGTCTAGGTGTGTTGAATATGAGACCCCAATATCTCAGCAGTATCCTCCAATTGAGCAGAACTCTCTCATGATTTCTCATGAGAATTTTTTGGAGGATGACATTTCTCGACTTATCGTGAAAAATGAAACATTAGGTAACAAGTTGAGAGACATCATGGAAATATTGCACTCAATTTCTGCGAGCTTGGGAATGAAAGTGGAAAAGGACATGAGTAGTTTTGAGGTTGAAAACAAAGCGAACATTAGGGAACCCACACAAGGTGTACAGCTGGAGTCCATTCTATCTCCCTCTTCTACTACCCTCCTGCCTTCCAATGCAGAGTCTGATCATTCATCCACCAAAAATACCAAAAAAATTGAAAATTCAGAAAAATCCATAAAAATAGAAAATGAAAAAGACAGAAAAATTGGATCCCTGCCTTAAGGGAAGCACTCGATGAAGAATTGATTTTCAAACTTCCCTTGATTAAGTCCATAGATCACTTTCCCGACCTTAAACGATTTGTGAGAAGTAAATTGATGCCCAAGAGGTCGGGTAATAAGAGGACAAGGATTGAAAGACACATAGTGTCTATGACCACCTCATTGGTGATGGGGAGAAAGACCAAGAGCCACAGAGTGAAGCGGTTTCCCTGAGTTGAATGTGAAATCAAAGACACCATCTTTACCCATGCAAGAATCGATGATGACTCACCAATAAATATCCTCCCAACCTCTGTGTTTGACAAGCTCAAACTCAATCCACCTAGGAAGTCGAGAGAGATCATTCAGCTGGCTGATCGATCCATCAAACGGTCGAGAGGAAACATTTCAGTCATCATTACTTTCCAAGGTGCTCTACTCCAGGTGGACTTCACGATCTTGACATTGAGCACCGAGGAGAGTTTTCCCAGTCTCCGATTATTCTCGGGAAGCCGTTCTTCGCCTTGGCTAAGGCGACTATAGATTGCGAGACTAGGGAAATCGATTTACAGCATTGGGAGTGCTTCGACCTCATCCATTCTTTGATAAACTTTACTCTAAGTTGACCCGCACATCCGCTGACAGTCGTGACCATCGAGAGGAAGATGAGTCCCACCTCTCTACTACACCTGAGAGGCCGATTGTCCAGACGACTGTTGGATCAGAGACTCACCACACCTCCACTTCATCAACTGCTTGCACCACCACTGTGACATCTTCTAAGGAGGACTCACGATCAGAAGCTCTCATTGAGTCGGACACGACCTTTGTGGATTGCCTTGATCATTTCAGTGATCCGACACAAGAGCCTAATAATGCCAAGCCAACTATGATCACTAGCACTTTCTCAAGACGCGTGCTGACCCTTCAAGAATATTCCAATCTATATGGTGACTCATCTGATGAGGAACCCATGGTCAGCACCGCGCCACATCCCGGACCTTCAAAGGAAACAACCAAGACCAAATTGGCTCCACATAAAAACAAGGTTGCTCCCTCTTCTAGTCGGCTATCTAGTGAGAGGAAGTCGAGAATCGATTCCTCGAGGTGTTCCCCAAACCTCTCAAGGTGTGTCGCTCTCATCTCCCTCTCAATGATTCAGGTTCTAGAAAACTGACCAAGAAAATTTCCTTCAACATTCCGGAGAAGGAATTTTCAGAGGAATCCTCATCAGGTCCGGATAAGGTAATTTATATGAGTGAGCTCAGTTCGGCTGTTCTCAAGCCTTATCTAAGCAAGCAGCCGTGTGTCGACCCGCATTGGGCGATCCCTTTGCCTCACTACTATTCATCTGAGGACGATACTGACAGCGATACACTTGTATATTACCCACCTCCTCGCTCCCGCAAGAAGATTCATCACAAACCTTCTTGATCCTTGTATATTCTCAATCCTCCTTGTATATATTTTGCCTCTCTCCCTAGTGATTCGAATCACTCGCCCCAGCTCCATATCATTTCATTTTATGGCTATACTTAGGATGATCATATCCTAAGTATAGGGGGAGAGTGATCCGAGTCTCTTCATCATTCTATGTACATTCTCCAGATCTCATTGGTTCTTATACTCACCCCTGTCCTATACTTAGGCTGATCAGAGCCTAAGTATAGGGGGGACCGATGCCCGCCGTGTATATACTCCTCCATTTCCCCTCTTAACCTCGCGCGCCCCATTTTTGATCTTCTTCTACACTTAGGCTGCCAGAGCCTAAGTATAGGGGGCAGAGCGGCTTCTATATATTTTTATTATTTTAGCTCTCCTACGCTTAGCACGAGCTATGTCTTTTTCCTCGCTTTTCGTGCTCTGAGTACATAGCATACGCTAAGTATAGGGGGACGTGTATATATTACATATATACTTTACCCATAGCTCGTACTTTCATGTATTTTCACGTATTTTTGTATATATTTTGCAATAATTATGGGCTGGGTAAAATTTGGAGAATTTTTTTGTAAAATACACTTGTATAATCTGTATAATACTTATAAAACCCTTGTAATTTTTGTAACATAGGAGGTATATCAAATCCTTGAAAAAAAATTCAAAGGCTTCTTATTTACGCTTGCACATCATCTCTGCATCCAAAAAAAAGTCTTGCATTTCATTCATCTACATAGCATGTCATCTGCACCTCATCTGCATATTTTGCATATGTAAGATGAAAAGCTAGTGAGTTCTGAACCAAGTTATGAGTAGATATTGAGGATGGACTTGATTTGACCTTAATCCACCTAATTTCAGAGGAACCTTATAGGAACTGGAGTTAAGATTTCTCAGGTTAAGTGACTTAATTCTTTGAGTCCGCAAGTCTATGTTCACATGTCATCTTGATTAGTCTAAGTAGAATATCTTGTGCACACGCATGATTCTTTTAGATAATGACCTAACTTGGACAAGCACAATGCACATAGCTCTTCATTGATGATGTGGTGAGGAGGTAGAATCCTTTAGCTTGGAGTAGCACATGGGTGGAGACATCTATCCTCCTCTAGGGAGGCTAGTGCATCTCAACCTAGTCTTGTGGTGTTGACATCTAAGGATGGGATGTTGTGGGTTGCAATAATGCTTCAAAAGAGGGATAGTCTACTGGCTCAAGAGGAAAAACTCCTGATGTACATGCTGCACCTTGTATATAGTTCAAAAAAAAAAGAAAAAAAAAGAAAAAATGCAAAGAACTCCAAAAAAATCAGACAGGTCCAAGTAAAAAAAACCTGTCGGAGTACGTATATTAGCAAAGAAAATGCAGCTGGATGACTTGGCTACACTGGTCAGGCATCCCGAGATAGGTAGCTACACTGGCTACCGTCCATTCTTTTCTTCACCCCCTCCTCTTTAGCTGGTCGCACTTGAACTTAGAAGGGAATACCCCGCTCCTCGAGGAAAGAGTTACTGGACCGGGGAATTAGAGTTACCTTGTTAGAGGAGGCTGGTTCTGAGCCATTTCTGATTTGGAGAGCTATATCTCACTTACACAGTACAAGTAAGAATCATAGTCATCAGAAATTTGCGTTTAAGGATTTGCTCTGATCTGACTATTGAGGAGTCTTGAATAGAAGACTTGTGGAACTTGAAGTCTATTAGGTCTTAAGTTCAGATCACAATAAGGTTCCGCCACACAATTAATCCAAAGGTCGAGTCAAGTTCCATTTTCAACTTTTGTTCATGACTTTGGTATGGAACCCAAAATCATTTCACTCTTGCATTTCATTTTAGTTGCTCGGTGACGAGCAAGGTTTAAGTATAGGGGGTTGATGAATCTGTGATTCATCACTCTAAAAGTTGAAAATAGAGCTTTGTTCTCGAGTAATTAGATGCATATTTCTACTTGTATTACATAATTAGCATTCATGCATGCATAACTAATATCTGCATTTTAGCATTCATATTTGCATTAAATAAGAAGCAAAATTCACTTGTAAATATTCACCTGTATATTAGATAAAATACCTTATTTGTATATATTTTATACTAACTCCAAATCCAATAAAACCAACTCTATAGTTTATATATTACTAACACTAATTAAAGAAAAATATCAAAAAAATACTAACTTGTAAAATTGATCAATAAAACCCCAATCCAAGTTTGAGACCAGGAGCCTTAAAATGCACATATCTCTCTCATACAGTGTCTGATTTAGGTCTACTCACTTTTAAAGTAATATACATTCAAAGACCTTCAAAACAAGACCAATTTCATTAAAATTGGAGCTCGTATGCAAAACTTGGGGGTTTGGCCCCTTTTTGTATATTGTACATATTGACCTTTTGCCCTTCATTTTACCCTTTTATTTTCTTAATTATTAAAAATCCAAAAAAATAGATTAAGTTGTAAATATTCCTTTTATATTTTTTCTAACATTATTTTGATTTTTCTCTCTTTTAAAAACGACAAAAAATTACAAAAGATAAAATACGGTATTTTATATCTGTAAGGTACCACCCAAAAATACATTTTGTACAGATGACTTCTTTTGATTTTCGCCCCTTCACGAAAGTTGTAGTCCTCGTCGAGACGAGCAACTTTCTGTTGACCACTTTTTGATTTAATCCCTTTTGTTATTTCTTTTTTATTTTTTTACATTTAATTTTTGAATTTTTTATGAGCGACATGTGGCAGCTCCTGGAGCCGCCACATGCCACCCCATTTTTTCATTATTTTCGGATTTATTTTTTTATTTTCGGATTTTATATTATTATTATTTTATTATTACTATTTTAATTATTTTTAGTAGCCTACTATATTATTTTATTATTTTATTTCTTTTATTTCCCTTTTACTCTTCCTCCTTACTTGTCTTCCACTCCAAATCACCACTCTCCCCACTACTCCATTCTCCCCACTTCTTCTCCAACTTCCCTCTCCTCTCCCTTTTTATTCCCGTCATCCTCCACCATTTTTCTTCATCCGCCATTTTCGACAGAAAAAAGAGAGAGAGCTTCGGATATCTATAGGTGACAGCTACCGTGTCGAGTGACGACCTCTGATCACGGCGAGATCCGAAGGTTCCCAACCTTCATCACTCCTCCTTCTTGGAAGATCTCTAGCTTCTCGGTGCCTCATCAGGCATTGATCGAAGCGACGACAGAAAGCCGCACACCGCAACTCCAAAATCAAACAAACCACACAGGTCTTCCAGCCGGTCGCAGCATCGACCCGCCTCCTTCCTGTACGAGCTAGCACCTTCTGTGCCAGACACACCGACACCCCCGCGGCTAGACGTCCAACCTCCACCTCGCGCTGACCACTTGCACCTGCTCGCTGCTCTCCAGCCGTAAACCCCGCACCAATCTCCAGGCTCCCCTCGATGTTGCCTCCCCTCCAGGCCACGGCCACTAGCCACGGCCGTGATCCTCCTCGATGTCGCCTCCCCTTCAAGCCATGTCGCCTCCCCCTTTCGTCCAATTTGAAGTTGTCTTGTGCATAAAATAAATTATAGAGTGATTTATGTAATTAATTTTTAATTAATTCTACAAAGATTTTTGAGAAATTTCAACTCTCTTGGATTCCTTATTAAAACATCCAATAAAGATAAATAACTCTCTGAATAATTTGACTTCGTTGATTTATTAGGAATTAAATACCCGTAGTCGCTCTATTTTCAGTAAAAAATTCAAAAAAAAAATAAAAAAGTGACAGAAAATTTCAAAAAAAATTAGTGTAGCTTAATTTCATCATTTTTATCTTCCAGTAAATTTTTAATAATTTTTACATATAATTTGCACGAAAAATTGCATAAAACCCCCAAAAAAGTTTACATTTTTCATTTGTGCAATTTAAATCCAAAAATTCCAAAAAATACATTTTGCATTCATTGTTGGATTAGGTTTTTAGGAAAAAATACAACTTGGCTGATTTGAATTAATTTCACATTAAAATTAAATTTGGCTAAGTCGGTTATTTTCTTGTTAACTTAATCCAATTTATATTTTGCATTTGGAATTTATATTGCATAAAAAAATTAAAAAATCTCACTTGGAAAACTGCAATCTAATACCTCTACTTGATCCTGAGTTGTTCCTTTGCCTCCTTGAGTCAACCCTGGGGCTTGCCCAGGCTAAACAAACATAAAACAACGCTTAATTTCATTAGACAATTAATCAATTTGTGCGGTTATTTTTTATCGATCTGGATTTATCCGGCTGCAACGAAATAGTCAATTAGACACCATAAAAGGGTAGATTTTAGACTTATCACCTGTACAAAGTAGATCACTTCAACCAGGGTTGTACTGAATCTTCTGCTTTTTATGTGCTTATCGATCCTTGGTTGAATATGTAGAGCCATCTATGTGAATGAACTCTGTATGTGACATAACTCTCTTTTCTGAATACGTCTCTGGAGTCGGACTACAGAATGTGTCTATATTTGTAACCATTACACCATCCAACTCTCTACGCTGAATAGACTGTACGATCTGTGATATATAATCAGCTGACTCTCATGCTGGAATATGTGTACTTTCAATCTGCGGCACTGAGATATCTATTGCTACTAACTGCTCATCTGGATCTGATGTAAACTCTGTATCTGTATATGAACAGTCATCTGCAGAACTAGGTACCATGTGATCTACCCTATCCTCCTATAGGATATCATGGGTATCGAAATACACACTCTCAGGATCAAGAGACCGTGTCTCATCTATGTTCTGGCAATCCTCTGCAAGACTAGAGTCCCCTGAAGTAGATGACAATACTGATTTAGGACTACTACATTCTCTCGCCATCTCAATGTGTATCTCTCCATTGTCTATACGGAATGATACTCTCCCAGCATCATAATCGAAGAGTGCTCATGCAAGAATGGTCTCCCAAGAATGATTGGAGCAAGATGTAACTGCGTCGGGCACGTCATGCCTAGGACAGTAAAGTCCACAGGAAATTGCAAGCCCTAAACAATCACGATAATGTTCCTTAACACACCTCTAGGTCTCTTTACAGATCGATCTGCAAACTGAAGTATCGCTCGTGATTTATAGAAAGGACTAGCTTGAGCTTATCAAGCAAAGAGGATGGAAGTAAATTGATCAAGGAACCATTATCTAAGAGAGTAAGATGGAATGCGACATCTTTAATCTGACATGTGACATAGTGAGCTCCAGAATCTCTTCTCTTCTTAAATATCTTGTTTCGAATAGCACACAAAGTTGCCTTGGTCAATACATATTTCTCAACTCATGATCTCTTTTTCCTACGTGTTGTACATCTGTTCCTCAACTGATTCTTGAGTGTAGGAAAATGATCCAAGGCATCGTGGAGTGAAATCTTCAGAAAGATGTGATCTTTTAATAGACGATGGGGTCTTTGGAGTAACATCATTCTTTTTGGATTTTTTAGTACCTTTTCCATACAAAACATCAGGAAAAGGAACACTTTCAGGAAAAATAGAATTCTTTTTATTGTAGTCGGGATCAGCTTGTACATCGAGAGTCTCGGAATTATCTACAAAACTCTCTAAAACAAGAAAAGACACATCAGCTTCAGGAGTGTCTGCATGGCCTAGCGTGGTGCCATCGTCTGATTCGCCTAAGTCCATATCGACCGTCTCGACATCGCTCCCTTCTCCCTGATCGTCAAGTGACTGATCGCTATCATCCTTGCAGTTCTCCTTCTCAATATGTGTATCATGGCCTGGCTCTCGCTCTTCAGCTTGTGTCATGTCCTCCTCGTGATCAGGAGTTTGTGGTGATCTATCGCTCCTTAGACGAATGAAGTTAGATAAAAATTCAAAAAAAGAGATCGTACCTGCGTGTTGTCTACCTGATCTGGACGCCTATTTTTGTTGTTCGGGTTCATATGAGGATGTGCTGGAAGAGTGATCTTGGGCGTGGTTAACTCATCCAGACAATGGTTAACTCGCTCCATCTCAATCTTCTGTGTGGTCTGGAGCATACTCAATATGTCCATGATCTGGTTCGGTGCCTGGGCTTGCGAAGATATTTCTGGTTCAGCACTGTAACCCTGACTCTCGACTCTCTCATGCCTCTGCATATGTTACTGCAGAGCGTACTGCTGAAGAGATCGCTGTGGCAAATATGAAGACCGCTGCTACTATTGGTAATAGTTAGGCTATGATTATGAAGCTGGATGATGAACAAAATGCGGTCTCTGATAAATATTCTGGTGAGATTGCTACTGCATGTAGTGTTGTCTGTGCTGATAATGCTGACATCCATGCTGTGAATAGTGTTGCGGCTACTACTGCTGGTGTACACTCTGAGAAGTAAACTGTGATGGTGGCTGAATTGGAGCATTCCATATCCTGTTGATCTCAAGAGTGGCTTGAGGCTCAACATTAGTATCTCTAGGGCTGGTGATCTGGTTGGGATTGGCATAAGACTGATCCTCATGCCAATCAATCTGTGGAGTCTCTATAGGTTGACCCATCTCGCTCTGAATGAAGTGGATCTGTTGAATGGGAGGAGCGGGTAAAGATCTCCGAGCAGGTTGCGAGGTCGAAGAAGCGTGAGATTGTTGATACTGAAGTTGCAGGTCCGTCACTTTCGTCGTCAGATCGCTCAGCTGCTGAGGAAGTGATGAGAGTTTCTCCAACTCACGCAGCGACTGCAGGTCCTGAACTTGCTTCTGAATCACGTGTACCAATGTTAATTTCTCGCTAATGTATCCCATGTTGGTATTGGATTCATAGTCTGAAATGTTCACCACCTTATGATGTTCTCGATGGTGAGGTGGCTGCAGGGCCTTCTGGAATGCCCGAGTAGAGTAGATGACTCTCGAGTTCTCTACCATCCCCTCAAAGATTGACTAGACAGACTCGGCATCCTGATTCAGATAACTGCCTCCCCATGCGACGCTCACAAGCCCCTGAATATCTGGCTGGAGTCCTCCAAAGTAATTCTGCACTAACACCTTCAATGGTATCTCACGATGAGGGCATCTCTCGGTAAGATCCTTGAATCAATCCCACACCTCGTAGAATGATTCGTTCGGTAACTGAGTGAAGTTAGAGATCTGACTCCTCATCATGTTCGTCCATCCCAGAGGAAAGTATTTACGCAAGAACATGGACTTCAGGTCGTCGCATGTTAAAATCTCCCTCCCCAAATGACTAATCCAGTAAAGTGCCTAATCTGTTAAGGCGAAGGGGAAGGCTTTGAGGCGAACAACTTCCTACATAACACCATGATAATTAGCCGTACCACATATCATCTCGAACTGTTGTAGAAAGGTAAATGGATCCTCTATGGCATTCCTTTAAAACCTGGGAAGCAATGAGATGAAGTACAGGTGTAACTCGTATGGCCCTTGATTCGGTGGTAACCGAATCCAGTGATGTAAAGTTCTGGCACTAGGGTCATACTCATCTTTGAGTGTTGCAGGAACCACAACAGGCGGTAGTGGGTTCCCGGCTCCTGCTCTGAGCGCAACGATCTCGGCTCGCAGCTCGTTCTGGACTCTAAACTGATCTCGAATCTGTATATTCATCTGCTGTAAAGTGTCGAGAATCCCAGTTGTGATGTCTGTGGCTGGATCCTATCTTCCATCGCTGAGTTGTTCCTCAGCTGGTCGCTCCTCTATTGGTCCCTTCCCATGAGCCATTTGCTTCAAATCTTCTAGGAAGGAAAACTTTTCATAAGAACTCAGTGAAAAATGGACAGGAGAAAGCGACGATAAATTGAGGCAGGGATCAGCCTCAAAAGATGGGCTCCCAAATCAAATGATCCTTACGTTTGTTTTAAGGTCAGATATTTAAGCAGTCCCGATTTTATTTTCAGTTATCTCTTTTTTAGATTTTTTTCAAACAAACCGTCTAATGATTTATTTATTTATTTTTTATTTACCCTAGAAAAACATGAACCTAGGTCGTGAGTCCTAGAACTAACTACGAAGGTACAAAAAGAAAGGAAAAAAATCGAAATCAGAAAACACCTAAGCAAGCACCTAGCATCGTAAAAAGCTACAGAAAACCGATGATGCGAGAAAACCCGCGATGGGTGCCTTGCTCCCCCTAATGCACAACACTCAGTGAAGCAGACCCTGGGAAAAAGGGAGGGGAGGTAGCAAGTCAGGTTGCCCGTACAGGGCCCCTTCTAAGAAAACAGAAAAGCGAACAAGTGCCCTTATTTTTTTACAAAAATATTACAAATAAAGGGAAAAATCCTAACTAATTTGCCCTCTACAACTAACCCTTGAGAGAACGGGTCGGTCTCTGCACTTTCAGCTGCCTCGGTTTCCGAGGAAGCTGGCTGAACTTGCGGGCCCTGCAAAAATTAGTTAGAGAAAAACAAACACGGAAAGCTGTAAAAAATCAAACAAAAATCGAAAGAAATCAAAGAAACACAAAAAGACGAAAAAATCAAAGAAAAAGGCGTAAAACAAAAATCAAACGAAAATCGAAAAAGAGTCAAAATCTGTAAAACCAAGAATATTAGAAAATTTCGAAATTAGGTCAAAAACCAAGGTAAAGCTAACACCTCCTCGACAACGACGCCATTTTGATAGATGCAGAAATCAGACCCATGGTTAATTGATATAGAGAGTTGTCGATGTAGAAATAACCGCGAAATTAGACTCAATTTATCAAACAAAAATCAATAAAATAGGATAAAGAGAGAGAGAGAGAATGAGAACAAGTGGCTTCTCTATCCTATTTCATCTACACTATATTATTTATCCAGGTAAGTACGCTTGGGTCGAACTCGAGGAGGCAGAATATCAATACATTGATTTTCGATATAAGAAATAAATCCTGAAAAATTCACTATATTCTTGGTTTTACAACAAACTCCAAAAAAGAATCAAAACTAAACTCGATCTTACAAAAATCAAATAGAGAAAAATACGCGATGAAAATCCATGAAAAATACCTAGAAATGTAGCTGGTGTAGTTCTGTATCTACCCTAAAAAAATTGGGGAAAAATACAATGAAAATGATGTTCAAAACACCCCTACAGCCCAGGGGTACAAATGCAAGGAAAATAAACTTATCTTGTTACAATTTGATCCCTGGGAGGGACTGATTTGCAAAGAAAATAATTTTTTTACATTTAGGTCCCTACTTGGGGACCTAAATGCAATATCTGGAAAGTTCTAGAGCTGTTAGAAAATCTGGAAGCGTGTTGGGTTTATAACGCAAATTTCACACCATTTAACATTCGACGACGTAGATTAGAAGGCGTGGCTGCATCTGGATCGTTCGTTCGAGACACATGGTGTAATTCTGTGCTTCTTGGAGGTTCTTGGTTGTTCTTTCTGTTCTTTAGCAGCTAGTGAGGACGTCGTCTTCTCCGAATTACTCCCGTCGACCGACGCGTAGCTTGGGCCCCCGGCAGGGCCAGGAGGGAGACTCCTTCTCCTTATGAGCTTGCCTGCGAGTGACTCATCTGAAGGTGGTGGAAGGTGGCGGTTCTCTGGGTTTGATGATGGCGGTCCGGCAAGCCTGGAAGCTGATGATGGTTTCTTTTTGATCTGGAATCTCTTTGATCTTGGAAGCTCCATGTGTATGTTATTATGCTCCAAATGATGAATGGATATGCAAATGATATTTATGTGCTTGATTCACAAGGAATCAACCAACAAACTTAAAGGAATTTGCAATTCTTTAATGTACTTTCCAGAAAATGATAGGAAATGGATAAGCGTGAGAATGGAAGATGAATTTGTAAGCGAAGTGGATCGAATTAGAAGTGTATGAATAGTTTGCATCTAACAAGGATGATTGAGTTTCCTAATGATGTAATTAGCTATGCTAAACACGATACATGGATCGAGAAATTAAAGACAAAAGATGGAGGAATACTTGTGAACCGGAGGTATAGTACCTCCTGGTTATCGCTCGACAAGACAGTAACTCCCGGAGTTTGACGTCACAATGGCGGCAATACAAGGCTGTGCTCTCCCTTGGAACGTCTACTCTAATGTCCCTGCGTTCACGCTAGATGGTCACGATGCCCTGTCACAGCTGGAAGCTAAATGAAAGCGGAGGACAAGTAGGGTAGTCGACCAGTTGCGTTCTGGAAGTGGTAGCTTAGGAGATTGTTGAGGGTAGAAGATGGAAGGAGTAGATCGGAGTTAGGAGCTTTGAGGTTGCGTGTAGAAAAAGGCAAAGGTTGGTCGGTAGAACAGAAGCAACTGCTTCTTATTCTTGGAGAAGAAGCTCCTAGGTGCTGACACATGTCAGCACCTGGTTGGCCAGGCTAGATTAAATAATTATTAAATATGGATTAAATAGTAAATAACATTATTTTAAATAAGTATAAAAATGAAAAATGTAGATAATTAAATTATCTAAATTATAATATGATTAGTTTTAATAAATAATAATTATTTTATGAAATATAAATATTACAGTATTAAATAAGTATAGATAATACTTAATAAATAGATTTGTATTTTTAATTTAGAAAATTAATAAAAAATATATTAGTTTTATATTATATTAAGAGGAAAGGGAGCCTACTTTGTGAAGTAGGTAACCTACCTACTTCATATTCTATTTTTTTTGCAATTTTTTATTTTTTTGAAAAATACCACCGTAGATTTTCATAATTATATCCCTCTAATATGTTATTCAAATTTGTTCAGAAACAGAGACTCCTACGGCCTCCATCCAGACAGTTATTTTTTAAAGGTCACAGATTTGCTGTATTTTTCATGTTCTGGATGGAGGTAGTAAGAGTCTCTATTTCTGACGAAATTTGAATGACATATTAGAGGAATATAGTTATGAAAATACACGGTGGCATTTTCAAAAAAAATAAAAAAAATTTACAAAAATGGAATGTGAAGTAGGTAAGGTTACCTACTTCACAGAGTAGGCTCCCTTTCCTCTTATATTAATTATTAGGTTAATAATAAAGTATTTGGGAATTTTTGTGGAGTTTAATAAATTAATTTAAGTATATTAATAAATACAAGTATAAGTTATATAGTTCATTTATACCTATACATTAGGGTTTTTTATTTATTTAAAATAATAAATAAGCTCCAAAAATTATGAAATAAATTAAGGTTAAAATACAAGATCAAGAAAATAATTAAAAATTATAAAATCATTAAAGTAATAAATATTGTGTTCTAAATAAAATAAATAGCCCATAAACCCAATTGTGGTTAGGTCCCAAAACCGACTTTTTTCAAACAGACTCCAATTTTAGTGAAATCACCTTCATTAATTAGATAATATTATTTTATGAAATTTAAAGGTGAGTAGAGTGAAATTGGAGTTCGTATGAGAAAGTTATGATGCTCGGAAGTTGAGATTTTGGTGATCTACAAGTTGGATTTCTTAGTATATATACAAGGTAAGATTTTTAACTTATTTTTATATTTTTCTATACATTTTTAGAAATAATTAGGAGAAACGTTTGGTGAAAAATATGTTAAGATGAGTTAATAAAAATCTTTAAAGTTTGATATTTATTGGATAATTAATGAAGGATGTATAAAGCATGGAATTAATTATTTTTATTTATTTTCTTCCTTATCCCCCTACTTATTTATCCATAGATCAATTCATGCTGACTTGATCTCATGGATTATGTTATAAATATACCTTCACAAGTCATATTGTACATATATACATATCTACAATTTGCCTTTATTTTTATTTTCTTTATTTTTATTCTTTTATTTATTTACATGATTTTAATGCATAAAAGTGCACTTTTATTCATGAATGGGGTTTTGTTAAATAGTGAAAATTAATGGATATTTACATGTATTTGTTAAGGGTTTTAAGACAAAATGTAGAGAGAATGTTAATGAATCATGGATTCATCATAGGCTGAAGGGGCTGCTAGAGTAGGTGGTCGGTGTAGGGGGTGGAGGTGTTGGGAGGCAGAGGCCGAGGGAGAGGATGCTGTTGGAGGAGGTGGTCGAGACGTGGTGGGGGCGCTAGGAGGTGGATGCCGAGGGAGAGGGGGCTGCTGGAGGAGGTGGTTAGCGCGGGTGGTGGGGGCACTGGGAGGCGGAGGCCGAGGGAGGGGCTACTGGAGGAGGTGGTTGGCGCAGGGGTGGGGGCGCTGGGAGACAGAGGCTGAGGGGACTACTGGAGGAGGTGGTTGGCACGGGTGGTGGGGGCTCTGGGAGGTGGAGGCCGAGGGGAAGGGGGCAGGAGGAGGAAGGGGAGGGATGGTGGTCGGCGGGGTGGGTGGTGGAAGCTAGAGAAGGAAGTGGGGGGAGGGGGTCGGGAGGAGGAAGAGGGATCTTTTTTCCTTTTTTTGCTTTTAATTATAACTGTTGGATATATGATTGGTTAGATTAACTTTTGGTTTGGTTGAGTTAACTGACTAAAATAACGGAGGGTTATGGGTGTATGACTGGACACTTATTCAGGGTTTCTCATGTAATTCACGACTATGTAAGTTTATGAGTGTAATTATGGAACTACTCAAGTTTGTACGTGTAAATATCCAAAAAATTAATGCTATTAAACGAATAAGGAACCTGGGTAGGACAGTTGCCACATGAGAAACACTGAAGAAGGCTTTTGTAAGCAAACTTTTTCACATTGGACGCATTAAGAACCTTAGGAGAGCAACCACAACTTTTCCCAAACATTTGGAAAATAATTCCATGAAACATATGAATGATTCATCAAAAATTCGAAGGAATGTTTATAGTTATACTACGATGTCCCTATATGACACCTTGTTCAAGTAGGAGCTTTGTGATGAATTGAGGAAAATTGTGGACGCCAGCTGCATGGAAAATATTTGGCAATGTCTTAAAATTCCCTTAACCATGTCCCGGTGAAAGTAGTTAGTAGACTAGATCCAAGTAAAAGCCGTAAGATACATGAGATTCGTGAGAAGACATATAAAGCAATAACGTAGGAATCGTATGCCAAAGGTTAGAAAGATGGACTTAATAGCCAAGAAGGTTGATCATATCTCAGAGTTGGTAACGAAACATATGCACCAAACTAAGGCTAATCGCATCACCACACTTTAACATCCATTAGATTCAAACTTCATCATACTCAGGTCGATAATCGGACTTCATTTCTATAGCTTCCACCTCAACAACCATATGCATAGTGTTTGCTCCCCACCCTTAAGGATAGTTTGCGTGACCAATTAAGTTTTTAACATTTAGAAACTTTTTTATTGAAGGCATTCTTGAACCCTTCATTCCAGATAGGACCTAAATTTTACATCGACTTTTAAAATTCAAATGTCAACCATTCTTGATAATTATTGCATCAGGTGAAAAACGCTTTGAAGAACTATCGATCCATTCAACTTTCAAATAAATTTCTTATCAGCTGATCAAATATATTTCAGCTAAAAGAATGGTTCTTTATACATTCATTTTTAAACTGTTAAAATTTATTTGTTTGATAAGGGTGTATGGATTCTTAGCACAATGCGTGCCTTTTAAGAGAACTCACTTAAGCATTATTCAAATGGTATTTGACCCATTTTTCCGATGGGTGCATTTTGTTGTAATTATCATTGCTTATAACTGATCGTGTAAAAATCGCCCTGTTCTTTTTTCTTGACAGAGGTCAACCTCTAAAACACTAAGTTAATGAAATGTTTATACATTTGGCGAAGTGCCACAACCGGGTAGGCAGGCTCAATTTCATTATTCTCCAAGGTACTTCATGCAAATTCCATAAAACTCCTTACTTAAAGCCCATTCCTTGAAATTAACATCTCTAAATGTATTCTTGTAATTTTGTCAAGCAATTTCTTACTCAAAGCCACTGTTGTAAAGTTCCCCGACTGTCTTGACTAGTAGGTCCGACTAGTCTAATCAGTGAGATGTCCGATCAAGTATTGAATAATTCCGACTAGATTGATTAGTCGATCGATTTATTTGGAAATACCATATTTTTTACTTTTTTTAAAGTAAACTTATTCTAATATACATATTGTGTTATTTAAATTCAATAACTTCTTTTCTTTCATTATGATAATATAAAAAATGTAAAAAATTTTGCAAATATATAAGAATATATGCATAAAAATGATTTACATATTTAAAATAATTAAAACCGATTCAACCCCGACTAAATCCGATTAGTCGCCTGACTGTTGATTAATCCTTAGTCAGTGACCCAAGCAACCGAGTACTGACTACCGATTTTTTCGACCTTGCTCAAGGCTATTAATTTCTCTAAACCTAGTTCTGATTTTTCCTACACAAGGACTCAAACATGAACCTCAGTCAAACTTTTAACCAAGAGTGGGTTAACTTTTTAACAACTTTGCGAAAACAAACTATCCGCCCGTAGACGAACCATATATCCTCCAAAACAAGTGATTGTGGTGGGTGGTTAAGTAAATGCATCAAGGTCCATTGCATCCAATGAGACATCAAAAATCATGTTCCTCTCCAACTAGAGCAGCTGGTTAACATCGCATCTACTTGACAGGGCAATTAATAGTTTTCTCATCAATGGCGTCCCCCTCTTTCTTCTTGGCCAATTTATCTCTTGAGATGGATATGGATGTGGGGGCATAGAAAAGAAATCGATGCGGACATGGAGACGGCAGCGATGAGGGAAGGGCATGTTCTCAATCAACATCGTCTCACGTCAGTTGGCACATAGGGTCCGTTTGATTGCAGGGTTGGACAGGGTTGGGTTGGGCAAGGATAACCCTGTGAATAGTAAACTGTGAGGAGGAGAACCCTGTTTGGTTGCAGGGCCAACCCGGGTTGGGCCAAGCAAACCCTGCCCAACCCAGCAACCAAACGAGCCCATAGAGTTATATGAGTAGGGGCAGCCAACATGGCTGTCCCCTATTTTGTGGTATTATTTTATTTTATTTTCAAAAATCATCAGAATATTCATCTATATACCCCTCCTATATATTCATATATATATCCTTCATATATATATATATATGTATATATATATATATATATGAGGACGGGGAGGTTGTTCCATAAAGCAGCTAAGTTGGTTGCTCTCCCCCAAAATTTTTTATTTTTTCTTTGAACCACCATGTATATTCATCTATATATCCCTCTTATATGTAATTCAAATTTCGTCAAAAACAAAGACTCATATGCTCTCCATCCAGACCATGTCGATTACAACAAATTTAAGATCGTTAAAACTTGTTCTAGATGGAGGGTATAGAAGTCTCTGTTTTTGATGAAATTCGAATGACATATAGGAGGGATATTCAGATGAATATACATGATGGAAATTTCAAAAAAAAATTAAAAATAGGGGGAAACTGTAACGTGGAGCAGCCAGCTTAGCTGCTCCATGGAGCAGCTTCCCTTTCCTCTCTCTCTCTCTATACACACACACAGGGGTTGGGGAGTATGCATCCAGGTGCATGTAATTTTGCATGCATCGGGGCCTATATCTTCCCTATTTTTTTTATTTTTTTAGAAAATATCACCATCTATATTAATTTATATATCTCTACATTATACCATTCGAGTTTCGTCAAAAACAGAGACTCCTATGCCCTCTATCTAGAACGTGTAATTTTAACGATCTTAGAATTGCTGTAATCGACATTTTCTAGATGGAGGGTAGAGGGATCTCTGTTTCTGACGAAATTCGAATGACATGATGTAAGGATATATAGATGAAAATAGATGACGATATTTTCCAAAAAAAGTAAGAAAGCGTGGAAGATATAGGCCACGGTGCATGCTCCCCAACCCCATATATATATATATATATATATGGTTAAATGAGGCTACACCCAATTGGCTACTCCCACCCATATTTTTCCCTTATTTTTTATTTTTTTAGAAATATAAAATATGTATATTCATCACTATATCACCCTTACATGTCATTTCAATTTCGTCAGAAACAGAGACTCCTATGCCCTCAATCTGAAGGGGGTCAATTTCAGTAATTCTGAGACTGTTAAAATTTGACAGTCTTGATGGAGGGGATATAAGTCTCAAATTAAGTTGAATTTGAATGACATCATGGTGACATATTGTGATCTAAATTCCAATAGATTTCATTTTGGAAAAATAAAAAAATACAAGGAAAAAGGGGTGGGAGCATGTAAGTTGGCTACAACTAGGGTGCATACTCCCTTTTTCCATAACTTGGCTCCCCCCGCGGTATTTCTCTCGCTTTTTTATTTTTTTAAAAATTTCTTCGTGAATATTCATCACTATATCCCTATATTATGTCATTCATATTTCATGCGAAACAGACTCCTACGGCCTCCATCCAAACATGTATTTTTTAACGGTAACAGAATTGCTAAAAACGACCCTTCCGGATGGAGGTCGTAGGAGTCTCTGTTTCGCGCGAAATTTGAATGACATAACATAGGTATATATTCATGAAAATCCACGGAAGAAATTTTTAAAAAAAAGCGGGTGGAATGGCGCGGGGGGAGCCAAGTTAGCTCCCCCCATATTTTCCCTTATATATATATATGAGGAAATGGATCCTACTCCATGGAGTAGGTAACTTACCTACTCCACTTTCTTTTTTTTTTCAAATTTTTTTACTTTTTTTGAAAAATGCTTCCATGGATTTTCATAACTATATCCCTCTAATATGTCATTCAAATTTCGTCAGAAACAGAGACTCCTACGGCCTCCATCCATAACATGAAAAATACATCAAATTTGTGACCGTTAAAAAATGACTGTCTGGATGGAGGCCGTAGGAGTCTCTGTTTCTGACGAAATTTGAATGACATATTAGAGGGATATAGTTATGAAAATCCATGGAAGCGTTTTTCAAAAAAATAAAAAAATTTTGAAAAAAAAGAAAATGGAGTAGGTAAGTTACCTACTCCATGGAATAGGATCCCTTCTCTCTCTCTCTCTTTATATATATAGGGAAAATGGGATTTCCCTATGCGAGGTGCTAACTTGCCTCCCACGTCTCATTTTCTCTATATTTTTTATTTTTTAAAATGAATCCATAGAAATTCATCACAATATACCTATATTATGTCATTCAAATTTCGTGAGAAACATATATTCTTACGACCTCCATCTAGACAATCATTTTTTAACGGTCATAAAATTGTTGAAATCGACTATGTTTGGATAGAGGTTGTATGAGTCTCTATTTCATACAAAATTCGAATATCATAATAGAGGGATATAATAATGAAAAGTCATGGAAGATTTTTTTTTTAAAAAATGCAAAAATATAGGGAAAATAGGGCGGGTGGAGTCAAGTTAGCTCCCCAAAGGGGCAGTCGCATTTTACCTATATATATGTATATACATATATATATATATACATACATATATATATACACATATATATACATACATATATATATGTATATATATACACATACATATATATGTATATATATATGTATATATGTGTGTGTGTGTGTCTATATATATATATATATATATATATATATATATATATATATATATATATATATGGGGCTTATATATATATATATATGGGGCTGGGGAAGCTGCATTCGGGGGTGTAGCCAACTAGTTGCATCTGACCATATTTTTCATTGGTTTTTTGTGTTTTTGAAATGAAACTTGTGGGGATTTAAATCACCATATATCACCATTATCTCATACCGAATTCAACTAAATTCGACACTTCTATCATCTCCATCAAGACTATCACATTTTAGCGGTCAGAATTGTTTAAATTGGCCCTATCTAGATGAGCATGTTGGGAATGTTTGTTTTGCATGAAATTTAAAACACATATTCCACTCAATAAACTAAAAAAATCCCCATAGATTTCCTTCAAAAAAGATAAAAAAACAATAAGAAAAATGGTCAGGTGTAGCCAGTTGGTTGCACCCCCAAGTGTAGGTTCCCTTTTCTATATATATATATATATATAGAGAGAGAGAGAGAGAGAGGGGACAGGGAAGCTATCCTGTGTAACAGCCAAGTTGGCTATTACACGGAACAAATCCCTCCTCCTTTTTATTTTTTTCAAAAATTCCACTATGTATATTCATCTATATATCCCTCCTACATGTCATTCAAATTTCGTGAGAAACGGAGACTCCAATGCCCTCCATCTAGAACAGGTAGATTACAACAAATTTCAGACCGTTAAAATTTACCCGGTCTAGATGGAGGGCATAGGAGTCTCCATTTCTCACGAAATTCAAATGACAAGTGTAGGAGGGATATATAGATGAATTTACATAATTGAATTTTTGAAAAAAAATAAAAAAGGAGGGAAAATTACTCCGTGTAACAACCAACTTGGCTGTTACACAGAATAACTTCCTTTTACTCATATATAAATATGAGGAAAAGGAGTATTCTCCCTCTGAGCACGTGACTTACATGCTCCCACCATTTTTCTCTGTATTTTTAAATTTGTATGAATTGAAACTTAGTAGAATTTAGATCAAATATATCATATGGTGTCATTCAAAATTAGACTTAATTCGAAACTTCTATCCCCTCCATCAAGCTTGTCAAATTTTAATGCTCTCAGAATTGCTGAAATTCACCCCCTCCAGATGAAATTATTATAAACGGCTGTTTTACACGAAATTTGAAACACATTCCACTTATTATTCTAAGTAAACCCCCTAAGTTTCTTTTCAAAAAAACAAAAAATATAAAAAGGTGGCTTATATGCTCCTAAGAGCATACTCATTTACATTATATATAGGGTAAAATGGAGTTGTCCCTTATGGGGAGCTAACTTGGCTCCCTGCCACATTTTTCGTATTTTTATTTTTTTGAATAATGCTTTTGTAGATTTTCATCATTATATCACTATATTTTGTCATTCAAATTTCACGTGAAATAGAGAGTATTACGGCCTCCACCCAGACGAGATCGATCTAATAATTCTGCGATCGTTAAAAATGACTGTCTAGATGGATGTCGTAGGACACGAAACTTGAATGACATAATATAGAAATATAATAATCAATTTTTACATATTTATTTTAAAAAAATAAAAAAATGATGAAAATGAGACCGGTAGAGCCAAGTTAGCTCCCCCAAGGGGACAGTCCCATTTTCCCCATAATAGAAAAAACTTTAGATAAGGCAATCCTTTCTTAGATGTATGGAAAATCAACCATCTTATCCAACCATAATTAATTTGATGATTACAATTAACGACTCGTTATCTATATTTTTTTAATGTTAAAAAATCTATTATGATCGTTTTGGCATATTTTGTATTTAAAATAAAACAAATATCTCCTTAATAATATCCTCTCTCCTCGCTCCATTTTTTCATTTTTTTGGAAAATGCTTCTATGGATTTTCATAACTATATCCCTATATTTATGCCATTTAAGTTTCGTGTGAAATAAAGACTCTACGACCTCCATCTGGATGAAGTCAATTTCAACAATTATACGACCGTTAAAAAAATAACTGTCTGGATGAAGGCCTAGGAGTCTCAATTTCGCACGACATAATAATGATAATAATCCACAGATTTATTTTTTTAAATAAATAAATGAGAAAAATCAGGATGAGAAGCCAAACTAACTCCGCAAAAGGACAGCTCGATTATAATATGTATATGCATATTCATATTTTATAGTGGTTGCCAGACTAGATCCAAGAGAAATACGACGGAGGTATAAAGTGCAAAGGGAAACAACAAAGGAAGTCTTCACGAGTAAGCAAAGGACAAGTAGCGTGGCTGATATGATAAAGGACTGTTTGAGACAGGGATTGCCCACTTGACGAAAGAAGACGCCCGTCTATTATTATTATTAATTATTCTCTTTTTTGCAGTAAGCCAGTAACCCTCTTATTCTTGTATTCTTAAATTCATAATATTGTCTTTCTATTAGTGTAATATAAGAGTACATATGTAATAAGGGAAGGAAATTCATAATATTGTCTTTCTATTAGTGTAATAATAAAGTACATATGTAATACGGGAAGGCAATTCAAAAAATTTAAAAGGATACAAATGTAAAAATACCTATTTTTATTGGAATAGGCATTAACTGAATCCGTTATTATCCAACCATGAGACAAAATGGGATTTCAGAAAATAGATGATAAGCGAGGGTTTTTTTTTGTAATTTTCCTTTGTAACATGGTGATCATATTAGTTTCTTCGTTTATTTATAACTATATGAATTGATCATGCCTTTTAGGTTTGACCATGTTCCAGCATTGAAAAATCTCGTACTCCTTATCTGTCTTCAAAAAGATCAATTATGTTTGGATGTATGTAAATGACAAATAAAGGTTACTAAAAACACCTTCAATGGATTTCTTCATTTTCAAATCCATTTTTTTTATAAATTATGTGCTCTATGTGTCTTAGAACATATTTTCCAACTTAAATGTAAGATGTTTTAAAACTTCAGTTTTGACAAGACTTATAATAGAGAAGAGGCCAATTTTATCAAAAAAACGGCAGTCTTGAACTTATTTTAACTAAGGGTTTGATGCTTGAGAAGATGGAGTGACGATCACGATCTTTTTGTAGCATAATAAAAGGTGTACAATGAGGTAGCTCAGTAGAAAGTAATGAAAGGCTTGGCTCCTTAAAGAAGAATGGAAGAGAAACTCTCCTAAGTGCAATTTTGTGAGCTAAGGAGCTCATTTAAGCACCCTTTAGGTGGAAGAAGGTCGAACTAAAGGTTGGGAAAGCTTATAGAGTATATTAAGATGACCTAATTCCCCTATGGAAAATATAAACTAAGTACATAGAAAGGTGAGGTGATAAGTTTCAAATGTAGTCATAGAATGTAGCTTGGTGGTCAAAAGAGAAGAATAAGAACTTAGCTTAATGAATACATATCGGGAAAGGAACTTCCCTAGATTTGGTGGAGGAATGAATTACCCTACTTGCTAGGTGATAAATCCATGATTCATCCACTTTATTGCACATTCTTAGCTTAATCTCGTTAATAAATCACTCGATTAAATATCTAACAAGCTAAATCAAACATTATATACCTTGTATATAATTAGGATTAATTATTGTGCATTAAGCACTCAGTAAAACCCGAACTTCTCTTTGTATATATTGTACACATTTTCCCTTGTTCTTCTTCTTATAAAATTCATAAAAATTTAGATTAATTTGTATATATATTTGTACAAAATAATGTCCTTATTAAAAATACAAAAATATGAAAAATCACAGGCATTTAATATACATTAAACATCTACCAAAAACATAAGTCTGTACAACTAAGGTCTTTTGTGTTTTTGTCATTCTTGAAAGTTATAGATATCATTGAGATGAACAACTTTTGTGTTGAATGCTTTGCTATTTTTTATTTTTTTATTTCTTTTTTTGATTTTTTATTTTTCTATTGAGACACATGGCTCCATCTGGGAGAGCCATGTAGCCGCCTTTTCACTCCCAATCGCATCCTTTATTAGCGATTGGATCTTTTGATCCAAATGGTTACCCATCTCACCACCCCACCACTACATGTGTCATTGGATCTCATCTGATCCAACGGTGCCCCATAGCCCACCACCTCACCCACATGGCGCCTCTCAACCCTCCATCTCCTTGCAGTTCTGTTATATTATTTCTGTTTTACTGTTGTTTTCCTCAAGATGATTTTATAGAGGAAACTCTTTCCATTTTTGTTTTGAAATATATCCCAATATAAGGGGAAACTCTGCCGAAATTTTAATAGAACTATGTCTCGATATAAGGGGAAACTCTGTCGAAATTTTCATAGAAATATGTCCCTATATAAGGGGAAACTCTACCAAAATTACAAAAGAAAATATGTTCTTCATGTTCTTCATTCGTTCTTCACGTTCTTGGCACATTCTTAAGTGTTCTTGATACGAAAATGAAATTCGATCGTTTCAGGAGTTGTAAATCATCCTTTCTGAAAACGAATCACGATAAAGCACTACATACGCGAGAGAGAGCTCGATTAGGTAACGAAATCCTTTCCTTTGTTGTTGGGTTTTCATACGATATCATTGAAATTCTTGATTTTATGTTCTTCTCTACAAAGAACCCTAATTTGTCTATTTTTTAGAAAATATGAAAAGTTGCTTTGTAATTCCCACTAAAATAATATCTAAGCATCGAATAGAAGCAGTGGCTTGGAAAGTTAGGGTTTGCGAGTTAAAATATAAATAAATATGAGTATATATACATATGAATTAATATATGTGAGGCTATACTCAATGTTGATGAATATGAAAATCGAAGGCTTAACAGAAGAATTTCATCATGGGAGTTAATGTGTATTGAAATGGATACTGAAAAAATCATGTGTTACGTTAAGAATGACTTAGAGTGAATACTACAGGTCAGGCATGCAACCTTTAGATTTGTCAAAAGAACATCTTATTGGCAGGCCAAACCTAGGTGGTACACGGTTGCCTGGATATGTTGAGCACGTGAAATAAATTATTTGCAATGCATGGTACTCGATTGCCATTAGGCAAATTGATTGACTGAAGATGTGATCGTGCCATGTGGAGGCATGAGTACTTGCATAGCAACTAGGTCATGATAACATGTATTCAAAGCCGCTAGTTTATGTGATTAAAGGTTAGCTTATGGTTTAAGCTACCGAGTCCTCGAGGACGTTGTGCTTCTTTGTTTGTCAGGTTGAGGATTTGAAATCCTAGATAATAAAGAAAAGGAATTTGTCAGGGTAGTATTAGAGGATTGGTTGAGACAACGTGTGGCGGCATAAGCTCACCAGATCAATGTAATCTCCAACTCCGAAGTGTCCACAGCTTCGGAGTCCATGAATGGTGAGGTTTTCCCCAGACTACTCCCAGACGTGGAATAGAAGGAAAATGACTTAAACTAATGAGAAGAAATGAAACTTTTTGGTATAATAAGTTTTGCTAACTTTTCTCTTCGTTGTTACTTAGCACTCACTAATCTTCATCCCATGATTATGGAAATCCAACGGGTGTTGGTGAGCCATCATAAGGACATTAATAACCATCCAGGCAGCCACAATAGCTTTACTCTATAAGGTAGTTGATAATCTTTTTGTGTATTTCTTTACCAGCTGATGTACATGTAAATGGCTATAATGGGTCAATGTATCATGTAAACTTTATTTTGTGAATAGAAAAATATTAAATACTTCTTTCTGAGCATTTTTAATTGCAGTCTATTTCTAAATGTTAGTTGTGATTGCTGAATAAATTATTGATGAGTAACCAGATCTGGATATGGGAGGATCCAACGACCTAGAATTGGGGTTGTGACACTTCCCCCATTCATTTTTCTCATGTGCACACCCTCCAGTCCATCTGACCATTGCCAAAGCACCACTATACATCTAACATCTTCATCAATTCCTCGACTACCACTTTATCTTCTCCATATTCTAGTCCACCTTGCTCTGCCTTCCTCCTTGCACTTGAGGATGAACGCCAGGTCCTTTGCCTCTTTGCAGCTCACCAAACCCCCATTCCATTCCCTTTCGCTTCATTTTGATTTCCCCTAACACCTTCATGTCCATCCCCTTCAGTGATTGGATGATGCGAGGTCCCACCGGTGTCGCCTTCTTATTTGATGAGTCTACATTGTTACGACATTTCGATCCTCGTAACAGCTCTACCTCACCTCAGATACCTCTGCCAGACTTTAGGCATTCAGTCGATCCCTAGGTCCCAGGAGGATCTTGGATGAGCTCGCTGGAGCTCTGCCCGAGTCAACCGTGCATGGAGGAGGAATAGTAACAACCACTGATGGATCCGACCATATGCTCTTAGGAGGGGTTTAAGCCACCATATGATCGCCCTATAGTCGTATTGGTACCACTCACATGATGCCCTGATCTGGACTGTTTGATCACCCTGATATGACTGTGCTGGATCCATCCTGAGTAGGGGTGTAAACGGACCGAACCTGAGCGAACCTATATTTTTTAGGTTCGGTTCGTTTATTTAATCGATCCTAAACTTGTGTTCATGTTCGGTTCGTTTATTTTCGAACCGAATCCAAATCGAACATCTTTTTAAACGAATCGAACCTAAGCAAATATCGAACTAGAATTCTCTAATAGGAGGGAGTGAAAAGAAGAGAAATGGAAATATATATATGTGTATTTACAGTTAGAATAAATATTCATTTAGTTTTTTTTCTTTATCTAACTCATATTCGTCTTTTGAAAAAATTAGATTAATAAGGATTCGTCTCTTTGAAAAAAGTATAATTATAATATATTTTACATCTATTCAGATGGGGATAAAGAATAAGAATAATGCAGAGATATTCGATAAGTAATGTTTGTACTTGTTCTGTTGATTTGAAGATAAAGAAGGGAAAAGTAGTAGACCATAGATGATAGATGTTGCAAACACGATGTGACTATTTATTTTTGAATAGTTTATACCGAGATAAAACCTAGTTATCCCGTAAATATATAGTTATCTCTAGACAAAATTCACTTACAATGGGATAAAAATCACTCATCTCAAAATAAGTCCACTTCTACGGATAAGGATTTGTAAATATATATATATATGTATGTATGTTTATCGAGCTTTTAACGAATCAAACCTGAGCGAACCTATGATTTTGAGGTTCGATTCGTTTATTTAATCGATCCTAAACTTGTGTTCAGGTTCGGTTCGTTTATTTCCGAACCGAATCTGAATCGCACTTTTAGCGAGACGAACTTGAGCGAATATCGAACTTGAGAATTTTCTTACACCCCTAATCCTGAGCCTCCACCATGCTCTAGCAGGCTCGGAGTCCATAAGTCACTCCCAAAGCACTGCAACTTACTGATTTTACCGAAACTCACGGGGTCTAAATGTCTCACACAGGGCGGAGACAACAGTGTCGCTGTGGCGACCCTCAATGAATCCCGATCAAAGTCAACAATGAACCCACAACAATATTAATCAAGCAATGAAAAACAAATGTGGAGTCAAATTTATTTTAACTCTACAAATAGGTGTATAGTATAAGTATGTAGAGTGTCGAACTCAGGGAGCAAGCAGGATAGATCAAACAAAGTGCAAAAGGTGATTGTGATGTGTGTCTACAAGTATGTAATCTTTTTGTGGGTTTTTAATTTTTAATTTTTTATTTAAATTTTAATTTTATATTTTTGTATTTTGATTTTTAATTTTCTGATTTTATATTTTCTTTTTATATTTTGTATTTTTTTTCAATATATATAATAGGAAAAGAAAGGATAAGGTATTTATAAAAAAGGAAAAATGCTCAGAAATCAGAAAATAAAATGTTTTTGGTCTTTTTATGATTTTATAATGTTTTTATGATTTTTGGGAATTTTTCTGAATATTTTTGGTATTTTTACAGGTCAAGATACTAGAAAATAGTGGATTAAGCTACTGGCCGAAATTAAAATGAGGATGAAAAATAATAAACAGTACCCAAAATTCCTCAAATTAATTTTAAAATAAAGACAATAAAACAGAGAAACTAGAGGACCTAAGTTTGCATTTTTAGGAATTTTCTAGGATTTTTAGATTTTTATGAAGTTTTTAGGGGTTTTCTAATTTTTAAGGTTTTTGTTTTGAAATTTTTAATGATTTTTGGTCTGAAGATTAAAGACACTAAAATAGACCTAAGGTAATTTTTTTGGAATTTTTCAAAAAGATTTGATATTTTTTTGGTATTTTCTAATGCAAACAGTAGCTAAAATGCATGTTTTTGATTTTTAATAAATATCAAAATGCAATAAAAATGAAATGCAAAAATATGGCGTGAATAAGCAAGCAAACAGGAGCCTACACTAATTTTTTTTGGGAATTTTTGGGGTTTTAGAAATGCATACAATAATTAAAAGAAACAAAAAGAAAAATCACACTAGCATGGGCATTAATGTAAATAGACAAAAGTTCGAGGGCCTATGTGCAATTTTTGCGCAAAATATAGTACTGAATCAACAAATTAATGGACCAAATTTCAAAGTCAAAACCTGCATGGGTATTCTTACAAAAACGCCAAGCCCCACGTGCGTACGCACGCGCCTGACTGGGGTATGGATGCAATATTACAAAACTCCAGGGGCTATCATGCAAATAATCCACAAAATATTACACTGCATATGAAAGTTTCTGGACTAGAATGCAATAAGCAAACCCTAAGGGGGTCCTTGCAAAATGCCCTTTACCTCACGCGCACATGTACGTGAAGTGACGTGGCTAGGACCAAAGTGCAAATAGTAGAAGTTCGGGGGTCTATATATAATTATTACAAAAATTTTTTAAACTACCACTAAAAGTTTATGGGCTAACTAGTAAATACAAAAATGCGCGGGGTAAGGATGCAAAATACCCCACTCGGGCGCGATCCAACGGTGGGAAGTCTCCCACTTGATACGTGTCCGCACGTCGTCGCCCGATACCGCTTCGGCGATGGAGGGCCACGATTAGATATGGGATGAGGATCAGACGGTGTGGCGTGGCCCAGATCTAACGATGGCTGCTGCGTCTGGAAAGTGGCCGAGATCCAACGGTGGGCAAGGCAGGACGAAGAACTGAGAGGAACTCCAGCGTGGCGAAGTTCTCCCGGCCAGATCGAGCCTCTCCGGCGTCCTTCAAGCTTCCAAAAATGGTCGGTGACTTCCTGCGGTCCTCCTCGAGGTGCTAGAGGCTTCAAAACTCCTTGGCGACGGCCGAGGCACGCGCTAGAAGGCGACGGAGCTTTGGGCTCCGTAGATCTCCGGCGAGTGAGCAAAACAAGCTCTAGGTCCTTGTCGAAAGGCTTTGACCTGCAGAAAAGTACGAGAGGACCCAGGGCAAAGTACCAGGGTCCCGCGGTGGTGGAATGGCGGCGAGATGAAGAGTAGCCGGAGGTGCGCTCCGGTGAGGTTCACGTAAAGGGTGAATCAAGTGACGTAATCGAAAGATTCGTGGGGCGAAATGTTCCTAGGACTAAGGGGAGTAAAATGGAAAAGAAAATAGGGGGAAAAGGGGGCTGCTTCGACGGTGGAAACAGGAGGGAAGAAGTACCTCGCCACCGACGATAGGCAGAGGTGGTGGAGCCTCCCCGAGCTTCGCTCGACCCGCCTGAGACACGCTGAAGGGAGCTGTCACCTCCCTTGATCGATTAGGCACCAAAAGGGGAGCGTAGTTTGGGATTGAGGGGTTCAAAATTCAAAGGGAAGTCGGGGGTGCATATAAGGGGTTGACGAGTGGTGAGGATGAACGAGGTGTAACAGGTGCGGCATTGATGCAATCCCCGAAAAAATCATTGGGCGAGTATGCCCAATCTACAAGGAGCAAAATTCGTGAAGTTTGCGACCTGAATTGATGCAAGATGCGGCCTGGAAAATTCAACAAAAACGAGGTCAAACGATGCTCTCACAGGCGCACATGAGTGGGGGACGACCAGTTGACCGGGGTCAGCTGGGGCCGGCACCTGGTTGGTCCACGTGGACCAGCCAGGAAAAACCTCTGGTAAATGATTTGTAAAATCAATTTAAAATAGTTAATGATTTTATTATTTTTAGGTTATTCAATGAAAAATATTTGTTATTTTCTAAATTATTTTATGGTTATTTCTAATTATTTTTATGAGGTATAAAAATAAGAGTTACCTTTTATAGGCTATATAGGTATATATATCTATATATTTTATTCTTTTATTTTTATTTTGTGTTTTTAATTTATTATGTTTTGTTTATTATTTTATAAATTTGTAAAGTATTTTTATACACTTAAAAGTATTTTTGTCTTATTTTTCTGATGTATTTTATACACTTAATAAAATATAAGTGTTAATAATATAGGTATTTATACAGGTATTTTACCTATGTGAGTTATATACAGATATTTTATTTTGTGTTTTCTTTGTATTTTAATTCTGATTTTAATAAACATATTTATTATAAATAATATTTACAAAATTATAAAAATATAAATTATAAAAATAATGAATAAATAATAAAATGAATATTTTAATCTGTACAAGTATACAATAGGGGTCCAAAACCCAACTTTCAAACCGTAGCTCCGCCAAATGTGAAACCACCGCCATTAAATAGCTTATTTTAAACTATATACAATTAAAGTGAGTTTGCTGCATTTGGAGTTCTTATTTGGGAGATACAGGTCTGGGAAGTTGGGATTCTGGAATTTTATTCAGACCATAACTTTTTATCTGTACATTATTTTTGAGTGAAATAAATTTGTATTTTTGTTTATTAAATTATCTACAACTTTCATGTACAAAGTTTCTTTATTTGAGGTATAAAAAGTGGAACTAAAAATAGGTCCCAAACTGAATAAAGAATGGGTTAGAAACAAAGATATTTTTATTGTATTTTGGCCCTTATCTCCCCCTACTTTATTCCTTATCGACCTAGTCATCGAGATGCCTAGGTCTCGGGGTTTCGGGTCATAAAATATTTATAATATTTTATTTGTTTTCTTTTCTTATATTTATTCTATAATTTTGGCTTTAATTACAGTATTTTATACACTATTTACATGCACATGCATGAATGCTAAGATGCATGAATTAAGCCTATTTACACGCATTTACTAGGGTTTTTAAGGCCAAAATGATAGAATAAAGATGATGAAATGTGGATTCATCATCCCCTTATACTTTACCTTTGCTAGTCCCTAGCAAACACTTATGCAATAAGTGCAGAAAAGAAAAATAAAGAAAAGAAAAAGAAGAAATTGGATTTAGTTTAATTATCAAACTTGTCTTCACAAAATCAAAGTTTGGAGCTTAAGTCGGACCCTTGGAATTTTAGTGAGGGTGGAACCTTAATGAGAACCGAATTTGAAATCCAACAGTCCCTGAGAATCCCAAAACTCTGTTCAAGTCTCCTCAATAGCCAGGTTAGAAATATTTCAACTCATACGCAAACCCTTACGACTATGAATCTGACTCGTACAGTGTAAGTGATAGTGGCTCTCCCCAACTAGAATGACAAAGAGACCGACTTCTCCAGTATGACAACCCAATGATTCCCCAATCCAACAACTCCATCCTCGAGGAGCGGGGTATTCCCTTCTAAGTTCAAGTGGCAACCAGCTCAAGAGGAGGCGGTAAAGAGAAGAATGGACGGTAGCCAGTGTAGCTACCTATCCTAGGATGCAAGACCAATGTAGTCAAGTCATCCAGCTGCAGGCTCACATGATTTGACTTTGGAACTCAAGCTTGCTTATTGACTTTACAATATATGTACATACTTTGCAGGCATTTATTTTTGTACAGGCCTGACCATTTTTTTTCAAAACTATTCACAGCAGCATTTACATAGGGAGTTTTTCCTCTTGAGCCAGTAGACTATCCCTCTTTTGAAGCTTTATTGCAAACCACACTCTCTTGTCTTTAGACTTCCTCATCACTGGACGGGTTGGGGTGCACTTCCCTCCCTAGAGGAGGACAAGTGTTTCCACTTGTGTGTGTCTCATACCGGCAAATCCAATCCCCTCACCACCCCAACTGAGTTGAGCCATGTGAAGGTGCAGGTGTCCAAGTTAGGTCATTATCAACAAGAGTCGTGCGTGTGCTCTGAAATACTCTACTTAGGCAGTCAAGAATCCATTGAACCAAGTCTCGTGATCCTCAAAGAATTAAGTCAACTAGACCTGAAGTACCTCAACTCCAGTTCCTATAATGTTCCTGTTATTAGGTAGATTTTAAGGTCCAATCAAGCTCCAATCTCCGGATTTTATTTAGACTAGTTCAACTATCAAACTCAATCTGAAAAATGCTCATGCTATGCAAATGATATGCAAAATGCAGAAAATATTTTTGTGATGCAATTTTCAAGAGTTTTGAACTTTTTATGGATTTTTGAAAAGATGATGATGCAGCTATGCATTTTTTTTGTATTTTTCAAAAAGATTTTTCAAATGTTTTTGGATTTTAATTTTACAAATGTTTTTGGGATTTTTGAAAACAAAGATTTTGGCTAAAAACTAGGTTAAAATATTTATACAGGAGTGCTTCATATATATATACAAGAAGTGGATTTTAAGAATTTACAAGGGTAAGTGATCAATTTTATAGATATAGATATATAATGGATTTTGGTGAGATGTATGTATTCCTCAAACTTATTTGACACAGGTTTTTTCAAACAATTTTGAAAACTATAGTCCAAAATAATCTTACAAACAATTTTACAGACATGTACACACATTTGAAAATCATTTTGTAAAGGTTTTCAAACAGTATAGATAAATTTTTCAAAATATTTTTGCAACCATTTTTCAAACCATTTGCAAATCATTTTTCAAACATTTTATTTCACACAAAGAAAATAAATTTTCAAAACAAACACATTTTTACAAAGGTCGAAAACATGTAACAAAATGTTTCCAAAATAGTTTTCAAAAGATTTTTCACAAAGATTTTCAAACTATTTTTCAAACATTTTGCAAAAAACATTTTCACCTGATTTATTACTAAGTAAATACAAAAAGAATTTGAGGAATAATCACTATATTTTTATTAAAGTTTTAATGAATTTTAAAGAATTAATAGCCATATTATTAGGAAAATACGAAAGTACGAGTTATGGCTAAAGGATATACGCAGTATAAACGACCCCCTATACTTAGCTTGAGCTATGTTCTCATAGATCGGAGAGAAAAAGAGAAGACATAACTCGTACTGAGTATAGAAAAGTCTAAAGAATAAATAAGGAAATGAATGAACGAATGAGAAGTTGACCGTCCCCCCTATACTTAGGATCAAATAATCCTAAGTATAGCAGACTGTACACAACGCAGGGAGGGTCAAGGGTGGGAATGAACAGATCGGACTCAGACTGTCTCCCCCTATACTTAGGATAAAGATATCCCTAAGTATAGACAAGAAGAGGAGACAATGGAGAGGATCGAAATAAATGAAAACTCGGGGTGCACACCCCCCTATTTTTAGGACAAAGTATGTCCTAAGTATAGAAGACTGACAACAAGGGGCAACACCTTTTTGGTAGATAAAGAAGATAGAAAAGGAAAAGAAGAAAAGAAGAAAAGCTATCAACATATGAAAGAATGATATGGACAGATGGATCTATACAACGGAAGATGTAAGTGATCACCATGTATGAGATGCAAATGATATGAGTCAAAGAGTACATCTCATACCAGAAGAATGGGGGCAACGTCAACGATTGGCGGATCATGATCTAGATATAGCTTCAGGTGCTGACCGTTAACACGGAAGGTAGAGGAAGATGACGGCTCGGATATATCAATGCTACCATTGTCATGTACCTTCCTGACCACATATGGACCTTTCCACTTGCTCTGTAATTTCCCTGCAAATAATTTCATCCTGGAATCGAACAACCATACACGCTGATCAGTCTCAAACTGTTTATGGCTGATATGAGAATCGTGCCATGTTTTCACTTTTTCCTTATACTGTAGGCTGCTAGAAAAGGTTGTATCTCTCAACTCCTCCAGGGATGCCAACTCTGCTCTCCTTTGTTCTCCTATACTCTTGGGATCCAATAATAATTCATTAACTGCCCAAAGTGACTTATGCTTGATTTCCATTGGCAGATGGCACGGCTTGCCATAGACGAGACGAAAGGGAGATGTCCCTAATGGATTTTTGAAAGAAGTCCGATAGGCCCACAAGACCGAGTCCAAAAGCTGTAACCAATCCTTTCGGTCTGGGCGAACGACCTTCTGTAAGATAGTCTTGATCTCCCTGTTCGATACTTCGGCAAGACCATTAGTCTGAGGGTGATACGGCGTGGCAACACGATGGTCAATGCCGAACTCGTCTGCAAGGGCCCTAACCTTGTCATTGATAAAGTGAGACCCCCCATCTGAAATCAAGACTCTAGGTACCCCGAACCGTGAAATGATATTTTTCCTCAAAAATCGACACACAGTCTTAGCATCTGCGGCTCGGGTGGGGCTGGCCTCAACCCATCGGCTGACATAATCCACAGCGAGCAAAATGTGCTCAAACCCCTGACTCTTAGGAAATGGGCCCATGAAATAAATACCCCATGCATCAAAAACCTCACAAAAGTGAATGGGTTGCATGGGCATCATGTCTCTCTGTCCGCAAGTACCCATCTTCTGACAGTCAGTACATCTCTTCACAAACTCATCTAAATCCTTGAAGAGAGTAGGCCACCAAAGGCCGGATTGAAGTACCTTTTATGATGTCCGTCTCCCAGAATGATGTCCTCCTGCCTCAAGCTTGTGGCAGTATGTCAGGACGCTATGTTGCTCTTCTTGAGGAATGCACCTCCTCCAGATGCTATCCCCTCCCTCATGATAAAGGACGTGATCCTCCCAATGGTAAAACTTGGCCTTCGCCAGGAAGGTCTCAAGTTTCTGCCTGGGACAGCCTTGTGGAACCGTCTTGGCAACAAGATAGTTCACAATGTCGGTGTACCATGGGAGCGAGGTGATAGCCAAGATCGCCTCATCTGGAAATGTCTCTGTGATAGGTGCGCTGGGCTCAGATTCCTCAAGGTTCTTTAAGCGGGAGACGTGATCCGCCACCACATTCTTAACTCCAGGCTTATCTTTAATCTCAATATCAAACTCCTGGAGCAGAAGGATCCATCTGATAAGGCGTGCTTTGGCATCCTTCTTGGCCATTAAGTACCGGATGGCGGTGTGATCTGTAAAAATAGTCACTCTAGATCCGAGAATATACGATCGATACTTATCCAAAGCAAAGACTACGGCCAGCATCTCTTTCTCTATCAAAGTATAATTCTGCTGAGCGGCATCCAAAATCCGGCTGGCGTAGTGAATGGCAAACGGCAAACCATCCCTCCTCTGTCCAAGCACAACTCCAACAGCAAAATCAGAAACGTCCGTCATGATCTCGAATGGGAGAGACCAATCGGGTGGCTGAAGGACAGGAGCTGTGACAACCATACTCTTGAGAGTATCAAAAGACGCAAGACACTTATCATCTACAATGAACTCAGTTTCTTTTGTCAGCAAATCTGTAAGCAGTCGGGCAATACGACTGAAGTCCTGAATGAACCGTCAGTAGAAACCGACATGCCTCAGAAAAGACCGCAATTGATGCAGATTGGACGTGGGATTGAGTTTTCTAATGATATCCACCTTGGCCAGATCGACCTCCATGCCCTTGTTGGAGATGATATGACCAAGGACCATCCCTTGAGAAATCATGAAGTGACTCTTCTCCCAAGATAAGACAAGATTGAACTCTATGCAACGCTGAAGCACATGGTCTAGGCAGTCAAGACAAGCATCAAACCCATTGCCATAGACCGAGAAGTCATCCATGAAGACCTCTAAACAGTCACCCACCATGTCCGAGAAAATGGACAACATGCACCTTTGGAATGTCACGGGAGCGTTACATAGACCAAAGGGCATCCGTATGAAAGCATAAGTCCCAAACGGACAGGTGAATGTCGTTTTCTCTTGGTCTTCGGGTGCAATGGCCACTTGATTATAACTGGAGTACCTGCCAAGAAAACAGTAGTGACTCTTCCCAGCCAGCCTCTCGATAATCTGATCAATGAATGGCAGTGGGAAATGATCCTTCTTGGTGGTCTGATTCAAGCGTCTGTAGTCCACACAGACCCTCCAAGAAGTGGGTACTCAGGTAGCGATCTCCTCTCCAGACTCAGTCACAACTGTAGTTATACCTGTCTTCTTGGGTACCACATGTAATGGACTAACCCATTTGGAGTCGGAGATGGGGTAGATAAAATCATGCTCCACCACTTCGATATTTCTTTCATGACCACATCTCGAAGATTCGGGTTCAACCGTTGCTGGAACTCACACGATGGCCTAGCGTCCTCCTCAAGATAGATGTGGTGGGAGCACAGAGCCGGACTAATCCCCTGGAGATCAGCTATACTCCATCCTATCGCCTTGCGATTTCTTTTAAGAACCTCCATCAAACGAGATTCTTGCTCTCCAGTCAAACCTGCTGAGATAATGATTGGGTGCATATCTGGCTCACCCACAAGGAATCTATACTTCAGTGACTGCGGCAAGGGTTTTAATTCTGGGCAACTGGGAGGTGGCAGATCTGGCTTCTGATAAGTCTGTGTAAAAGCGACCAGGTCTGCATGTGAGAACTCTTGCTGCGAATGAACATCTGACGAAGGGAACCCTGCTGAATCATCTATGAACTGTATTGGCTCGCACTCCGTCCTAGCTGTTGGCTCAGAAGGAATCAGACATGGCAAATAATCATCAAAGTCATCTCAATTAATGTCTGAATCCGAGGGATCTGAATTAGAAGAACAAGATTGAAAATCATCACCATTCGTCCCACAACTGTCAGCCTCAAATGTATCCTCGTCCACGAGTGTGCTCTCAAGGCTCTCGACTGCCCTAAGCTGTAAGTATGGTGAATCTGTAGGCATGGCAAGGGTCTGTGCTACGGGATCTGTCCAAATGTGTTCATCATCTGTCATCACAAAATCGCACTCGTGGTGGATGTCTAGCTCAGCCTCTATCATCTGCTCAATATCACTGGACTGCTCTAAGCATGCTAATTCTCTCGCTCTGGTCTCCTCGATCATATCTATTTGTATGGTTTCGCCCTCTACGCGAAATCACACCTTCCCACTATCATGATTGGTCACCGCCTTGGCTATGGCCAAGAATGGGCGTCTAAGTATGATGGGGGCATCGGTTACCGACTCAGGGATCTCCATGTCCAATACAACAAAGTCCACGGGGAATTTCAGGCCCTGAATTATAACGACCACATCTCTCAACAACCCCTTCGACCTCTTAGTCGACCTATCAGTAAACCGAACGACTGTCCTGCTCCTAAGAAGAGGACAAACTCGAATCGGTCGAGTAAGGCTGCCGGAAGAAGGTTAATAGAAGAGCCGCTGTCTAATAGAGTACGATCAAACTGCTGCTCCTGAATCTCGCATCTGACATAGGGAGCTCCTGCATCAGGTCTCTTGGCTGTCAATTTGTTCTGAATGGTGCAACAAGTGGAATGAGTGAGCACATGGATCTGATCTCTGTGGTTCCTCCTCTTCCTGCGGACTATAGTCTTCTCTTTCAAGCTCTTTTGGAAGAGAGGGATGTGCTCAAGTGCTTCCTGTAGAGTCAGCTGAATCTGGAATCTATCAATCATCTAGTTGCTGAACTCTACCTGCTGTGTCTTTTTTAGATTTTCTCTTTTATTCCCCTTCGCCCGGTGAAGTGCTTCAGGGAAGGGGATAGTAGGGACCTCCGCAGATGGAGGGCTAGGAATAGGTCCCTGTGCCTGTGAAGGAATAAAATCCATACCATGATCATCATGCAACACATATGGATCTGAAGTGTAAACAGAAACCTTTCCTTTATTAATTTTTTGTTCTTTTTGTTACCACAGTCCTTAGATACAAAAGGTGGCAACACAACATGTGGGAGCTCATCAAAAGTGGAAGTGGTGGCCTCAGTACCACCAACGGCACCTGTCTTCGCGGCATCAGCACCGCGCTCTGGCTCTACATCAAAAATGGTGGCTTCAGCACCACCGTCTGCATCTGATGTCTGGACGGCCTCAGCACCGTCATCTGGATCTCCATCATTAGTGGCATCAGCACCACCGTCATCATCAGTGGCATCAGCACTGCTGCTCTGCTCATCTGGCGCTCGTGGTTCCTCGTGTGGCTGTCGCTCAGATGAGGCGCCGCTAGCTGGCATCCTACCGCTCCTAGTAGTCATAAAATCAGCATCATACAAAGAAGTCGTGTTACTCAAATAATCACTAGGAGAAGTATCCTCTATAAACTTTACCTGCTCAGACTTCCTCTTCATATTGTTCGGATTTGGTTCAATCTGAGCTGGTATGGCGGCCTTACCCTTGATAATATCCCTCACCTCCTGCTGGAACTCATCCATTTCCTGCCGGAAGGATGCTCGCTGTTCAGAGAGCAAGCGGGCAAGGTCATCTAGAGCTGGGTTCTCAAAGGCGGGAGCCTGAGAACCGAAGTGTTCCCCTGCTGGAGATGAGGCTGCTGCTGGTGAGAATAATGCGGGGATGGCTGGGAGTATGTCTGCTGAGGCTGCTGGCGCTGCCTCCACTGCTGCTCCTGATAGGCGGGACGAGGACCATGTTGGTTCTGCTGGTGGGCATATTGGGGCTGCTGCTGCTGCTGGCTGTTCTGATATCCCTGAGCTGGAGGCTGCTGCTGGGAAGAGGTCCCTCCGGTGGTCCAACGGAATCCTGGGTGATCGCGACGAATCCCGGGCTGCTGTGGGTACCGGTCATACCAAATCCCATTGACTTCCATCAATGGTTCCTGCTCGCATGATGGTGGAGGTAGAACTGCCAGTGGCTGATCAGGCTGATAGACCACCATCTGAGTGTCCTGAGATGGCGACTGCGATGGGTAGTACTGTAACAGCGGGACTGGCCCTGCCTGGATATGACGGACCTGGTGGTACGAGGCAGAGGGCTGGGTTGAGCTGCTACTGCTAGGATCAGCTCGTGACCTGGGAGGCTGCTGAGTAGATGTTTGTGCCTCCTGGACGCAAAGAATCTGCGTCTTCAAGTCACTCATGGTCTTGGTTATCTGGTCCATCTGGGCCAGTCCTTGCATCTTCTTTTTCTCGAGGATCTCGAGACAGTCCAACTTCTCACTAATGATGCCCATGTTGGCTGCGGCTGATTCGGCTAGGGCTGCGGCTGCCGACGAAGTGTGAGGACCGGCATCGATGCGGGCGATCTTCTGAAATGATCCCACTTCTTGGTAGCTTCTGCTGTGTGTAGACTCTGGCTTGGGCCATAACCGTTGAGTTCTCTGCCATCCCTTCATAGATGGCCCAAACGTCGTCTTCACCCTTGGATAAATAGGACCCACCAAAAGAGGCATTTACTAGCCCATGCAGTTCCAGTGTTAGCCCACAGAAGAAACTCTGAACTAAGTTGGGCTTGGATATGTCATGATGTGGACACCGGTCGATGAGCTCTCTGAAGCGATCCCAAGCCTCATGGAATTGTTCATTCGGGATCATTGTGAAGTTACTGATCATAGCTCGTGTTGCGTTAGTTCGTCCGAGCGGATAATACTTCTTCAAGTAGGCGGTCCGGAGTTGTGCCCAAGTGTCGACGAAACTCCCCAAATGTTTCAGCCAGTAAGCGACTCTATCAACCAAAGAGAATGTGAAGGTTATTATCTTGATGGTGTCCTCAGTCACCAGCCTGTCATGAATGGTACTGCAGATCATTTCAAATTCTTGCAGATGGAGGTATGGCTCTTCGGTCGCCAGCCCATGAAATTTAGGCAGTAGCTGAATAGTGTGTTGGCGAAGCTCGAAGTCTCCATGGATGGGAGGGAGTCGGATCCATCAATGAGTGAGGGATGCCGCTGGATTGTGCAATTCTCTCATGATTGTCTGTGGCGGCCTCTCCTGATTCGGTTCTCCTCCCTCGCCTGCTACAACTGGTATATCACCTCCACCGCCCCCAGGTCTGTCTACACGTCCTTCTCGCATCTGCGCGATCTCCCTCATGAGGTCACCCATGAATACTCCCTGGTCTCTGATTTGTCTCTGCATTGTCTCCAGGGATGCTAACAATGAATTGTTGATGGAAGCTTGGTCATACAGAAATGGAGGGTGCTCATGCTCATCTGGGTGTTCTCCTCTGTCTGCCATGGCTGGATTCTCTGAAAAGGCAAATGAACCCATCTAAGGTGTCGTCAAATGTTCTGAGCTCTGTGATGCACTAAACTCTGACACTCTTGGACTGGTGGAAGGAGAGGGGTGGTCGAGGGGGAACAGGGTGGAAGTGAACTCAGGCTCGGAGAGTGGGTCTGGACTCCCCGAGGTCGTCCTAGATGAATAGGGAGGAGTGCTGGATAGCGGTGCCGTCAGAGACGACCTAAGAGATCTCCGTCCCATCATCGTGATTATTGAGAAGAGCAAGGTTGAGAAATAAAGAAGGAAGGGGACAAAATTGCATACAATTGTGCGGTGTTTTTGATCTTGACCTAATTCCAACTAGCAATCACACACAAAACAAGGGGTTCACCAACTCAACGCGTGAAGCCGTGAAGATTCGGCTTTTATCTTTGTATTTTTTAGATAGAATTCAGGCAATTATCTTTTAACGAGTCCTTAGAGCGTTACGCCTATAAGAGAGAGAGTACTGCCAGAAAAGTAGTCACGTACTTGTCCTCCTCCTATGTAACCTGTAGCCTGCGCTTTTTAAGGTCCTTGTAACCCTTCCTGGATCCCTACTCAGCCAAAGAAAAGAGGGAGGAAGCCGATAGGTGAAACCAATACTTCGGATCTCGCTCGCAACGGAATCACCCGTGAGCGTGCAAGATCCTACTCGGACGCAAGACGATGAGACAGACACACCCGTGAAGGCGTGGCCTATGCTCGATACTTCGGACAAGGTCGGTGCTCTACACAATAGAGAGTCATCAATGGTGACCAAGCCCTACTCGTCTACGTACGATAGTAGCGCCAATACTTCAAAAATCCAGGCGATACACAAGGCAGCCACAGACTGGGTTTTGGGCTCTAATCCTTACGAAGCCGCTCTGCTCACATGGAAGGAGACCTTCCCATGCAACCTGAAAACAAGTGAGGGTATTACTCACCCCAAGAAATGAGTCCAATTAACCAATTTTATTTAGGTCAAGTTTTCTTTAGCAGCCTCTTTTTAAATTTTTTTGGTGTTATCACTTGTTTTGAGTCAATTCAAACAAGCGCCTAATGGTTTTGTATTTTCTTTGATTCCTATTTGATCCAAAAAAAGAGAGAGAAGAGTCAGAAAAGTCGTGCAAGGCGGCACCAAGATGGAAATCTCACCTTTGTGCCTATATGATGAATGCAAAGATAGAAAGACTTACAGTGCCTCCATCTCTCTCCATGCGGGATGCAAAATAGGAATTTATAAACCTATGCTATATGCCGATATGCACACGGAAATCGTCTTAAGCAGGCAATTGCTAGCGTGAAGAACCACAAGTCGGTCACCAATCCTCAATCCTAGAGTCCGGTCTAGGCTCACCCCTCTCCCTCTCGACAAATCGAGTTCAGGAGCAGTGCTTGGCAGGGTGGGCTCACGGCGCGACGGTTTGAAGATGATGATGCGACATTTTAGAGTTTAACTAAGTCCAAAATGCACTATAGGTACATGCAATGGTTATTAGGGTGTTTGGACCTAATCTACTCGATCAAGCAAGCCTAAAGACTAAGGGCTCATTCCACAAAAGAAAAGAAAAATAAAACAAAACCAGAAAATGACAGTGGTGAAAACGCGATGAAAACCGCAGTGAGCCTCCAAGTGTACAAACACCTGGAAATTAGGCCCGAGTGTCCGAAGTGTCCAAGGTACCTGTATTATTACAAATTAATAAAGGTCTCTCTCTCTCACAAAAATAAAAGACTACTAACTATCACTCTCTCTCCTCCTTCTCTCTCCTGCCGGCTAGGCTAGAATAACTGACTTCGCCTCCCAAGGATGCACAGGATCCCCTAGGCGATCCTCCTCGATCCGCGGTCCCTCGCAAGAAGACAAGAAAGAAGAATGGTCAGATAGCTCAATAAGATATATCAAAAGTGGAGAGATAAAACAAAGCAATAATGTAGGTAAATAAACACAATCAATTAAAAACAAGATCTATGCGTTGTTGCTCCCCGGCAACAACGCCATTTGATTTTACCGAAACTCATGGGGTATAAATGTCTCACACAGGGCGGAGACAACAGTGTCGTTGTGGCGACCCTCAATGAATCCCGATCAAAGTCAACAATGAACCCACAACAATATTAATCAAGCAATGAAAAACAAATGTGGAGTCAAATTTATTTTAACTCTACAAATAGGTGTATAGTGTAAGTATGTAGAGTGTCAAACTCAGGGAGCAAGCAGGATAGATCAAACAAAGTGCAAAAGGTGATTGTGATGTGTGTCTACAAGTATGCAATCTTTTTGTGGGTTTTTAATTTTTATTTAATTTTTAATTTTATATTTTTGTATTTTGATTTTTAATTTTCTGATTTTATATTTTCTTTTTATATTTTGTATTTTTTCAATAATATATATATAATAAGAAAAGAGGGGATAAGGTATTTATAAAAAATAAGGAAAAAATGCTCAGAAATCAGAAAATAAAATGTTTTTGGTCTTTTTATGATTTTATAATATTTTTATGATTTTTGGGAATTTTTCTGAATATTTTTGGTATTTTTACAGGTCAAGATACTAGAAAACAGTGGATTAAGCTACTGGCCGAAATTAAAACGAGGATGAAAAATACTAAACAGTACCCAAAATTCCTCGAATTAATTTTAAAATAAAGATAATAAAATAGAGACATTACAGGACCTAAGTTTGCATTTTTAGAAATTTTCTAGGATTTTTTAGATTTTTATGAAGTTTTTAGGGGTTTTCTAGTTTTTAAGGTTTTTGCTTTGAAATTTTTAATGATTTTTGGTCTGAAGTTAAAAGACACTAAAATAGACCTAAGATAATTTTTTTGGAATTTTTCAAAACGATTTTGTATTTTTTTAGTATTTTCTAATGCAAACAGTAGCTAAAATGTATGCTTTTATTTTTAATAAATATCAAAATGCAATAAAAATGAAATGCAAAAATATGGCATGAATAAGCAAGCAAACATGAGCCTACACTAATTTTTTGGGAATTTTTAGGGTTTTAGAAATGCATGCAATAATTAAAAGAAATAAAAAGAAAAATCACACTAGTAGGGGCACTAATGTAAATAGATAAAAGTTCCAGGGCCTAAGTGCAAATTTTACGCAAAAAATAATACTGAATCGACAAATTAATGGACCAAATTTCAAGGTCAAAACCCACACGGGTATTCTTACAAAAACGCCAAGCCCCACATGCGTACGCACGTGCCTGGCAGGGGTATGGATGCAATATTACAAAACTCCAGGGGCTATCATGCAAAAAATCCACAAAATATTACACTGCATATGAAAGTTTCTGGACTAGAATGCAATAAGCAAACCCTAAGGGGGATCCTTGCAAAATGCCCTTCACCTCACGTGCACAGGCACATGAGGTGACGTGGCTAGGACCAAAGTGCAAATAGTAGAAGTTCTAGGGTCTGTATATAATAATTACAAAAATTTTTAAACTACCACTGAAAGTTTATGGGCTAACTAGTAAATACAAAAATGCGTGGGGTAAGGATGCAAAATACCCCACTCGGGCACGATCCAACGGTGGGAAGTCTCCCACTTGACACGTGTCCCCACGTCGTCGCCCGATACCGCTTCGGCGATGGAGGGCCATGATTAGATATGGGCTGAGGATCAGACGGTGTGGCGTGGCCCAGATCTAACGGTGGCTGCTGTGTCTGGAAGGTGGCCGAGATCCAACGACGGGCAAGGCAGGATGAAGAACTGAGAGGAACTCCGGCGTGGCGAAGTTCTCCCGGCCAGATCTAGCCTCTCCGGCGTCCTTCAAGCTTCTAAAAATGGCCGGCGACTTCCTGCGGTCCTCCTCGAGGTGCTGGAGGCTTCAAAACTCCTCGGCGACGGCCGATGCATGCGCTAGAAGGCGGCGGAGCTTTGGGCTCCGCAGATCTCCGGCGAGTGAGCAAAACAAGCTCCAGGTCCTTGTTGAAAGGCTTTGACCTGCAGAAAAGTATGAGAGCACCCATGGAAAAGTGCCTGGGTCCCACAGTGGTGGAATGGCGGCGAGATGAAGAGTAGCCGGAGGTGCGCTCCGGCGAGGTTCACGTGAAGGGTGAATCAAGTGACGTAATCGAAAGATTCGTGGGGTGAAACGTTCCTAGGACTAAGGGGAGTAAAATGCAAAAAAAAAGAGGGGGAAAAGGGGGTTGCCTCGACGGTGGAAACCGGAGGGAAGAAGTACCTCGCTGCCGATGATAGGCGGAGGTGGTGGAGCCTCCTCGAGCTTTTCTCGACCCGCCTGAGACACGCTGAAGGGAGCTGTCACCTCCCTTGATCGATTGGGCACCAAAAGGGGAGCGTAGCTTGGGATTGAGGGGTTCAAAATTCAAAGGGAAGTCGAGGGTAGCATATAAGGGGTTGACGAGTGGCGAGGAAGAACGAGGTGTAACAGGTGCGACATTGATGCAATCCCCGAAAAAAATCATTGGGCGAGTATGCCCAATCTACAAGGAGCAAAAGTCGTGAAGATTGCGACCTGAATTGATGCAAGATGCGGCCTGGAAAATTTGACAAAAATGAGGTCAAACAATGCTCTGACAGGCGCACATGGGTGGGGGACGACCAGTTGACTGGGGTCAACTGGGGCCGGCACCTGGTTGGTCCACGTGGACCAACTAGGAAAAACCCTGGTAAATGATTTGTAAATCAATTTAAAATAGCTAATGATTTTATTATTTTTAGGTTATTAAATGAAAAATATTTGTTATTTTCTAAATTATTTTATGGTGATTTTTAATCATTTTTATGAGGTATAAAAATAAGAGTTACCTTTTATAGGCTATATAGGTATATATATCTATATATTTTATTCTTTTATTTTTATTTTGTGTTTTTAATTTATTTATTTTTGTTTACTATTTTATAAATTTGTAAAGTATTTTTATACTTAAAAGTATTTTTGTCTTATTTTTCTGATGTATTTTATACACTTAATAAAATATAAGTGTTAATAATATATGTATTTATACATGTATTTTACCTATGTGAGTTATATACAGGTATTTTATTTTGTGTTTTCTTTGTATTTTTATTCTGATTTTAATAAACATATTTATTATAAATAATATTTACAAAATTTTAAAAATATAAAATTATAAAAATAATGAATAAATAATAAAATGAATATTTTAATCTGTACAAGTATACAATAGGGGTCCAAAACTCAACTTTCAAACCGTAGCTCTGCCAAATGCGAAACCACCACCATTAAATAGCTTATTTTAAACTATATACAATTAAAGATGAGTTTGTTGCATTTGAAGTTCTTATTTGGGAGATACAGGTCTGGGAAGTTGGGATTCTGGAATTTTATTTAGACCATAACTTTTTATCTGTACATTATTTTTGAGTGAAATCAATTTTGTATTTTTATTTAGTAAATTATCTACAACTTTCATGTATAAAGTTTCTTTATTTGAGGTATAAAAAGTGGAACTAAAAATAGGTCCCAAACTGAATAAAGATTGGGTTAGAAACAAAGGTATTTTTATTGTATTTTGGCCCTTATCTCCCCCTACTTTATTCCTTGTCGACCTAGTCATTGAGATGCCTAGGTCTCGGGGTTTCGGGTCATAAAATATTTACAATATTTTATTCTTTTTCTTTTCTTATATTTATTCTATAATTTTGGCTTTAATTACAGTATTTTATACACTATTTACATGCACATGCATGAATGCTAAGATGCATGAAATAAGCCTATTTACACGCATTTAATAGGGTTTTTATGGCCAAAATGATGGAATAAAGATGATGAAATGTGGATTCATCACTTACCATATTGTTTTATCGTTTGAAGCACCACATGACCTCGCCCCCTACGGCACCACGCATGTGGGTAGTTAATTTGTCACGTCTACCCTCCATTTCCATCGAATTCTAGTAAGTCCAGATACGTGTGGTGCATGTGAAGTGCCTAGGAAAATTACGTGAACCCCCAGCATGTTTTGGTAATTTTATGTGTACCCTTAAGTGCGTGGTTTAATTTAATTTAATTTGTTTAAATTGCATGTATAACCCTCTATTTAGGTATTATTTTGGACAGACATTTCACCATATTTTAAAATTCCAAAACACACATTACATCATGAATATTTGTAAATAATTTTCTAATGTTTGCGTGTTTTTATTAAAAACTAGAGACTGAAAAGCAGTGATATTTTGGCCCCTTTATGCTCTGAAATTTATATTAATTCGTATTATGATCAGAAAATTCCCATAAAATTAGGAATGATGTATGTAATTATAATCTAATTTGTGACAAAATTTCATTGCTTATTCATGTGTAGTATATCTTAATAATTTATTAAGTGGAATTAATTTATTTTTAATTAGTTCCTCATATCATATTTGCCAAAATCTCAAATCTTTTATTCATTGTTGAAATATCTAAAGGTAGATTTGGTTTCGATTGATTTGCTGCTTTGGATTTAAAAGAGATTAATTACCATTTTCCTTCTATTGCAATAGAAAATCCATAAAAAATTTCCTTGTCAGAAAAATCTAAAAAAATATAGTAGACTTGGTTTGGATTGTTTTATCTTCTATCAAAATGTCATTAATTTTGCACACTGATTGTTTATAATATTGCATAAAAACCTCTAAAAAGATTGGGCTTTCATGCATGCATCCTAACTACGGAAAATACAAAAATGCATTCTGAACTTGTCATTTAATAAAGTTTATAGGAAAAATTTCAAATGGATAATTTGGTCTTTATTTAATAAAAATTAATTTGGCTAAGTTGTGATGTATGCCTTAAGAAACCATCTCATTTGCATTTTCTTTGTAATTCTTCTTTTGCATACAAAAGCACCAAAAAAATAATTCTCTGAAAATAATACATTAAGTTATCTAGATTGGTTTTATATTTTCTTCCTTGTGTTTGACCTTAGGTGTGCCCTAAATAAGAATTACATCACTTGATTTGATTTCCATATTCTTGAGTGATTTTTGTTTGATCTTTGTTGACCATACTACAACACAAATAACGTTAATTAACTAAGGGTTGATTTGGGTTCACCAAATGGCACTGTTTTCGGGAAGCAATCAACTTAGGATCATTTAGAAAACTTAGAGTTTGGTTTTCTAATCTCACGGGTAGCCTGACCCCGAGCCATTCTTGTAATTAAATCTCGTCATTTTTGTGCATATTTTCTTTATTCATTTTCTTCTTTACTTTATATATATATATATGTATATCTTGTTAACTCTTTGTTACTGATTGTTATCTTTTTGTGTGAGGGAACCAATGACTTAGAGCGTCTTTCTCAAAAGCTAACGCAACTCGAAATGATTGGAGGTGCATGATCTTGTGGACCAATCTTGCTAAGAAAAGATTAAGAGATGGTCATTTTTATTTGAGAGAGTAAGATTTATTTTTGCACATTCATTTTGTAATTAAATGCTAACTTTTTTGCTTATTTCCAAGGGTTCATGTTTGGGTTCTCGTAATTGTATCGAGACTGGACGTTGGGCATGTTTCAACTGAGTGTGTCAAGGCCTCGTGGTTGTGTGGATTGATTTCGAAGAAGGATTGCATTTGCGGCTCTTAGAGCTACTTAGCTTTTCCTGTTTGTGCTCGTATTGCGTAGGACATTGATGAATATGTGATTCATCACTCTAAAGTCAAAAATAGAGTTTCTTTCATGAGTACTTAGTTGCATTTCTCTATTTATTTTGCATTATTCTCATTCATGCATTTAAAATTTATATATGAATTTTAGCATTCATATTTGCATTAAATAAGAAGTCAATTTCCTTTGTAAATATCACATGTATATTCACCATATTTTCCTTTATTTTTATATATTTTTTCACTAACTCATAATTGAATAAAATCAACTCTATTCTGTATATATTACTAACACTAATAAAGGAAAAATATCAAAAAATACTAAATATAAAGTTGACCAATAAAACCCAAACCCTCATTTGAGACTAAGAACCTTAAAAACGTGAATATCTCTCTCATATAGTAACCTATGGACCCTATTCACTTTTAAATTAATGTACGTTCAATTACCTTCAAAACAAGATCAAATTCAAAAGAATCAGAATTCATATGTGAAAATTGGGGTTTTGGGCCCCTTTGTATATTGTACACAGGTCCCTGTATTTCATTTATTTTATCTTTATATTTATTCATTACTAAAAATCTAAAAAAAGATAAAGTTGTAAATATTTGTTTCATATTTATTTATTTTATTTTGACTTTTTATCTTATTTAAAAAATGTCAAAAAATCTACAAGAGACAAAAACTCAGTATTTTATACCAATAAGATGCCACCCAAAATATATTTTGTACATATGATTTATTTTGATTTCGATCCTTCGCAAAAGATATATATCTCGTCGAGACGTGCAACTTTTGTGTTGAACACTTTTTTATTCAACCCCTTTTGTTATTTCTTTTTTATTTTTGTATACATTTAATTTTTGATTTTTCTAGCTGTGACACGTGGCAGCTCCTGGAGCCCCCACATGTCACCCCCATTTCTTTTCTTTTCTTTTCTTTTATTTTTGTTATTTTGTTTATTTATTTACTTATTTATATTTTATTATTTATTTATTTTACTTTATTTATTTAATTATGTATTATAATTTTATTTTATTATTTTATTATTTATTTATTATTTCTATTTCAATTTTAATTGTAATTATTGATATATAATTATTTATTCTTTTTTATTTTTCCTTTATTTTACTTAATTTTTTAAATTTATTTAATCTTTATTATTCTTGCCACATGGTCGTGCGCCGCGTAGCCCCCTCTCCTTCCCTCCTCGCACTACCCACGCCTCCACTCCTACGCCTGGTGGTTGCGCAACCTCCGCCTGCGCAACCACCATTCACCATTCCCTCCTTTCCATGTTCCATCGCCCAACATGCCAAGCACATGCTCCTCTCTTTCCACTCCTTCCCTCTCTCTTCACCACCCAACCGTACCACCCACTCTCACTCTCTTCCCCACGTCGACCTCACTCCCCATCTCCTTCGCGTGACCCAACCAAGCAACTATCACCCCCTCTTGTCTCCCATTGCAAGCACACCTGCAACCACCTTCAAATACTCATCAATCACCACCCATATCGCGCATCCATCATTTTTGTGAGAGAACCCCTTAGCTCCTGTCATGTCTCCTATGACAGAGTTGACATAGAAAGTCGAGTGACGACGAGGACTATCTCTGATGTGATCCAGGAGGAGCGTCACCTCCTGCTGCAGCTATACGCAGTTGCATAGTTCGGGTTGTGTCGAGCCCTCGAGCGATGACCAATGCTCGATCAAGTACCTCCCCTGGCATCTACCTCCACAACAAATCACATGTATAGTTTTTTTCTTCTTCTTCTCCATTTCTTGATTTCTTCTTCATCTTTTCTACTGATGTACTCTCTTCTCTCCCATTCACCTAATTCGAAACTCTAATCCGAGCTTTGCTATCATCTTCTAGTTCCACCAACTTCTACTTCTAACTCTTTCATGTTCTTTCAACTCATGCGAATACCCATCATTGGAGGCTTGACTCCTTGTCCACCATTATATGCGTAGGAGCTCCATTCCCTTTCACATAGCCACAATAGCTTATGTTGTGCTCCACATGCACACAAACTTCCCAGCAACAACTCTGCTTCTCCCGCATGCACACCCTTATAATCCTCATCAACTATCAATCTGCTAGTGAGCTACACCCTGCAGCAGCGCGAGACATGGAACTCAACTACATCTTCCTGAGCCTCCAGCAATAATGAGCAGCATACTTCTGCCGCCTCTCTAGCAGGTTGCCACAACCCCACACCTCGTGGTTGTCCACCGCTACGTGCGCTTACCTCTGCCTCTAGCCGCGACCACCCCTGCCATCACAACGCACCTCCACTGTGTGTGCGCTAGCTGCTTCGCTCCGCTCGACTTCATAGCCGGCAACTGCCTCCGCAGTCGTTGGCCTTCATGCTAGTCATCGAATCTGCCTCCGGCCGATTGCTTCCACCAGAACTGCCTGGCCTGTACGCGAATTGCCTGCCTCGATCTAAAGCTGCTTCGCCTCGAAGCCCATTGAAGCATCAACAACCTCCGCACTCCACCGCAGCTACAACCTCCATTGCCCTAGTTCCTCGGTGCTCGACCCGTCTGCAGCCTCCATCGCCCGTTGCACCTCGACCAGTGTCCCCGCCTTAGGCAATGGGTCTTCTGCTCTCATATGTGTGCGATCGCCCCGGTTTTCCATCACGCACGTGAGGACCACGTGGAGGTAGGGGTTATTTGCATTAAGAGCCCCAGCAAGCTCCATATTCATAAGAAGGTCCCCCACCCCATGCACGTGTGAAGCACTTGAAGCCAAAGCAAATTTGCATTGATGCCCCTCCATTACCGAACTTTTGACCACAAGTCCCGCCTTCCAGGAGCATGTGCACCGTACGTGATTATTAGGTAAATTGCACGCATAACCCTCCAAGTTTCGATAATTGCATATATTGTATTTTCTTTTATTTCTTATTTATTCTGTATTGTATTTAGAACCTTGTGTTTGTGTCTTTGTTTGAGTCTCAGTTTGTCAGCATTTTATCATTGCATTTATAAATTACATAACAAAAATAAAAAAAATATTTCCTTGAAAACCTAGCTTCTATATCGCCTATTAACCAACCTAAGGAGATAGTGGCCTTTCTGAGTTCGACATTGGACTCACCCAAGTAAAAATACAAATTTAACCGCTCGCTTTTAATTGAATAATTAATTAAGTGGTCTTTTTGATTGACATGTTAATTGCCCGACTACAATAATTTGACAAAATTAATAAGGGTAAACATATGTCTTTCAAATGGCATCATTGCTAGGGAGGCAAACAATTTAGGATCATTTTAGAGAACTTAGTGTTAGGTCCACCCATGTAGTCTAACCCCCGATTTTTCTTGTAATTATTACTCTGATTTTTTCCTTGTATTCATTCATTTATTTATTTTGTTTGCTTCTTTTATTACATCTATCTCTCTGATAACCATCTTGTTTCTGTGTGAGGGACCCTTTGTGACGGAGCGACCGCTTAAGTGGTCGAGCAACTCAGGAGCATTGAAGGCTGATTTTTTGGGAATTTAGCCGATTGAAGGATTCATATTAAAATTACGATCGAGTCAATTCGTGTGAGAGTGTAGAGTCTAGGATTTTATTTCTTGCATTCATTTTAATTTTTGTAATAATTACACATTTCTAGCGAATTCCATTTGGGATTTTACGTGTGTACATGGACTTTGGACATTATTCTTGTGATGTGTCGAGACATGTTCCACTCTCTGATGAGGGTGGGGCTCGATTTGAAGGGCTCATAGGTTAGATCTGCACTTGCAGCTATTATAGATTTTATTAAATCAATATTTGCTTGTGCTAGTGAAATCTAGGTCCACACATTTTCACTTTAATAATATGCACCTTAGATCTTTCTAACTTAGTCAAATTCAATTCACATCTTCCTTCTAATTAGAACCTTCTACTAGGTGTGGTTTTCTCTGACTTACATTTCATTTAGTATAAAATTTTCAATTCTGTATTGCATCCTGCATGTAGAGCGTGAGGATTACCGTAAGTCTTTTGAATTGGGAATGCATCATTGATTTTCCAATGCATCAGCTTTTCTCGACTCCCTTTCCCTTGGTTTTACAACTTAGGAAATCAGAACTGCTCGTTAGGCATGCCTGGTGTGGTGGATCTAATTCAGTGAAAATTAAACTTAAAATCAGGAATAGTTTGATCCAAAAAATGACTAAAATTAATCCTTGTTTGTGGGAGAGCATCCCCATCATTTTACGCATTGTATATTGATTATTGAGAGGTGATGACACATACCTAGGATAGTGCCCAAAACCCACATCTAAATCGTGTGTAAATAGACCGATTTCTTGATTTGCCACTTAACTAAAACTGGAAATATAAATGGTCGGACTTTTACGATTATCATTGAGTTGAGTTGGTAAAACTAGGGTTTTCTCTTGCGTTTGTTTTTGTGTCTGTCCTTATGCGTTATTCCTCTATATATCTACACGTTTTTCACTTCAATCCGTTTCACTCTTGACAAATATGTCGGCTTATTGGTATTCATTTTCGAATTCTTCACATCATTTCTCCTCTACTGAATACCGAACATCTTCACCATTTACCTCTTCCATCTCCCACCCCACCTCGATCATAAAGTCAGACCTTCGACAGACTTCCCCACTTCTTCACATTTCTCACCTACCCCACATTCTTACACCCTGGATCAACTTCCACCTTGGATTGGTTCACCTTATAGTCAGACGCTTGCTAGAATAAAGGAACAATTCGAAGAGTAAGCCACTGTTGAGACAGATGATTGGCAGAATTATGTGCCTCAACATACCTCATTCTCACCTCAAGTTGGGGCTGGACAACAATTCACATATACACATCTAGACTTGACCTTAGGGTATAACATGGTCGACCTAACAAACCAAATGGAGAGGCCTACACCATATGATCTTTCTGACTTGATGGACCTTAGTGATCAAGCCTACATTGACCAACCTTCATATCACTCATTAGGTGAGCCTACATATATAGGAGATTGGACTCATGAGACCGATCTACGGACCCCCTGTCTTTGACTCCACCATGTGAGGCTCCAACCAATATTTGCCATACGGATGGGCTATACTCAACCCAGCATTACACGCCTGAGTCAAGGTGTGTTGAGTATGATATCCCAAGTTCTTAGCAGTATCCTATGAGTGAACAAAGTGCTTCCATGATTTGTTATGAGGAATCATTAGAGGATAACATTTCTAGGATTAGAAAGAGATATGAATTAATTGATGATAAATTTAGGAATATCATAGATCAACTAAATTCAATTTATTCCAACTCATGTATGGAAGTGGAGAATAAATGAGCGGATTGACACAAGGAAACTCACACATGTTGTACAGTTGGAGTCCATTCTACCTCCCTCTTCTACTAACCACTTGCCCTCCAATCTTGAGTCTGCACATTTTCCCACTCCTTCTCCTATCAAAAACAACAAAAAAATAAAAAATACTATAAAAGATAAAAAATGGAAAATCAAAAAAGCTTGTAAAGATTGAAAATGAAAATGACTAAAAAAATATGTATCCTGTCCTGAGGGAAGCACTTCATGAGAAATTAATTTTTAAGATTCCTTAATAAAGGACATAAAACACTTTCTCGACCTCAAAAGATTTGTGAGAAGTAAATTGGTGCCTAAGAGGTCGGGCAATAAGAGAACAAAGACAGAAAGACACCAAGTGTCTATGGCCACCTCCTTAGTAATGGGGAGAAAGACCAAAAGATGCAGAGTGAAGCGGTTGCCTAGGGTTGAATGTGAAATAAAAGACACTACCTTCACCCATGCTAGAATCGATGATGACTCATCGATAAATATCCTCCCGACCTCCATGTTTGACAAACTCAAAATCATGCCAATCAAAAAGTCAAGAGAGATCGTTCAACAGGATGATCGATCTATAAAATAGTCGATAGGAACCATTTCAGTCATCATTAGTTTCCAAGATGCTCTACTCTAGGTAGACTTCACGATCATTGACATTGAGCACCGAGAGAGTTTACCCAGTCTCAAATTATTCTCAGGAAGCTGTTCTTAGCCTTGGCTAAGGCGACTATAAATTGCGAGACTTGGGAGATCAATTTTACAGCATTGGGAGCACTCCAACCTCACCCATTATTTGATACACTATACTCTAAGATAACCCACAAAGCTACTAGCAGTCGTGACCATCGAGAGGTAGATGACTCCCACGTCTTTGATACATCTGAGATACCGACTGTCGAATAGATCATTGGATCAGAGACTCCCCACACATCCACAACTTTTGATACTTGCGTCATCACAAATGCCAAGCCAACTGAGACCACTAGCACCTATTCGAGACGTGTGCTGACCATTCAGGAATATTATAGTCTATATGGTTGCTCGTCTAATGATGAACCCATAGTCAGCACTGCACCACTTCCTGGACCTTCAACAAAGCAGACAATTATGACTAAATTGACCCCACCCAAAAACATGGTTGCTCCATCCTCAGGTCGGTTATCTAGTGAGAGGAAGTCGAAAATCGATTCCTCGAGGTGTTCCCCTGAACCCCTCAATGCATGTCACTCTCCTCTCCCTCTCAATGCTTCTGGTTCTAGAAAATCGACTAAGAAAGTTTCCTTTAACATATCGGAGAAGGAATTTTATGAGGAGTCTTCATCGAGTTCGGATGAGGTGATTTATATGAGTGAGCTCAGCTCGGCTGTTCTTAAGCCCTATTTGAGCAAGCAGCCTTGTGTCGATCCTCATTGGACATTTTCTGAGGACGATTCCGACAGAGACACATATGTATATTACCCACCTCCTTGCTCCCGCAAGAAGGCGATGAATCACCATTTCATCACCTTTATTCTATGATTTTGGACTTAAAAACCCTAGATAATGCATGTAAATACCCCTTATTTGCACAAATTAACATTCATTCGTTGTTGTATAACCTGTGTATAAAATACTGCTTTTAATGCGAAAATTATAAAATAAAGAAAATTAAATAAAAGAAATAAAATGCCAAAGGTATTTTATGACCCTAAACCCCGAGACCTAGGCATCTTGATGACTAGGTTGACAACGAATAAAGTAGGGGGAGATAAGGGTGATTAATACTATAAAAATCCCATTTACTAATTCATCAATAATGCATTTTTGGGACCCATTTATTTTTCTACTCTTTATACCTCAAATAAAGAAACTTTGTACATGAAAGTTGTAGATAATAATATATGTAATAATACAAAATTGATTTCATATAAAAATAAATGTAAAAGTTATACTCTGAATAAGATTCCAAAATCCCAACTTTCCAAATCCATATCTCTCAAATAAAAACTCAAAATGTATAAACATCACTCTAATTATATATAACTTTTAATAAGCTATTTAATGAAGTGGTTTCGTATTTTTTAGAGTTAAGGTGTGGAAGTTAGGTTTTGAACCACTATTGTACAATATACCCGAATAAAATATTCATTTTATTTATTCTTTATTATTTTTATAATTCTATATTTTTTTATAATTTTGTAAATATTAGTTATGTTATATCTATATATGAAAACTTGAATAAAACACTAAAATAAAATAAAACACAAAAATATATAGATGAATATACAATACATATACTTATACAATATACACCTATATTTATTTAAGTGTAAATAATATATCAGAAAAATATAATAAAAATATATTTCAGTCTATAAAAATAGGTTGTAATTTTATAAAATAAGAGAATCAAATAATAACATCAAATTTACAAATTAAAAATAAAAGACCTAAAACATAGATGAATAGACCTATAATTAAGACCCTAAAAATAAACTTGTAATAAATAAGTACATAAAAATAAATAAAAATCACATAAAAAACCTTATTACATGATAACCTTTTTTATGTTGAAATTAAAAAAATCAAAAATTCATTTGCTATTTTATTTTGAATTTATAACGAATTTTATTTATTCTTTGTCTTCTTGCAGCTAACGTGGACTAACCAAGGCTCATCCGTGGTTGACCCAGGTCAACTGCCCATCCCTAGTGTAAAACCAGCTTTTGTCAGGTGGGACCTGATCTTCACCGATTTTTTGCCATCATTCCTTGCAATCTTTTTAATCGATTTCTTCTACAAACGTGCACCTCGATCAATACTCCTTCACTCCAAAATCAAAACTTAGTCGAGGCATCCATGAGTCGATTGCTATGTCCCGATGGAGAGTGCCATATACATATACCCCTCTATCACCTTGCTCGAGTTTTTTGATCCCTCTTCCGCCAAGAAACCCTAAAGCCTCGAGCAACTAGTTGTTCTTGGTGACATCAGGAAACCTTAGGAGGTCTTAGCAAGCCATTTGGTGTTGAATTGAGGCAAGTATGGGTCGTTGCCACCTCTCCACTCCGAGCTTCTGCTCACCGCCATGCAGGTCCAATAGCTTCTCATTTCCTTTGTCTTTTCGTCCGTAAGCTTAGCAGTAGTGTAATTAGCCACCTTATTTCGTTTAATTTCATGTTATCTTCCTAAAAATCAAAACCTCCCCTTACCGGAACACCAGCTCCGCCACTGTATACCGACCACTCCAGACCTGCTCCGCTCGATCCTTCACCATCATCATCTCCCCTTCATATTCTTATTGCCTGACGCACCCTCATCCCCCTCGTGCACGCATTGTGCGAGAGATACGATCCTCCACCTCCGTCGTTCACCGGAGGATTGCCAGAACACGCACCCTCCTCCCATTTCTCCACTGGAGCCTTCCTTGTCTCCACATTTTTGTGCCTAACATGCCCGTGCAAGATAGAACAAGAAAGGAGCCTCATCGAGGCTTGTCGCAGCTGTAGGAGCACCTCCCAAGTTCACTCCACTGCTGGCCATCACTGGAGCCCCTTGAGGCATTTTGAAGCATCAAAACCACGCGGGAGGATCCTCGGAGGCTATTGGGATCATCAACTGGGAAGATGAAGCTTTGATCAAGGAGATTTTGCAGATCGAAAGTCCTCATGCATGAGTTCTTTGTGCGTTCATCCACTGGCTTCCAGAGCTGTCAGATCTCCCCCTTTCTTCTATGCGAGCAGCGAGCATCCGATTCCCTCGAGCCTCCTCCGTCTGATCATCTCTAAGGGATCTAATCTCGGTCGTTCGTGATCGAACCGTCATCAACGTGCGAGAGGACGCCACATGGTTAAGTGAATAGATCTTGACCTTCTGTCTGCAAAGTGCTGAGTATTTTGCACTTTTAACCCAACCATTTTTTGTATTTAATAATTAGTCCAAAAACTTTCCTTTACCGTTATATAGTTTGTAAAAAATATAGAATAACCCCTGAACTTTTGTTAATTGCATTTCAGTCCATGCCAGCTCACCTCACGTGCCATCCCACGTGAGGTGGGCATTTTGCAGGCTGGCCCTTACTATTTTGTATATTTTGTTTTATTTCTGAAACATTTTATTTCCATTATATTTTTTTTTTGAAAATTACGAAAAGCCCGTTGGACTTTATTTTATTTACATTTATGCCAAATATAGGCCATATATTTTTGTGTGTTTGTTGAATTTATTTAAAATAGCAATTGTGCTAAAAAAACCCTAAAAATAGGGACAGGTTCTTGATTGCTCCTAGTTCCACGCCATATTTTTATTTTGCAATTTTGGACCTTTTTATTATTTATTAAAAATGACTTTGACTCATTTTACCATGTCTACAGTATAAAATACAAAAAAATATAAAATCGTTTTCAAAAATTCCAAAAAAATATATTTTATTTTATTTATTTATTTCCTAACTTCAGAAATTAAAAACCCTAAATAAAAAAAGGAAATATATAAAAATAAAAAAGCTCCAAAGTCTAGTATAAAAATAGTAAAGAATCCTAAAAATCCCAAAAAATGTTTTCTATTTTATAATTTTATTTATATTATTATCTATCTATTTAAATTTATTTGAATAACTTTGGACCTATTTTCTATTTTTCCTCTTCATTTCAATTTCGACTTTTTACTAAATCCTCGAACTAGGATGTTTTTTACTTTTAAAATATATAAAAATTAGCAAAATTCATTAAAAAATTAGAAAACAGTAAAAAATTATTTAAAACCTAAAAATATTTAATTGTTTAATTTTTGGTTATTTTTAGCTATATTTATATCTCTTTTATGTATTATTGTATATATAATCTCATATATCCTATATTATATATTTAAAAGAAATAAAAATTATAAAAATCTAAAAATATAAAAAGAAACTATAAAAATATAAAATTTAATACAAAATATAAAATATAAAACAAAATAAAATTAAAAATATAAAATTAAAAACCCACAAAAACCTACTTTGGCTAGGTGTTAAGAGACATACTGTGCTTTGATTTTCTATCTCGCATTGCTCTACACAATTGCTTCATGTATTCGACCCCTACTTGCTTGTCACTATACATCTTTAGTAGGGTATAATAAATTTGATTCACACCATTGTGCTTAACTTATATATTGTGTGGGTTAATTGTTGAAACATAAGAGAAATTTAAGTAGTCGCCTCAACGACAAGTGAAGCTGATTTGTCAGCTCATTTTAGCGACTCTGATTTTTTCGCTTTTCAAAATAGCGCCATTACCGGGATCACCGATTTGTATAGTGTTTTGTCTCTTTACTTGCTTAGCTATTTTTTGGATCATTTCTTTTTATTTGATTATATATTTTTGAATTGTCTACCATATCTTCTTTTGTATTCTTGCAAGGGACTGTGGATTGAGGTGGATCACCTAGGTGATCCTATGCAGAATCTGGGACGAGGAGCCGATTATTCTGACCTAATCGACAGAAGAGAGCAGGAGGCACTATAGAGAGAGAGAGAATAATATCCTAGTTTTTTTATTTTTTTTCTTGTGAGAGAGAAACTTATTTCTGCATTATTAGTTTGTAATAATACAAGTACTTTGGCCATGGACAATCGGGCCTAATTTACAAGTGTTTGTTCACTTTGAGGCTCACCGCATTTTCCATGTTTTCCATCACCTTTTTTTTTATTTTGTTTCTCACGATTTGTGTTTTCCACATTATTTTATTTGTTTTGTGGAATGAGCCCTTAGTCTTTAGGCTTGCTTGATCGTGTAACCTAAGTCCAAACACCTAGTTATTTTGCATGCACCTATAGTTTTCGTGTTTGGACTTAGAATAATAACCGCGTGTCGAGAGAGGACGTATACAGCGCTTGCAGGACCCGTTGTGGCAGGCAACGATCGACATCGAAGATCGAACTTAGATTTCATTCTGAGTATTTACCATTTAGTTCATCACGTGTAGCAGTTTCCTGCTTAGGACGAAATCTGTGTGCATATTGGAATATAGTATAGGTTTAAAAATTCATGTTTTGCATCTTGCATGGAAAGAGCTGGGAAGCACTGTAAGTCTTCTGACTGTGCATTCATCATTTAGGCACTAAGGTGAGATTTCCATCTTAGTGTCGTCTTGCATTACTTTTCTCGACTATTTCTCTCTGTTTTTGGATCACATAGGAATCAAAGGAAATACAAAAATGTTAGATACTTGTATTGAATTTACTTAAAGCAAGTGATAACACACAAAAAATTAAAAAAAGGGACTGCTAAAAATATCTGATATAAATATAATTGATTAATTGGACTCATTGCCTTGGGTATGCAAAGTCCTCATTTGTTTTCAGGTTGCATTGGAAGGTCTCCTTCCCAGAAAGAGAGCGTTACTGTAAGGAATAGAGCCCAAAACCCAGTCTGTGGCTGCCTTGTGTATCGCATGGATTTCCGAAGTATAGGCGCTTTTACGTACATAGACGAGTAGGGCTTCGGTCAACGATGTTGTTCTCTATTGTGGAGAGCATCGACCTTGTCTGAAGTATTAAGCTTAGGCCACACCTTCACGGGGGTGTCTGTCTCATCGTCTTGCGTCTGAGTAGGTCCTTACACGCTCACGCGTGATTCCGTTATGAGCGAGGTTCGAAGTAGTAGATTTGCCTATCGGCTTCCTCTCTCTATTTCTTTGGCTGAGTAGGGATCCAGGAAGGGTTACAAAGATCTTAAAAAGTGCAGACTACAAGTTACAAAGGAGGAGGACAAGTACGATATACTTTTCCAACAATACTCTCTCTCATGTAGGCGTAGCGCTCTAAGGACTTGTTAAAAGATAAATTGCCTGAAAATCAAATCTAAAATTTACAAAGATAATTACCGAACCTTTACGGTTTCACAGGTTGAGTTGGTGAATTCGTTGTTTTGAGGTTTGATTGATTAGTCTTATTAAGGTCAAGATCAAAAACATCACGCACTAATGCCAATTTTGCTCTCCTTCTCGTTGACACTAGCTCACCTTGAGCCTTCTACTATTTTACATTCCTTTTGTTTCTCGTTGACCTATGTATCCTTCATCCACATTGATCTTCTCTTTCTCTTCGAGATGACGGCGCATGGATCGCTTAGTCGAGACTCCGTCAACACCCACATCGACTCCATACGCTTATCTTCTCCTATAATTCAAGGTGATTCCCAAGAACTCGATTCGAACTCCGCAAGTCTATCGCCAGACTCCTTGTCTTCTCCAGTAATTCAGAATCACTCTTTGTCCCGAACTCTGACTGTTTTGGATGGCCATTGATTTCACTCCATATACATTGCCATCCTTAACAAGGTTCTGTGTCAACCTGCATACAGAACACTTATCTTCATCTGGTGCTACAATTCAGACTGATCGAGGTATTCTTTCATGTCCAGATCAAGAACCTGATCTCGAGCCAAAAATACAAGCAGAATCTGAAATGGCCGGGGGAAGAGGAAAGGGACAGCAACCCCAACCAGAAGAAGAAGACAATCAGGGGGAAGGGAAATACACCACACAAAACAAGTCAACAGCTAGTTGCTAGCATCAATACAAGCAATCCAACAATAGCTAACCACTCAATCCCTTGCCATACAACCTTCCAAGAAATATTGAACGACTTGAGGAGGAGAACCAATGAGAGGGATGCCAGGATTAATGAAGATAAACACTGAGAATGATTTTAACCAAGGACGTACAGGAGATGATTTTTCAATGTGTGGACCCAATTACAAGAGAAGGGAGGCAAGGGCCACCGCCATAGAAGCCAACCTGAAGCAAACACATAATCCTGGAGCGGCCGTATCACATAGTGGATCCAAATTTCACAAATGCATGCTCACTTTGAGCTGAAGCTGCAGTTTCTCTCTCTACTTCCTACTTTCCATGGGAATACTATAGAGTAACCATACATCCACCTGAAAAAATTCGACCGCATCTGCGCCACCACTCATTACCCCAATATCCCGCCGGGGGTGATCAAGATGACTGCTTTCCTTTCATCGTCCAAGGCAAGGCCTTGTATTGGGTCGATCACTTGGGAAAGGTAGTCATGACCTGGGAGGAGTTAAAGTCTGCATTTCTCCACAAATTTTACCCTCTCGGACGCTTGAATCAGATACGTACTCGCATCTCCAGTTTTTGCCAGCAGCCCCATGAGACAATACATGAAGCGTAGGAGAGATTCAAGGATCTACAAGAGAAGTGTCCCCACCAAGAGATCCCGAAGACCAGTCTTGTGCAACATTTCTTTAGTGGGTTGACACTGAAAAGCCAGAGGCTCATCAATGTCGCTTCTAGTGCTTGAATTTTAACAAGGATGAGGATGTCGTCTGGAACATTTTTAGGAGATGGCCGAAGGAGAGGCCACTCAATCCTTGTCACGTGCATACATGAAGATGCCCGCTACCAACCACAAGCCTGTTAACATGGCTACTCATGCCGAAGACAAGGATGAAAGCTCCAATCTCAGCATCATGAGGATCCACTTGTCTAAGGTGGATATCATAGAAAAAAAGGTCGCATGACCTTGAGAAACTTTCTATCCTCGAGAAGAGGAATCCACAGCTTGGAAAAGCTCGATTTAATTTCCCAATAACTAGAGCAGCTCGTTCGAGCCTTGATTGCTAATGTTTGCAACTCTGTATCTGCCACTATAGAGACATTCGTTGAGAAGAAGGAGCTAGCAACAATCCAGCCACCTCAGCCGAGTCCCCGCAGCCCCCACCTATCCAGCATGTATACTACGTGCAGGTTCTGGAGCAGACCTCACGGTCCCAGACAAAAATGGTTATGTATCAACCAGAGCCCCAACCTACCTATTCAGAGTAGATCTTCCCACCACCGTCGCAAATCCAGGAAGTCAATGGTGTGTGGAATAACGATGCGTAGCTGACACATCCTCAAAGACATTCTCAACGTCAGAACATGGGCAACATGCCCTATCACCAACAGCAGCAACATGGTGGAAGACCCTACCAACCCTCTTATCAGCAGCAACCTCCTTATTACGGAAACACCTGGAAATATAATTATCATCAAGGTCCTCAAGAAGTCCGGATATCGCAATCAGGGTTATCATCAACAGACGGCTGCTCAATATCATCCTCCTCCTCACCAATCTTCTCAGGGATACTAGCTGCATGTATCACCAACCTTACCAGAGTCAGAAACCACACATGGGAGAATCTTCTGAGATTGTGCCGGTAAACCCGGCCCTTGCTTTCCTAGAACAGTTTATGACGAATATGGCTAAGATGAACCAGAAGATCGCCAATCTGACAGTTGCGAAAACTACTATTCCAGCTTAGGCGGAAGCTAATCCAAATAATTTCTGATGCAAGGAGCAGTTAGTGTGCAATGATGTTCCCGGTTCAGGTAGAAATAATTTCTTTATATCTAATGTTATTACTCTCAGGAGCGATAGAGCACCGCATCCATCAACAATCGCGAGAGGAAAGCATCTTAAATCTGACAAGGAATCGCCAGTCCAACCAGTACAAGGACCGAACAACATTTTTGGAGACGCACCACCGGCATAAAAATCACAAAAAATGAAGAAAATGCCAAAATACTAAAAGGACAACAACATACCCGGTGGAGACCAGCCAACATTGAGACGACCACACATGCCACAGTACCAACATCACTCTTGAAGAACCTTGCACATACATTGGATCCAAAGCCAGCACTCAAAGCCAAGCCTGCACTTTTTGGTCCACAGCTTGCAATGACTTTACAAATTTTCGCCATCTACCTGTAAACAATGATATGTATAAAATTTTGAATGATACAATTTTAGATTGTGTATTCCTTGAAGCAATGAAAAAAATACAAAAAAATGAAAATTTTGAAAAATGCTTTGTCTAACCCTTCCATTGTAGAATTTATTCAAATTTGGTCCTGGATATGCCTTTGATGAAAGCTCTGGAGTACATGCATGTTGTGAAGAAGGATTAAAAGATGCATGTACAACTAGGCGAATGCCTCATCTCACAATACAAGGAGTAAAAGTGGCTTAAGAGAATCATATCCTTACAATGGCCACCATCAATGCCATCAGCAATCTCCCAGACAAAAAGACAGATAAGGGAGCACCACTCGTTCGATGTTAGATGTTTAACCAAGAGTTTGAATGCACTTTGCTCAACATCGGGTTCTGTCAATTCAGTGCCAGATTCACTACTCACTAAATATGGGTTAGGATCACTCAAATCTACAAAGATGATTATGCAATTCACAGACAAATCGTCAAGCGGCCTAGGGGCATGTTGTAGGACATAATCGTCATGGTTCAAAAGATGCACTTCCCTGCCGATTTTGTTGTGCTAGATATGAACATCTCCACGCCTCTACTCCTCACCCCCATCATCCTTGGTTGGCTATTTCTACGAACGTCTAACGTTGTGGTGAATTACGACACTGGAGAGAAATTTCATTTGTCTCCAACAACAGCAAAATCAAGATAGAATTAGTGGTCGATGCAGAACCTATAGAGGGAACCTCTACAGCAGGTGTGTTGGTAATCGACCGTTCTGAAGACTACAACTTTATAGCTAAAATTCAAGATACGAACTTATTTAGAATGAGAATGAGATCCATGAATTCCTCTACCCCGAGGAAGGAATGGAGAATGCAGTCGAATTTCCCTTGTTGATCATGATGAGATTCTTGCTGAGTTGCTTGATGAGGTTTCTATAGAGATAATGTGCCCTCAAGACCAAGAGCAAATCATCGAGTATTTCTGCAACGAAGAGTTTATTATTGAAAACTTTTGTGAATCTTTGAATGAAGAGGCTGAACAAATCATGGTGGACATTGAACAGATGAAAGAACCACCACATGTTAAGATAGTCGAAGACACCTGTTGAAGCAACTCCCACTTCGCTGAGCTGAAACAACTGCCCTCCAATGTAAAGTATGTTTTCCATAAGGGTGAACCAAACATGTACCCGATCATCATCAATGCCCATCTGACTGAAGATTAGGAATCCCATCTGATGGAGGTTCTTGAATGAAATATGCAAGGCTATTGGTGGGAAAACTTCAGATCTCTAGGGGATCAACCCTTTCCATTTCTTACATCACATTTTCCTTGAGGAAGACATCAAACCCCTCCTGTGAATTTTAGAGAAGGCTGAATCCGAACCTTCGGGAGATTGTGATGAAAGAGATTCAGAAATGGTGCGATGCGGGATTCATATATCCCATCTCCGACAGCAAATGGTTGAGACCTCTACATGTAATGCTGAAGAAATCAGGGATCACCATCGTGAAGAATGATAAAGGAGATGTATTGCGACTAGAGTACCCAATTCTTGGCGAGTATGCGTAGTTTACAGAAGACTCAATCTCGCTACCAAGAAGGACCATTTTCCATTACCTTTCATTAACTAGATTCTTGAGAGACTAGCAGTGAAAGAATACTTCTGCTTCTTGGATGGATACTCTGGATATAATCAAATTGTTATAGCTCCTGAAGATCAAGAGAAAACCACATTCACATGTCCATTTGATACATATTCCTTCAAACGGATGTCGTTCGGGCTATGTAATGCCCAACCTTATTTCAGAGGTGTATGCTTGCAGTTTTCGCCGACACGATGGGCAACTTTCTTGAGGTTTTCATGGATGATTTTTTGATCTATGGGGATTCATTTGAGAAATGCCTAGACTATCTAGATCGAGTTCTTCGGAGGTACTGTGAAGTTAATCTAGTACTCTCTTGGGAGAAGAGCAACTTCATGGTGACAGAAGGAATTGTTCTGGGTCACGTTGTATCTAAACATGGCATGGAAGTTGACCCAGTCAAGGTGGAGGTGATTTCCAAACTAGAGCCACCCACCACTATCAAGGAAGTCAGGTCATTCTTGGGCCATGTCAGTTTCCATCTATGATTTATCAAAGATTTCAGTAAGTTGGCCAGACCGTTGACAGAGCTGCTAGGTAAGGAGAATGATTTCATTGTTGATAACCATGCACTCCTTACCTTTAATCAGTTGAAAGAACTTATTACTCAGGCCCCTATCTTGCAGCCGCCAATTTGGACACAACCATTCCAGATAATGACAGATGCATCAGATTATGCCATCGGTGCAGTGCTTAGACAGATGTAAGATAATATACCATTTCCTATTCACTATGCTAGTCGAACGCTCGATGAAGCTTAAAGGAATTACACACTCACTGAGAAGGAGTTGCTAAGGGTAGTCTTTGCCTTGGAAAAGTTCAGATCCCATCTCCTAGCGTCCAAGGTCATTATATATACAGATCACTCGGCCATCCGATATTTACATCAGAATAAGGACACAAAACCACATCTCATCTGGTGGATCCTCCTCCTTCAGGAGTTTGACCTTGAAATTCGAGATAAACATGAAGTTAAGAATGTGGTGGCTGACCACTTATCTAGACTTTCCGCCCCTGAATCTCATGGGCCGAACTCGCAACCCATCACAGAGAACTTTCCAGATGAGGCAATTTTGTCGGTTACCTCGCTTCCCTGATATGTTGATATTGTGAATTATCTTGTGTCCAAGAAAACTCCACAAGATTGGTCGAAGCTGAAGGTAGACAAAATTTTGTCTAATATACATTTCTACCAGAGGAAGGATCCATATCCATTCTATGAGGGGGCATCTTGCATTTGGAGGAGGTGTATTCCACAGGAGGAAATTCTGAGTGTCCGAGGATACCATTCAGGCAGACGAACGACAACAAAAGTTCTTCAGAGTGGCCTTTGGTGGCCTACATTATTCAAGGATGCATAAGATTACGTCAAGCATTGCACTGACTTCCAGAAGATGGGAAGCACCATAGAAATGAGAGATACGATGTCTCTACAGTTCATTCATATATCAGACGTCTTCGATGCTTGAGGCATCGACTTTATGGGCCCATTTCTGAACAGACAGGGCTACGAATATATCTTGTTTGTTGTCGACTTTGTGAGTCACTAGGTGGAGGCTATTCCCATCCGAGCCAGCGACAGTCGGACTGTCTGTCAATTCTTAGGACATCACACCATTGCACGGTTCAGGATTCCTAAGATTCTAATTTCATATGGGGGTATCCATTTCATCAACAGAGAGGTGAAGAAGTTAACTCAAAAATTCTGCATAGAACATCGTGTCACTACACCATACCATCCACAATCTAATGGCCTAGCTGAATGTTAAAACATGGAGATAAAAATAATTCTACAAAAGCTTGTGCGTCCGGATCACAAGAACTTGTCTCAGCTACTTGATTCAGTTCTTTGGGCTTACAGAACCACGTACAAGTCTCCATTAGGAATGTCCCCCCTGTCGCATTGTCTATGGCAAGCTCTGTCATCTGCATGTTGAGTTGATTTACAAATCCTTATGGGCCATTAACATCTGTAACTTGGACTCTGAGAAAGCCGAAAAAAATCGAAAATTGGATCTGAACAGATTATTGGAATTTAGAGATTATACATATGACAATAGCCTGATGTACTAGGATAAGGTCAAAAAGTGGCATGACAAACATATCCACCGCAAGCCCTTCGAGTCGGGTCAGAAGGTGTGGTTGTTCGATGCGAAATTGGATATCTTCCCAAGCAAGCTGAAGAGCAAATGGACTGGCCAGTTTATAATAAAGCATGTGCGTGACAGCGGTAGCCTGATGATATCTAGTTTGTCAGCTAACACACAACCATTTGTGGTCATTGGACAATTTCTGAAACCATATCTTGAACATGACATATTTTTATCTGTCGTTGACTCAATCCAAGTTATTTACGATGATGAACCGAATATTTCCATAGTTGTAGTAGAAGATAAAGCAAATCAAATCATTTTTGAATGATTTTTCTTCTTTTCTTCTTTTATTCTTTTTATTCTTTAGTGTCTCTTTCTTCCGAAAAGGTGTCATCCCCATCATCAATGCTATATTTAGGATGTACTACGTCCTAAGTATAGGGGGGATGTTCACCCAGAGTTGTTCAATTCTTTGATCCTCTCCATTGTCTCCTCTTCTTATCTATACTTAAGGATATCTTAACCTAAATATAGGGGGAGATATTTTGAGTACGATCTGTTCTTTCCCACCCTTGACCATCCCTGCCTTGTGTACAACATGCTATACTTAGGATTATTTTATCCTAAGTATAATGGGGACAATCAACTTCTCATTGGTTTATTTCTTCATTCATTTATTCTTTAGACTTTTCTATACTCAATACAAGTTATGTCTTCTCTTTTTCACTCTGATATATGAGGACATAGCTCTAGCTAAGTATAAGGGGGTCAGATATACTGCATATATACTTTAGCCATAACTCATACTTTTGTATTTGTAATAATAATTATGTCTAAAAACACTATATATTATTGAATTCATTAAAATAACTTAATAAAAGGATGCATAATATTCCTCAAATTCTTTTTGTATTTACCGATTAGTAAATCAGGTATTTTTTTTTGCAAAATGTTTGAGCAAAATTTGAAAATCTTTTGGAAAAATCTTTTGAAAACTATTTTGAAAATGTTTTGTTAAATATTTTCAATCTTTGTAAAAGAATTCGTTTGTAAATACTTCTTTTCTTTGCGTGAAATAAAAATGTTTGAAAAAATGATCTGTAAATGGTTTGGAAAATGATTACAAAAATATTTTGAAAAATCTATATATACTGTTTGAAAAACCTCTGCAAAATGATTTTCAAATGTGTGTGAATGCTTGTAAAAATTATTTGTAAAAAGTATTTTGAATTATAGTTTTCAAAATTGTTTGTAAAATGATTTTCAAATAAGTTTAAGGAATATATACGTCACACCAAAATTCTTTATTGTATAAATATATTTATAAAAAGGTTCACATATCCCTTGTAAATTCTTAAAAACTCAACTCTTGTAAACTAAGATGTATCTCCGTGTAAATATTTGTACCTAGTTTTACCCAAAATCCCTTGTTTTAAAAAATATCAAAAACATTTGCAAAATATTTTTGAAAACTTTCATAAAAATTTGCAAAACCTTTTTCAAAAACCCACAAAAATTAAAAAATTTGAAAATTGCATCACAAAAATATTTTCTGCATGGTACATAGCATTTGCATAGCATTCACATTTTTCGAATGGAGTTTGGTAATTGAACAAGTCTAAGTAAAATCCAAAGATTGGAGCTTGGTTGGACCTTAAATCTATCTAATTACAGGAATCTTATAGGAGTTGGAATTGAGGTAATTCACGTCTAGTTGACTTGATTCTTTAAGAATCACAGGACTTGGTTCAATGGATTCTTGACTTCCTAAGTAGAGTATTTTGGAGCACATGCATGACTCTTGTTGTTAATGACCTATCTTGGACACCTACACCTTTCACTTGGCTCAACTCAGTTGGAGTGGTGAGGGGATTGGATTTGCCGGTATGAGATGCACACAAGTGGAAATATTTGTTCTTGTCTAGGGAGGGAAGTGCACCCCAACCCGTCCTATAGTAGAGATGTCTACAGACAGGAAAGTGTGTATTGCAATAATGCTTCAAAAGAGGGATAGTCTACTGGCTCAAGAGGAAAAACTCCTTATGTAAATGTTGTTGTATATATCCTTACGTAAATGTTGTGGTATATAGTATTTCAAAAAAAATGGAAAAAATCCAAAAAAGTGAACATGCCTGATTGAAAATAAAATGCATGCTAGAACGTACAAATTTGTGTAGTCAATAAGCAAGCTTGAGCTTCAAAGTCATACCTTGTGAGCCTATAACTGGATGACTTGACTACACTAGTCATGCATCCAAGGATAGCTAGCTAAACTGGGTACCGTCCATTCCTCTCTTCACCCCCTCCTTTTGAGCAGGTTGTCACTTGAACATAGAAGGGAATACCCCACTCCTCAAGGAAGGAGTTGCTGAATTGGGGAATCATTGGGTTGTCATGCTTGAGAAGTCAGTTGGGGAGAGCCTCTACCACATACACTGTACAAGTGAGATTCATAATCGCAAGGGTTTACGTATGAGTTGAAATATTCTGACCTAGCTATTGAGTAGATTTGAGCAGGGTTTTGGGATTCTTGAAGGCTGTTGTGTTTCAAACCCATTTCCCAATAAGGTTCCGACGTACCTAAATTCCAAATGTTTGACTTAAGCTCCAAACTTTTATTTTGTGAAAACAAGTTTGACAATTAAATTCAATCCACGTTCTTTTCTTTTCTTTGTTTTTCATTTTCTGCACTTATTGCATAAGTGTTTGCTAGGGACTAGCAAAGGAAAATATAGGGGGTGATGAATCTCCATTCCATCTCCTTTATTCTATCATTTTGGCCTTAAAAACCCTAGCTAATGCATGTAAGTACCCCTTATTTTCACAAATTAACATTCATTCTTTGTTGTATAAATTGTGTATAAAATACTGCTTTAAGTGCAAAATTATAGAATACATAAAATAAAAGAAAAAGAATAAAATACCAAAAGTTTTTTATACCCTAAACCCGTGACCTAGGCATCTTGATGACTAGGTCGACAAGGAATAAGGCAGGGGGAGATAAGGGTCATTAATACAATTAAAGTCCTATTTACTAATTCATCAATAATGCATTTTTGGGATCCATTTTATTTTCTACTCATTAGACCTCAAATAAAGAAACTTTGCACATGAAAGTTGTAGATAATAATATACAAAAAATGCAAAATTGATTTCATACAAAAATAATATACAGTGTAAAAGTTATACTCTGAATAAGATTCCAAAATCCTAACTTCCCAGATCCATATCTCTCAAATAAAAACTCAAAATGTATTAAAATAACTCTAATTGTATATAACTTTTAATAAGTTATTTAATGAAGGTTGTTATATATTTTTTGGAGATAAGGTGTCGAAGTTAGATTTTGGACCCCTATTGTACAATATACCTGAATAAAATATTCATTTTATTTATTCTTTATTGTTTTTATAATTTTATATTTTATAATTTTGTAAATATTATTTATATCATTTGTACATATTAAAACTAGAATAAAACCATCAATAAAACACTAAAATCATATACAATACATATACTTATACAATATACACCTATAATTATTTAAGTGTAAATAATACATCAGAAAAATATAATAAAAATATATTTAAGTCTGTAAAAATAAGTTGTTATTTTAAAAAAAAATATTATCAAATTTACAAAATAAAAATAAAAGACCTAAAACATAGATGAATAGACCTAAAAATAAACTTGTAATAAATAAGTCCATAAAAATAAATAAAAATCACATAAAAATAACTTATTAAATACAAAACTTTTTATGTTGAAATGAAAAATACATAAATTCATTTGTTATTCTATTTTTAATTTATAACAATTTTATTTATTCTTTGTCTTCTTGCAACTGATGTGGACCAACCAGGGCTAGCCTTGGTTGACCCAGGTCAACTGCACATCCCTAGTGTAAAACCAGCTTTTGTCAGGCGGGACTCAATCTTCACCGATTTTTTGCCATCATTCCTTGCGATCTTTTAGATCGATTTCTTTTGCAAATGTGTGCCTCGATCAATGCTCCTCCACGCCAAAATCAAATCTTGGTCGAGGCGCCCCTGAGTCAATTGCTTCATCCCGATGGAGAGTGCCTTGTACATATACCCCTTTGTTACCTTCCTCGAGTTTTTTATCCCTCTTCTACCAAGAAATCCTAAAACCTCGAGTAACTAGTGTTCTTGGTGACAACATGAAACCCCAGGAGGTCTTAGCGAGCCATTTGGTGTCGAATTGAGGCAGGTTGGGGTCGTTGCCACCTCTCCGCTCCGAGCTTCTGCTCACCGTCGTGTAGGTCCGACAACTTCTCATTTCCTTTGTCTTTTCATCCGTAAGCTTAGCAGTAGTGTAATTAGGCTCCTTATTTCATTTAATTTCATGTTATCTTCCAAAAATAAAATCAAAACCTCCCCTCAACGAAGCTCCAGCTCCACCACCATATACCGACCACTCCAGACCTGCTCCGCCCCATCCTTCGTCGTCATCATCTCCCCCTTCGTCTACTTATCACCCAACGCACCCTCATCCCTCCTCGTGCACGCACAACGCGAGAGATCCGATCCTCCACCGTTCGTCGGAGGATTGCCAGAACACACCCATTTCGCCATTGGAGCCTTCTGACTCCACATTTTTACGCCTAACGTGCCCCTACAAGATAGAATAAGAAAGGAGCCTCATTGAGGCTTGTCGCAGCTGCAAGAGAACCTCCTAGGTTCACTCCACCGCTGGCCATCACCGGAGCCCCTTAGGCATTTTGAAGCATCAAATCAACGTCGGAGGACCGTGTGATGCTATTGGGATCATGAGTTGGGAAGATGACACTCTAATCAAGGAGGCACGAGTTCATCGTGCGTTCATCCACCGCCTTCAAAGCCGTTAGATCTCCCCCTGTTATTCCAGGCGAGCAGCGGGTGTTCGATTCCCTCGAGCCTCCTCCGTTCGATCATCTCCAGGGGATCTAATCTCGATCATTTGTGATCAAACTGTCATCAGCGTGTGAGAGGACGCCACTTGGTTAAATGAATAGATCCCGACCGTCCGCTCCTGTAAAGAGTTGGGTGTTTTGCGCTTTTAACCCGGACATTTTTTGTATTTATTAATCAGTCTAGAAACTTCCCACTACCGTTATATAGTTTTTTGTAAAAATTGTAGAATAGCCCCTGAACTTCTGTTAATTACATTTCAGTCCACACCAACTCACCTCACATGCCGTCCCACGTAAGGTAGACATTTTGCAGGCTGGCCCTCGCAATTTGTGTATTTCATTTTGGCCCCGAAACATTTTATTTTCGTTACAACATTCTGAGAAAACTTCAACAACCCCCCGGATTTTAGTTCATTTACATTTATGCCCCTACTAGGCCATATATTTTTGTGTTTGTTATATTTATTTTATATAACAATTGTGCTCAGAAAAATCCAAAAAAATAGGGGTAGGTTCCTGATTGCTTCTAGTTCCACACCATATTTTTATTTTACAATTTCGGACCTTTTTATTATTTATTAAAAATTATTTGAGCACATTTTTACCTGTCTACAGTATAAAATACCAAACAAATATAAAATCTTTTTGAAAAATTCCAAAAAATATATTATTTAATTCCTATCTTCAGAAATTAAAAACCCTAAAAATATACAAAAAAATATATAAAAATAAAAGACCTCCAAAGTCCAGTATAAAAAGAGTAAAAATTCCTTGAAATACCAAAATAACGTTTTCTATTTTATAATTTTATTTATATTATTATCTATCTATTAATTGATTTGAAGAATTTTGGACCTATTTTGGTATTTTTCCTCTTCATTTCAATTTCAGCTATTTACTAAATTCTTGAATTGGGATATTTTTGACTTTAAAATATAAAAAATTAGAAAATTCATTAAAAAATTACAAAAATAGTAAAAAATATTTAAAGGTAAAAATAATTAATTATGTAATTTTTGGTTATTTTTAGCTATATTTATATCTCTTTTATCTATTATTGTATGTATAATCTCATATATCCTATATTATTTATTTAAAAGAAATATAAAATACAAAATGTAAAAATATAAAAAGAATAATATAAAAATATAAAATAAAAAACAAAATATAAAATTATAAAATAAAAATCAAATAAAACTATGAAATTTAAAACACATAAAACATACTTTGGCTAAGTATTGAGAGACATATTATTCTTTGATTTTCTATCTTGCATTGCTCTACACCATTGCTTCCTATGTTCGATCCCTTCTTGCTTGTCACTATACATCTTTAGTATGGTATAATAAATTTTGATTCACACCATTGTGCTTGACTTATATATTGTGTGGGTTCATTGTTGAAACAGTAGAGAAGTTTGAGTAGTCGCCTCAACGAAAAGCGAAGCTAATTTTTCAGCTTATTTTAGTGACTCTGATTTTTCTGCTTTTCAGAAGGTTTGTCGCAAACCTTCTTGATCATTGAACATTCTCCCTCTATCTTGTATAGTCTTCTTCTTCTTCTTCTTCTTCTCTTCTTCACCATTCTCTGTATCTTCTCCAGATCTCATCGGTTCTCACACTTACTCTTGTCCTATACTTAGGTTGACCAGAGCATAGGTATAGGGGGGGACCTATGCCCACCATGTGTATATACTCATCCATTTCTCCTCTTGACCTCGCCTGTCCCATTTTTGCTCTTCTTCTACTCCTAGGCTGACCAGATCCTAAGCATAGGGGTGATAAACCTAAAAATCAGTTTCACGGCTTTTTTAAAGTAATGTGGTCGATGTAGAAAAAGTCGCAAAAACAGATCTTAGATCGTATCAAACAAATTTGGTTTTCCATAGAAAAACCTGCACTAAATATTTATCCAGGTAAGTGTGCCTGGGTCAAACTCAAGGAGGCAGAATAGAAGACTTCGATTTTTTTAAGGAATTATTTTTGAGATTTTATTCTATCTCTTCTTTAAGTGATTAAAGCAAGAAAGCACTTTTTATTTGATGTTTATTTTTTTATTTGATTTTATTCTTTTCAAATTTTTATTTAATTTTCAAAAAGGGATATTTTTCAAAAAGATTTATTTATTATATAATAGGTGGATATAAGTAGATGGTAAAATATAGTAGGTGGAATCGAGCAACGGGCTCGAACAAACTCATGAAAACAAAAGAAGACGAATGCGGTTTTCGACAAAATCAAAACTCGACGAAAACACGACAAAAATTCACGAAAATTTAATACGAACTAGATGGGGTAGTTGCGTAACTACCCTAAAGAAATCGTCAAGAAATAAAGTCGAACGTGGTCCAAAAAACCCCTACAGCCTAGGGGCATAAGCGTAAAAAAACTATATAAATTGTTTTGCAAAAAGGTCCTCAAAGGACTGTTCTGTAAAAAAATACAATTATTTTACATTTAGGTCCCTACGGAGGGACGTAAATGTAAATTCTGGAAACCTAAGGGGCGGAAGTTAATTCTGGAAAAGCCTCTGGGTTTAATATGCAATTTTCACACCGTTTCACTTTGGACGGCTAGGATTAGAAGATATCTGCGCTGATCCGATGGTTGCGCGCTTGACACGTGTCACACACTTGTGCCTCGCCGGTTCTTGATTCTGTTCATAAGTCTGTTGAACTCGCTGGTGAAGGCGCTTCTTCTCCAACTTTTCCCGAGCGAACGCCGGCGACTGGTGCTCTCCTGCGGGGCCAGAGGGGTGGCTCCTCCACCCCTCGAGCTCGCCCACGGTAGGTGGCTGGCGGTAGCGACTCGAGGCGACGGCGGAGGCGCTATGAAGATGACGGTCTACCAGTTCTTTTCCGATGAAGGCTTGTTGTAACTCATTTTAAATCTTGATTTCAATGACGATAAAGGCTTCCAGAGGCGTGGATTTGACCCCGTATTGAAGAAGAACCTGCAAGAAGCAATATATATGCTCGATTCACTAGGAATCGGCCAAAACTTTAGAGGTTTGCAAGCTCAAAAATGGTGAAAACGTTAGTTTCTAGATTTATTGAAAGTGGCATGAGAATAATGACGAAATGGCATCGCGATTTGAATGAGATTTGAAATGGTTTGAAAGTGGGAATCGATTGGGCGTGTAACCTAAAGGATTAAGCATCCTAATGACAGCTTAATCGCATTAATATCTACACGAGAATCGAGGAGAAATTAAAAGAGAAATGGATGAACAGGTCTGGGGTGGTCAAGGTATATTACCTGGAAAGAGTCGCTCGACGGACGACCTTGGCCGGAGCTCCACGCGGCGCTGTGGCGGCGATGCAAGGAAGTGGACCTCCTTGGAACCTCCTCCGATGATTCCTCCTCCACGCGGGCTGGTCGTCGAGCGCTATCACAACTGGGACGAGGCTGAGCAAGGCTTGGAAGGTAGGGAGTCAGACAACTGGAGCAGAGCTTCAGGTTGTTGGAGTGTTAAAGTTGCAATGCGGATCTTTGGGGCTATAAATAGATGAGATTTGTGGGCTCAAAGTTAAGATCGAATGGTTGGCGGTATTCTTGGTTGTTAGGAGATTAATATCAGCGGTTTAGATCGACTGGAAGTGTTGAAATGTGTGCGAGATAAATCAAGGAAGAAGGCCGGTCAGTGCAGGCGGGTAGAACTGCTTCTTGGAGAAGAAAAGCCAGGTGCTGACAAGTGTCAGCACCTGGTTGGCCCATATATGTTAAATACTTCTAAAATAGATATTAAATAGCATTTAATGTTATTTTAAATGGGTATAAATACAAGAAATGTAGATAAATTAATTATCTAATTTATGAAATAAATACTTTTTATTAATAATAAATATTATTTGAATTATAAATATTATAATAATAGATATGTATTTATAAATAGGTTTTAGATTTTTAATTTAATAAATAAATAATTAACAATTAAGTTTATATTTTCTTAATTATTAGAACAATAAATAAGGCTTGTAGAAATTTTTATGGATTTTAATAAGTTAATTTACATATTTTAATAAATAGAGGTATAGCTTATCTAGTTCATTTATACCTATAATTTAGGGTTTTTTATTTTATTAAATAATAAATAAGCTCCAAAAATTATGAAATAAATTAGGGTGAAAATACAAGATCATGAAATAATTTTAAAATTATAAAATTAAGAAAACTATAAATAAGGTGTGTTATATAAAATAAATAGCCCAGAAACCCCGTTGTCTGTTGGTCCCAAAATCGACTTTTTGCAAACGGACTCCGAATTCGATGAAACGACCTTTATTAATTAGATAATATTATTTTATGAAATTTAAAGGTGAGTAGAGTGAAATTGGAGTTCGTATGAGGAAGTTATGAGGTTCGGAAGTTGAGATTTTGACAATTTATAGGCTAGGTTTCTTGGCATATATACAGGGTAATATTTTTAACTTATTTTTATATTTTTATATACATTTTTAGAAATAATTAGGAAAAGAGTTTGGTGAAAAATATATACATATGAATTATTAAAAATCTTTGAATTTTTGTATTTATTTTATAAATAATGGGAAGTGTATGGAGTGTGTATTAATTTATTTTTAGGTTTTCTTTCCTTATCTCCCCTACTTTTTGGTTTGTCAACCAATCCATGTTGACTTGGACTCGGGGGTTAGGATATAAATATACCTTTCAGTTATATTTATATTTTAAGTCATATTGTACATATATACATATATTCAATTTGCCTTTTGTTCTTTTTCTTTGTCCTTTATTTATTTACATGATTTTGATGGTTAAAAGTGAATATTTATACATGAATGAGGTTTGGTTAAAAGATGGAATTTAATGAATATTTACATGCATTTGTTAATGGTTTTAAGACAAAATGCGACAGAAAAGTTAATGAATCCTGGATTCATCAACCCCCTATACTTAAACTTTGCTAGTCCCTTAGAAAACACTTATTTGAAAAGTAAGTGAAAAAGAAAGAAAGTTAGAATGAATTTCTTTTCCTAAACCAATTCATGAGAACAGACAAAGGATAGAGCTCGATCGGGCCTGAAACAAGCATTTTGTCGGAACCTTAACTAGGATTAGGATTTTATCCTAAACAGTCCTCAAGTTCCACAAATCCTTATTCAAGATCACTTCATTGGCTAGTTCAGACTCACTTATTCATGTCGCAAACTCTATCATCCTTGAAGTCAACTTGTACAGTGTGTGAATTGATTTAGCTCTTCCTGCTTAGAGAACCGAAGAAACTGTCCATCCCGGCTATACACTTCTATGGCTTCCTTATCTCGCTACTCTTTCCTCGGGGAGGGAGGTATTCCCTTCTGAGTTCAGTTTTGAAGGATATGAAGAAATCCTCAAGCGCATCACGGAAGCGTGATCGTCGTATCGGATACGACGGAGAACGACCAGTCGTACTAGTTGTTCGATGCAGCGGAATTTAAAAATTTTATTCGATGAAACCACATGATCCAAGAACAATTCTAGGATCGTTTCATCTATAACCACAACAAGTATAATGCAATACCTCTTGAAGCGTGGTTGATCAAGTCTCTAAGAGAAGAGACCTCCTGTCTCAAGTCCGACCGTCGGAGAGGTTGCTTGAGAGCGCGTGGATGAACCGCGTAGTCCTCGCAATCCAAGAAGTTGATCCAAGCACGGTTGCTCTTGATCTCGTCGCACGAGATCGAACGTCTCCTTCGTGAGCGAAGCACTCCAAGTAGACGGAGAATCGCAGAGCGTCGAAGCGGCAGTGCGGTGGCGTGGGCGTCGACGATCCTCTCCACTAGGGTATGGTGAACGGCCACCAAGAAGAGAGGGAGAGAGGGCTGTCGTGTATGGAGAAAGAGAGAGAGAGAGAGAAGTGTGCTACGATAGCATGTAAATAGAGAGCATGGTATGCCTCTCTATTTATAGGGTTTTGGGATCCATGGATCTCAATCCATGGGACATATAAAATCAATGGATGAAATTGATTTATGTCAATCCAATGGTCAAGATTGTTGTTGGTAAAAACCAACAACTTGTGATTTAATTTTGATTAAATATATTTGATAAATCAAATATATATTAATACCAAATTAAATCAATCAAATAAGGAGTGAAAATACAAAGGAGATCATCCTTCCCATTAAAGGGAGTGGACGGCCACCAATTCCACAAGGGAATTGGGTGCCGCCACCTCCTTCCCATATGGGGAGGGCAATCTCATGGATTTCCATGAGATTGCATCTCTCCTTCATTTTCTCTATACTTATTTCCAACAACTATTTGTTGGGATTTTATTCACCAAAAATAATTCTCAATTAATTTTGGGAATATTGCAATCTTGACATTGGAAAATTGTAAATCACATTCACAACCCAAAATAAAATATAATTTACATTTTCAATTAATTAGACAATGTGTATCCAATACACATTAACAATTAATCTATAAATATAAATTATAATTAGCTCTCTCTAATACATTATAAATCACATTTATAATATATTATGAATAATTGGATATTACTATCCACATTATTCTTATCCATAATAACTAAATCACATTTAATTATGTTGGATAATTCCTCAAACATCATGATAATTAAATCACATTTAATTATCAATTTCTCATTGCTTAGATCTTATGGAATTATTCTTGAACCATTCAAGAACAATGCTGTCTCTCCTCAGATACTTGGAGATAAGGATAGGGCGATTGTATTGTTCCACGTATAGTGACTTGGATATTGAGATCGCATCTCAAATCCAGATCCCATGGACCTCTCATAGATGCTTGATTAAATCAAGACCGTAAACCTAATCTTCTCATTGCATCTGAATCTCATTCGGATCAATGTCCAGTATATGGACTAAGATTAGGTCACTTCTCTAATGAGAGGAGTCACTAAAATCCAGACCTGTTTCATCACTCCCTCGGAATGGAAGTGTCATGGATATACAATCGTTTATGATCAAATCACCCTTCAGGTATTCCCAATACCTGTACATCCTGCATGTTGGAAGACTCGTGATCATCCCGAAGATATAGATCACTTTTACACTGTCATCTTCAGGGTTTGATCACTAAGTTTCTCAATCTTGGTCCTTGGGATATGGTACAGATCATATGCTTTCACAAAGCATATATCTTACCTTCAAATTCATATCATGCTTCTAAAGCATGATGACCATGCATGGAATTTGGTCAATCCCAATACCTCATGAGTGAGCTCATGTCTCCCGGTTCACAAGTGAAATTGTATGATCCCTTTGAGAGATCATATTACTCATATGCCCTTACATGCACACCAGCTCGCCGGTATATAGACCTTGGTCAGGTCATCAACCTATTGGTCTGCCAAATGTACATACTCAGACATATAGCAATACATCTGTCTCTTGTCAGAGGATGTTTGCCTGTGATGTGACAATATTCATCATAGGTCTTTGTTTATCTCGATCTCGTTAAGTCAATCATTGACTCAACTAATCTGATACCTCCGAATCAATATTCCCATGCAGAGGACCTGCATCAAGAGGTCGATCAGATATCAGTCTAATAAGATAGGATTGCCATCTCCCACTCAGACTGGAGATCACTACTTGTCAATCATTGATGATTCTTGATGAGTCCTCTATCTAACTCCTTAGATATCCATCCAAGCATCAGCCTCTATGACTCAATCAATGAATCAACAGCTATATGATTATCAAGTTGGCCATGGTACGTAACCCTTATTGTACAGAGGGACCTTATAGTGCATTCATTCATTCAATAACAGAAAGGGAGTGAAACAAAATCAATAACTTTTATTGATAAAACATCTATTACAATAACATTTACTGTAGGAATGGTTCGCCTCGGGCTCACATTGCTAACAATCTCCCACTAGCCCTCATAACCATTCAGGAACAATCCTTAAACCCATACTCATTACATGCTGGTCGAAAACCTTCTGTGTCAGAGGTTTGGTAAGAGGATCAGCAATGTTGTCGGCATAGGCCACCTTGGTGATGATGATGTCACCACGCTTTTGAATCTCCCGAATGATGTGGTATTTCCTTTCTACGTGCTTGCTCTTCTGATGCCATCTGGGTTCCTTCGCCTGGGCATGGCTCCCGTGTTATCACAGAGTAGCGGGATGGGAGTATCAGAGGAAACTACGCCAAGCTCCTGCACGAACTTGCGCAACCACACCACCTCCTTTGTAGCATCCGATGCGGCAATGTATTCGGCTCCTGTTGTTGAATTTGTTGTAGTGTCCCGATTCTTGCTTCTCCAACTCACAGCACCACCATTCAATAGGAACACAAACCCTGATGTCGACTTTCGATCATCAATATCCGATTGGAAGTCAGAATCTGTATATCCCAAGACTTGGAGATCACCATCTCCATCGACTAAGATGTAATCTTGCGTCCGTCTTATATATTTAAATATGTTCTTTACTGCATTCCAGTGTTGTTCTCCATAGCAGGATTGGTAACGACTTACCACTCCCACTGCATGGCAGATATATGGCCTAGTACACATCATGGCATACATTAAGCTTCCTACAACTGATGCATAAGGGCATCCAGCCATGGCTTTCTTTTCCTCAACAGTTTGAGGAGCCATTCCTTTAGACAGGTGGATACCATTTCTTAAGGGTAGGAATCCTTTCTTGGAACTATCCATACGGAATCGTTCAAGAATCTTCTTAATGTATCCATATTGTGATAATCCCAATATCCTCTTTTCTCGGTTTCTGAACAGCTTCAGACCCAAGATGTAAGAGGCTTCTCCAAGATCTTTCATCTCAAAGGTGTGGGATAGCCAAATCTTCACACTGGTCATCATCCCTGTTTCATTACCAATGATAAGGATGTCATCTACATAAAGCACGATGAACACAATGGCGCTCCCTCTAAGCTTCTTGTACACACAAGGTTCATCAGGGTTCTGCACAAAATCATAACTCTTTATGGTTTCGTCAAATCTGATGTTCCAGCTACGAGAAGCTTGCTTGAGCCCATAGATGGATTTCTTCAGCTTGCATACTTTGCCATCCTCAGTCATGAAGCTCTGGGGCTGCTCCATGTAGATATCCTCCTCGAGGTATCCATTGAGGAAAGTCATCTTGACGTCCATCTGCCAAATGTCATAGTCAAGATATGCAGCTATAGCCAGCAATGCCCTGATGGATTTAAGCATAGCCACAAGAGAGAATGTCTCATCGTAGTCGATGCCTTCTCTCTGTGTGTAACCCTTGTCTACGAGCCGTGCCTTGAAAGTCTCTACTTTCCCATCAGGTCCCCTTTTTCTCTTGAAGATCGATTTGCACTGAATGGGTTTTACCCCTTTAGGTGGATCCTCTAGGGTCCATACACCATTCTTATGCATGGAGTCAATTTCTAACTTCAATGCTAGCATCCATCTATCCATGTCATGATACGCAAGTGCTTCATCAAATGAAGTAGGATCATTGTCAGTTTCGCTTGACACATGGAATCCATACCTTTCATGTGGTGCAACCACCCTTGAACTCCTTCGAAGAGGTATGGGTGTTTCATCTTTATTTATCTCTTCAGTTTCTGATCTAGGAAGCTCAGAATCCTCAGGGGACTCTATGAGTTTCTTTACTTCACTTTTGTCTTGACCTTTAAGGAAATCATCCTCCAGAAATTTCAGGGTCATAGAGTTGGTATCAAATACCATCTCTAACATACCCAATGAAGTAGCACTCACGAGTGCGAGATTCCAGCTTGCTTGCATCCACGTTCTTCGCATGAACCAAGCATCCCCAAACCCTCAAGTGATTAACACTAGGTTTGGTTCCATACCAAAGCTCATGAGGAGTCTTAGGCACAGATTTGCTGGGAATCTTATTCAGGATATATATTGCAGTCACTACTGCATATCCCCAGAAACTAAGTGGTAAATGTGCTTTGCTCATCATTGAACGGACAATATCCATGATGGTCCTGTTGCGTCTTTCAGCAACACCATTAAGTTGGGGAGTCCCAGGAGTAGTGAGATTGGAGATAATTTCATTCTCTTTAAGGAATTCCTTGAATTCATCTGAGAGGTACTCACCACCTCGATCAGATCGAATACGTTTAATCTTCCTATCGGTTTGTTTCTCAACCAAAGCCTTGAGATCTTTGAACTTTTCAAAGGTTTCAGATTTATGATGTAATAGGAAGACAAACCCGTATCACGAATGGTCATCAATAAATGTCAAATAATATCGATATCCATTTCGAGTCGCAGTACTGAAGGGACCACATACATCGGTATGTATTAAGTCAATAATACCTTCGCATCTAGTAACCTTGTTACGGAAAGGCATCCTAGTCATCTTACCTCGAATACAATGTTCACAGGTAGGTAAAGACTGAACCTGCAGAAAGTCCAAAGGTCCATCCCTTTATCAATCTATTGATCCTATCAACAGATAAATGACCAAGCCTTTGATGCCAAATCATGTTTAAATGATTTTCCTTATTCCTGGATCTTTTAGGATTTTTATTAGTGGTTGTAACATTCATGACATGCTCATTAATGCCCAATTCATAGAGTCCACCAGAAGTCAAAATACCATCTGCAATATATTTATCATAATGATTTATGACTAACTTATTACAGAATAGGAATGAGTATCCACTTCTTACTAGCTTAGATACAGATATCAAATTCCTCCTGACTTTAGGTACATAAAGACACTCTTTAAGTACTAGGACTCTACCACTAGATAATGATAGCCGACAAGTCCCGACGGCGACTGCTGCAACACTTGCATCAGATCCCATATGGATGACTATCTCCCCTTCTTCAAGTTTTCTAGTTTCCTGAAACAAATGCAACAAATTGCATACATGAACAGAAGCACCAGAATCAACAACCCAACTTCCTTCTCGTCCGACGAGAAAACTGGTTTCAATGATAAAAGTAGATTTCATACCTGCTAGGGCTTTACCTTTATCGACCGACTTCAGGTAATCCGGGCAATTACGCCTCCAGTGCCCCAGCTTTTTGCAGTGGTGACAGACGTCGGTTTTCTTCGACACCATTAGAGTGGATGCATTGGAAGACGAGCCAACACTTTGTCCCTTCTTCTTTCTCTTCTGAGCCGGGCCCTTCCGAGAACCATGCTTCCGACCGCGCTTCCCTTTGACATGTGCAACCATTGTACTGCCAGTGGGACCATCTTTCTTTATCACGTCTTCTGCAGACTTTAATGCAACAAGAAGCCCAGCATTTGTCAGTTCCAGCTTATTCGTGTGGAATGACACCACAAAGTTATTGAAAGATTTGAGCAACGAAAACAGAATGAAATCGGATTGCATATCTGCATCCATTGTTGCCCCTAGAATCTCCAGCTCCGACAAGTACCCAAACATTTTGAGTACATGCTCACGGACCGAAGTCTCTTCCTACATCTTGCAGCGAACGAGTTCTTTCATAACATTGTACCACTGGGTGCAGTTAATGTCACCAAACATATTTTTTAGGTTCTGCATAATCTCCTGGCAAGTACTCATCTCCACATGTTGTTTCTGAAGAACATTGGAGAGAGAACCCAAGATGTAGCATCTAGCCAAGACATGATCCTCATCATACTTGTCATTGAATGCTTTTTCTTCCTTAGATTTAGGGTTTTCATGCTTGTCTTCAGAGAGCACATAACTGATGCGCTCCGCCGAGACAAGCTCCAAATTACGGATCCAATCCGAGTAATTCGGTCCGGTCAATTGGTTGACCTCCAGAAGCCTGCTCAGTGGGTTCATGGACTTCATTTTCTGAAATTGAGAATGCACTATATTAGAATATAATATATTCAATTTAGTTGTATTTGATCAAGGTATTTTAAATCAAATTAGTCTTGCTATGTCAATTGTGAAAGTTTATTCCCTTATTCATTTTCAAAGTAGGAGATATACTTACCGATATATCTCAAGCAAGAACTGGGATCTCCTCTTTATCTTTGTCATATCCCAATAATATGAGAACCTATGACTCCAATAAAGAGAAGCGGGAACACATTCCGCATTGCAAGTCCAACTTGCATTTCCCAATTCGATCTTTAATACCCGGGCCCACCACCCCTAAGGTGATGTTGACCCGTCATTAATTGAACCAACCGTCAACAGGAATACAACTTGCTACGCGGGATCCAATATCGCCCCAATAATATGAGGACCCGATATTGGGGTCACTACGCATATGTCCTTACTCTTTCGAGAAGCGACGAGCCCGATCCAAATGGATCATATGCAGGAGATGTCACTTCGGACAGGCATCTCCCACATATAATATATGACGACGAAACCCTTCGCCTTGACGGGAGACCATGGATGTCACTTATGTGATCCTCCATCTCTTATTCAAATTTAATTAATTACTATGAATCACATTCATACAATTAATTCTTCCAAAAGAATTATTAAATCCAATCATATTAGAGTATTTTAATTAGACATAATTAACTTAATCATATTAAATTAATTATCAATCCAATTCAATCTATCAAACACGATTGTTATGCTTGAATATATATGGTATTATTCTCAAAGTACGTATTAATTCGTATTTTAATAATTAAAAAAATATAACTTAATCCCTCGGACATTATCCCGGCCCTACCCGCTGTCATGGCCAGTGCAGGCGAGAGTGGGACGGACCACATACGTTGCAACCCGCTACCCCAGCGATCTCCGACTAGTCACCATATCCGCCTCGGGAAAGGATAACGCCAAATTGATTAATTTGTACTTGAGATGATCATCGGTTCTTCAACCGAAATTATACATATAGTAATCAAAATAATTTTGATTATAAGGAAATTTACTAGACAAATTCCCAATCCTATTCAAGCAAGAAGTTTGATGATTGTGTTTCCAATTATGATCTAGATGAAATCTAATCAATTAATTGTTTGAGGCCAAGTCAATTAAGGAAATAATCATCTTCCAATATTTCTCAAATATTTTCCATAATTATTTCTTGAAATTAACAATTAATTGACAATCACATGGTTCTTGATTAGGAATGTAATTTAAACAGTGACCCCTACTTACTAAAATTAGCATATCTCAATCATATTAAATCCAAATTAGACAAAATCAATTTTCATGGATTGCTAATTTGATTTAGGACAGAACGCAAGTGATGTTTCTTGTATTTCGAGGCAAGTCTAAACAGTAATTAACATTTTAATCACGTTCAGATCTACAATTCCCGCAACAGTGCATACTCGTTCATTAAAACAACCATATCTCGAGCATACAAAATCCGATTTACACAAACTCAGATCCTATGATTTCCTTATTTAATGGGGAACAAAATCCAAGTATTAAATTCGTGTTTAAACAATTTAAACAGTGCCGAATTTATTTACTAAACAGATCTGCGAAATCAAATGTGATAAAAACTTTTGTGACCTTAACGAACCCAAGTCATCCTCGGTTAGCGAATCATATTCGAAACCATCGACCTAAGGCTCTGATACCACTTGAAGGATATGAAGAAATCCTCGAGCGCATCATGGAAGCGTGATCGTCGTATCGGATACGACGGAGAATGACCAGTCGTACTAGTTGTTCGGTGCAGCGGAATTTAACAATTTTATTTGAGGAAACCACATGATCCAAGAATAATTCTCGGATCGTTTCATCTATAACCACAATCAGTATAATGCAATACCTCTTGAAGCGTGGTTAATCGAGTCTCTAAGAGAAGAGACCTCCTGTCTCAAGTCCGATCGTCGGAGAGATTGCTTGCGAGCGCGGGGATGAACCGCGTAGTCCTCGCAATCCAAGAAGTTGATCCAAGCACGGTTGCTCCTGATCTCATCGCACGAGATCGAACGTATCCTTCGTGAGTGAAGCACTCCAAGTAGACGGAGAACCGCAGAGTGTTGAAGCGGCAGTGCGGTGGCGTGGGCGTCGACGATCCTTTCCACTAGGGTATGGTGGACGGCCACCAAGAAGAGAGGGAGAGAGGGCTGTCGTGTATGGAGAAAGAGAGAGAGAGAAGTGTGCTACGATATCATGTAAATAGAGAGCATGTTATGCCTCTCTATTTATAGGGTTTTGGGATCCATGGATCTCAATCCATGGGACATATAAAATCAATGGATGAGATTGATTTATGTCAATCCAATGGTCAAGATTGTTGTTGGTAAAAACCAACAACTTGTGATTTAATTTTGATTAAATATATTTGATAAATCAAATATATATTAATACCAAATTAAATCAATCAAATAAGGAGTGAAAATACAAAGGAGATCATCCTTCCCATTAAAGGGAGTGGACGGCCACCAATTCCACAATGGAATTGGGTGCCGCCACCTCCTTCCCATATGGGGAGGGCAATCTCATGGATTTCCATGAGATTGCATCTCTCCTTGATTTTCTCTATACTTATTTCCAACAACTATTTGTTGGGATTTTATTCACCAAAAATAATTCTCAATTAATTTTGAGAATATTGCAATCTTGACATTGGAAAATTGTGAATCACATTCACAACCCAAAACAAAATATAATTTACATTTTCAATTAATTAGACAATGTGTATCCAATACACATTAACAATTAATCTATAAATATAAATTATAATTAGCTCTCTCTAATATATTATAAATCATATTTATAATATATTATGAATAATTGGATATTACTATCCACATTATTCTTATCCATAATAATTAAATCACATTTAATTATATTGGATAATTCCTCATACATCATGATAATTAAATCACATTCAATTTGTCATTGCTTAGATCTTATGGAATTATTCTTGAACAATTCAAGAACAATGTTGTCTCTCCTCAGATACTTGGAGATAAGGACAGGGCGATTGTATTGTTCCACGTATAGTGACTTGGATATTGAGATCACATCTCAAATCCAGATCCCATGGACCTCTCATAGATGCTTGATTAAATCAAGACCGTAAACCTAATGTTCTCATTGCATCTGAATCTCATTCAGATCAATGTCCAGTATATGGACTAAGATTTGGTCACTTCTCTAATGAGAGGAGTCACTAAAATCCAGACCTGTTTCATCACTCCCTCGGAATGGAAGTGTCAGGGATATACCATCGTTTATGATCAAATCACCCTTCAGGTATTCCCAATACCTGTACATCCTGCATACTGGAAGACTCATGATCATCCCTAAGATATAGATCACTTTTACACTGTCATCTTCAGGGTTTGATCATTAAGTTTCTCAATCTAGGTCCTTGGGATATGGTACAGATCATATGCTTTCACAAAGCATATATCTTACCTTCAAATTCATATCATGCTTCTAAAGCATGATGACCATGCATGGAATTTGGTCAATCCCAATACCTCATGAGTGAGCTCATGTCTCCCAGTTCACAAGTGAACCTGTATGATCCCTTTGAGAGATCATATTACTCATATGCCCTTACATGCACACCAGCTCGTCGATATATAGACCTTGGTTAGGTCATCAACCTATTGGTCTGCCAAATGTACATACTCAGACATATAGCAATACATCTGTCTCTGGTCAGAGGATGTTTGCCTGTGATGTGACAATATTCATCATAGGTCTTTGGTTATCTCGATCTCGTTAAGTCAACTCATTTACTCAACTAATCTGATACCTCCGAATCAATATTCCCATGCAGAGGACCTGCATCAAGAGGTCGATCAGATATCAGTCTAATGAGATAGGATTGCCATCTCCCACTCAGACTGGAGATCACTACTTGTCAATCATTTATGATGCTTGATGAGTCCTCTATCTAACTCCTTAGATATCCATCCAAGCATCAGCCTCTATGACTCAATCAATGAATCAACAGCTATATGATTATCAAGTTGGCCATGGTACATAACCCTTATTGTACAGAGGGACCATATAGTGCATTCATTCATTCAATATCAGAAAGGGAGTAAAACAAAATCAATAACTTTTCTTGATAAAACATCTATTACAATAACATCTATTGTAGGAATGGTTCACCTCGGGCTCACATTGCTAACAAGTTCTGCTATGTCCACAATCGAATATAGGGAGAAGGTAGAAGAATGAGAAAAGAAGTGGAGTGCGACCAGTGTAGATGCATCTCCTTGTGAAGCTCAACCGGTGTAGCTGAGTCTCTATTAAGATGTGCATGCATTTTTGGTGGAAGCTTGGACCATTGTGGTTTTATTTGGTGGCTTCTGCTTTGCTTTGACTTTGTAATTTGCTTGCACTGCATTCATCTTTTTGTGCCTCGACAGATATAGCATCTTTTAATTCCGTCCCTTTTTTGAGGTCTTAGAAAAATTGTGTCAGCAGATCCTTCCCTCATCCGAAGCAACTATCGCAACCCCAATCTCTCCCGTTTTAGACGTCAATGCCGCAAAGATAAGGATAGAAATGCACTACCAAGGTGTACTGCCCTTCGGAACTCCATGCGAGTCGAGCTAAGTGCATAGTGCATGTGTTCAATATTGGTTCACTGGTGTAGAGTTGTACGGATGACTCCAAATGGTCTACTTAAGCACATATGACTTGATTTCCCGAATATGATCTTATGGAACCCAAATATTTTAAGTCAACAGACCCGAAGAATCTAAATTCCAGATCCTAATCAGGCTCCTTACAACGAAAGTTAAAGGCCGTAATCAAGCTCCATCCTTTAGAGTAGACTCAGTCCTTAGTTCCAGAAATCAAACTTATTCTGAAAAATGCGAATGCAAATGCAACCATGTTTTTGTGAAGTATATTTTCTGGATTTTACTCATTTTTATGGATTTTAAGGCTTTTGTAATTGTTATGAATTTTGGGACTTTGTATTTTTTTATGGATTTTCTGGTTTTTATAAACAAGTTTTTACAAGAGTTTTACAAGATATATTTTATTGGGGTTAAGTGTCTAATGTATTTTACAGATTTTATCTACAAAGGGTTTTACAAGGATTGAATGATTTTTTTACATGTTTTAATAAATAGGATTTTAAATAAGTATTATACAAATTTTAAATACAGATTTTAAGTCCATATTTTAATTACAAGTTTTAAATACAAGTTTTAAACATATTTTACTTATTTACAAGGATTTTATAAGTAATAAATATATATAAGTGGATTTTAAATTAACTCGTACCCACTTTTTATGGATTTTATAGATATAGAAAATACATAAAAGTACGAGTTATGGACGAAAGTATATATACAATATATACGCACCCCCTATACTTAGCTTGTGCTATGTCCTCATAGCGTCAAAAGAGAAAAAGGAGGACATAACTCGTGCTAAGTAAAAGTGGGTGAAAAAGAATATCGCGTACAAGTCAGTTAACCCCCCTATACTTACGATTAGGTCATCGTAAGTATCACGGGAGAGCAAAAACGTGATGACTGAATCAAAAAGAATAACTAACGAAAGGTCAAAAGGAAAAGAATACAAAATCATCGAAATCACTCGGTCCCCCCTATACTTAGGATAAGGCATCCTAAGTATAGAAATTATCCAAAAATCAGAGACCAGTGATTTGTGAAAAAAAAGCTATACAAAAAGAATCAGAACAAAAAATAAAACGTGAATTAGCGAACAATCGGTCCCCCCTATACTTAGGATCTGGTATCCTAAGCATAGAAGACGAGAAAAAATGGGGACGATTGTGGTCTACGAAGAATATACAAGTGTTGTGAATCTCCAGAAACGAATGGCTCAAAAGAATTTGTACAGGATGAGATGAAGTGAAAGAATGATCATGAATCTTGTACAAAATAGATCACTTCAGTACGGGCCAGATGATCAGTAGTCTCGATGAAGTGCTTCAGCATCTGCCCGTTAACCACGAACGGCTCCGCACCAGGTGACACATCTAATATTGCTATACTGTCATTGTCGTGCACCGTTCTGATTATGTACGGTCCTTCCCACTTGCTTTTTAATTTACCGGGAAAAATTCTCAACCTCGCATTGAACAACCAGACTTTCTGCCCAGGGACAAAGCTCTTGTGCCGAATATGTCTGTCATGCCATTTCTTTACTTTACTTTTATAGATGAGTGTGTTCTCGTATGCTTGATTTCGAATCTCTACTAGTTCATTCAGATCTATCTTTCTCTTGGCCCCTGCTTTTTGTGCATCCATCAATATCTCTCGAATTTCCCATTCGAATTTGTGCATGATCTCTACGGGCAAATGGCACGGCTTTCCATAAACTAATCTGAATGATGAAGTACCTAAGGGAGTTTTGTATGCAGTACGATATGCCCAAAGAACTTGATCTAGAAGCAGTGACCAGTTCTTCCTATCTAGTCGTACTAGTTTCTGGAGAATTGATTTCACCTCCCTATTTGAAACTTCAGCCATGCCATTCGTCTGTAGGTGGTAAGGAGAAGCTACTCTGTGATCAATGTTGTATTGCTTCACTAGATTTTTCACCTCCTTATTAATGAAATGGCTACCCCCATCAGAAATAAGAATACGAGGGATCCCGAACCACGAAATAATGTGTTCCCTTAGGAACTTGCAAACGGTTTTACTATCCGCGGTTCGTGCGGGTATAACCTCCACCCATCTACTAACATAATCTACAGCGAGAAGAATGTACTCAAAATTGCTGCTAGAAGGGAACGGTCCCATGAAATCTATGCCCCATGCATCAAAGATCTCGCAAATAATGACGGGTCGGATCGGCATTGCATCTCTGGCACTGACTGTCCCTACAGCTCTCTGACAATCTGGACAACTCTTCACAAATGTGCAGGCATCTCTAGTAAGAGTCGGCCACCATAATCCGCTCTGTAATACCTTATGCGTTGTCCTCTTCCCTGAATGATGTCCTCCTGACTCTAAAGGATGGCATAAAGTGAGGATACTATTATATTCCTCCTGAGGAATACAACGCCTGTAAACGCAATCCGGTCCTTCGTGAAAAAGAATCAGATCCTCCCAATGGTAGTATCGTGCCTCAGAAACTAGTTTGTCAACTCGGTTCTTAGGCCAACCCTGAGGACTTTTCTGTGTGACAAGAAAGTTCACTATATCTGCATACCACGGAAGTTCGGTAACCGCAAAGATGCTCTCGTTAGGAAATCTCTCTGCGATCTCTGGCATGTACTCATCTGAAGGCTGATCTGACTGTAATCGGGAGAGGTGATCAGCTACCACGTTCTTTACCCAAGGTTTATCTTTGATATCCAAATCGAATTCCTGAAGTAATAGAATCCATCTAATAAGGCGTGCCTTGGCATCCTTCTTTTCCATCAGAAATCTTATAGCTGAGTGATCAGTGTATACTGTGATTTTCGAGCCAAGCATATATGATCGAAACTTATCTAACGCAAACACTGCTGCCAACATCTCCTTTTCTATCACTGTGTAATTTCTCTGAGCATCGTCTAAGGTTTTGTTGGCATAGTGAATGGCAACGGGAAGTCCATTCCTCCTCTGCCCTAATACAGCCCCGACCACAAAATCTGAAGCATCCGTCATGATCTCGAAGGGTAGAGACCAATCAGGCGGCTGTAGGACATGAGCAATGATTATCTTATCTTTCAAAGTGAGGAAGGCATTAAGACATTTATCATTTAACACGAACTCGATGTCTTTGCCTAGTAATTCAGTTAACGGTCGGGCAATCTTGGAGAAGTCTTGGATAAACCGTCGGTAAAAGCTGACATGCCCCAGAAATGATCGTAACTGTTTGATGTTGGATGGTGGCTCGAGTTTCTTGATGACATCCACCTTGGCAGGGTCAACCTCCATGCCTCGCTGGGAGATGACGTGCCCCAACACGATCCCGTGAGTAACCATAAAATGGTTCTTTTCCCAGGGTAGAACGAGATCTACCTCACAACACTTTTTCAGAACCTAGTCTAGGTGTGCTAAATAATTGTCAAAGGACTCACCATAGACCGAAAAATCATCCATAAAAACCTCTAGAAAATCACCGACCATGTCCGCAAAAATAGCAAGCATGCACCTCTGGAAAGTAGCAGGAGCGTTGCACAATCCAAAGGGCATCCGTCTAAAGGCATACGTGTCGAACGGACATGTGAAGGTGGTTTTCTCCTGGTCTTCAGGAGCAATTGATACCTGGTTGTATGCGGAGTAACCGCCGAGGAAATAGAAGTACTCCTTCCCTGCCAACCGTTCTATAACCTGGTCTATAAAAGGCAAAGGGAAGTGGTCCTTCTTCGTTGTGGTGTTCAGCTTTCTGTAATCAACACATACTCGCCACGACGTGGTTACTCTCTTTGGAATCTCCTCTCCACTCTCGTTCTTAACCATCTGAATTCGCGACTTCTTCGAGACAACATGTAATGGGCTAACCCATTCAAAGTTGGAGATGGGATAAATGAAGCCTGCATCGTACCATTTCGTAATCTCTTTCTTGACAACTTCTCGCAAAATCAGATTCAGCCTACGCTGAAACTCTCTAGAGGGTTTGCTGTCATGATCGAGATAGATATGATGTGAACACAAAGGAGGATTAATCCCGCGGAGATCGGATATAGTCTACCCAATAGCCTTGCGGTTTCTTTCTAGAATCTCCATCAGACGAGATTCCTGATCGTCGGTCAAAGATGAGCTGATAATGATCGGAAACCGTTGATGTGGACCCGCAAGGAAAGCATATTTCATGTTTGGTGGCAAATTCTTTAACTCTGGTAAAGTAAAATCTGGTTCTGCTGAAACATCCTCTATATGTGTACGGGGATCCGTATCGGTTGTGGACGTGTCTGTGATTTGGTTCTCCACCATTTCAATGTGCTCTAGAGTCGGGCTACCGAAGATGTTCAAGACATCATCCGACTCCTCAGAATGATCAGAGAAAAATAACTCAACTAAATGAAACTCTGTCTCTGGATCATCTAAGATGGAGGAATCGTGTAAATTCTCTGAATCTGAAAGATCTACGTTAAACTCCTCAGAAGTCTGATCCCTTTTCTTCTCATCATCCATGCTAAAATATAAAGTTCCATCGAAAGAATCACCTCCTGTGGTCTCTGACCCATCCTCTGCTAGGAAATCTTGGGTCTCTACTCGATATCTTTCGAGGTCGCCAAGACGAACCTCATCCATGTAATCACAGGAGGCTAAAGAACTCAGAAAATCCGAAGATGCATCACTGGCTGTGTTCGATTCTCTCGCCATCTCTATATGTACCTTTTCGCCCTCGGTGCGAAAAGACACCTTCCCTGTATCATAATCGAAGAGAGCCTTTGCGGTCTATAAGAAAGGCCTCCCGAGAATGATCGGGGTAAGGTGTAACTGTGTAGGGCAATCCATGTCCATGATCGTAAAGTCCACTGGGAATTGCAGACCCTGCACGGTTACGATAACGTTCCTAAGTATACCCTTAGGGTCTTTACGTATCTATCAGCAAACTGAAGGATCGCACGGGATTTGTAAAGAGGGCCTAACTCGAGCTTATCGAGTAAGGAATAGGGTATCAGATTGATCGAGGAACCGTTATCCAATAGAGTGCGATCGAAATCAACTTTTGCGATCTCGCATCTGACATAATGTGCACCTGAGTCTTTCTTCTTCTTCGGTAACTTATTCTGTATCGCACAAGATGTAGCCTTAGTCAAGACATGTTTCTCTGTTCGGGATCTCTTTTTCCTACGCGTGGTGCATCGGTATTTCAATTGATTCTTAAGCGTAGGAAACTGATCTAAGGCATCATGAAGCGGGATCTTCAGAAAGATGTGATCTTTTAGTAATTTTTTGATCTCTGGAGATGCAAGATTCTTTTTGGTGTTTTTCTTTCCTTTTCCAAACAAAGCATCGGGAAAAGGAACAAAATCAGAAGTCAGAAAATTAGAATTTTTATTAATTGTGGAATCAGCTTGTACACTGAGAGTCTCAGAATTATTTACAAAACTCTCTAAGACTGGGGAAGAAAGTTTTTTTCTCGGGGCTCTCTGCCTGATCTGGCATGATGTCATCGTCTGATTCGCCAGTGTCCATATCTGTTGTGTTGGCGTCGCTCTCGTCTCTCGACTCTACAGAGTGGTCCTCATCATCTTGCTTGTGCTCCTCCTCGGCATCAGAATCTTGCGGTTCATGGATCTGCTCGTGCTCCTCTGATGCCCTCTCCTCATATCCAGCAGGTGCTTGTGGTGATCTACCGCTCCTGAGATGAATGAAGTTAGATAAAAATTCAGGAAACGAGATCTTACATGTAGTGTCTACCTGATCTGGATGCCTCCTCTTGTTGTTCGGGTTCATCTGAGGCTGGGCTAGGAGAGTGGTCTTCGGCGCGGTTAACTCGTCCAGACGACGGTTAACCTGCTCTATCTCGGTTTTGTGCGCAATCTGGAGCGTACTCAGCATATCCATGATCTGATTGAGTGCCTGGGCCTGTGAAGACATCTCTGGTTCGGTGTGGTGGCCCTGGCTTGCTCCTCTCTTTTGCCTTGGCGTGTAATGCTGAGAGGTGGAAGGCTGGGAGTATCACTGAGGTGTGGAGGAAGATTGCTGCTGCTGCTGATAAGGAAAATTCTGTGAATGATTAGCAGGGTACTAATATGAATGTGGTCTCTGATGGTATACATTCGGGTGAGACTGCTGTGGCGTGAAAGTCTGGCGGTGCTGAAAGTTCGGACGTCCATGCTGTGGATGACCGTACGGCTGCTGCTGTTGATTCGGTATACCCGGCTGCTGAATCGGAGTATACCAAATCCTGTTGATCTCGAGAGTGGATTGCGGCTCCACCTCCATCTCTGCAGTGTTGGTGATCTGGCCGGGATTGGCATGAGACTGATCCTCATGCCAATCGATCTGCGGAATCTCGGATTCGCTCTGAACGTAATAAATCTGACGGGTGGGTGGAGCGGGTGCGATCCTCCGTGCTGGTTGTGCGTTCGAAGAAGTCTGGCTCTGCTAGTACTGGAGCTGAAAATCAGAGACCTTCTTCGAGAGATCACTCAGCTGCTGAGGTAGAGATGAGAGTTTCTCCAACTCTCGCAGCGGCTGTAGGTCTTGGACCTGCTTCTGAATCACGTCCACCAACATCAATTTCTCGCTAATATATCCCATGTTGGTGTTGGATTCAGAATCTGAGATGTTAGCCACCTTGTGATGTTCTCGGTGATGTGGTGGCTGCGGGGCTTTCTGAAATGCCCGAGTAGAGTCTACGACTCTTGAGTTCTCGGCCATCCCTTCGAAGATGGCCCAGACTGACTCGGCGTCCTTATTCAAGTAGCTGCCGCCACATGCGGCACTTACGAGCCCCTGGATTTCCGACTGGAGTCCTCCGAAGTAGTTCTGCACGAGAACCTTCATCGGGATCTCATGAGGCGGGCATCTCTCCGTACGGTCCTTGAATCGATCCCATGCCTCATGGAACGATTCGTGCGGCAGTTGCGTGAAGCTGGAGATCTGGCTCCTCATCATGTTTTTCCTTCCCAGAGGAAAATATTTGCGCAGGAAGGTGGACTTCAGATAGTCCTATGTAGAGATTTCCCTCCCCATATGACTCAGCCAATAAAGAGCCTTATCGGCTAAGGCAAAGGGGAAGGCCTTGAGGCGTACGGCCTCCTGCATGACTCCTGGATAGCAAGCTGTACCACAAATCATTTCGAACTATTGTAAGAAGGTAAACGGCTCCTCTGTGGCATTCCCATAGTACTTGGGAAGCAAAGAGATGAAGGACAGTCTCAGCTCGTATGGCCCTTGATTCGGCGGTAGTCGAATCCAATGGTGGAGCGTTCTAGCGCTCAGGTCATACTCATCCCGTAAAGTCGCGGGAACTGCAGGCGGTAACTGGTTCCCGGCCCCTGCTCTCAGCACGGTTATTTCAGCCTGCAATTCATTCTGAATCCGAAATTGTTCTCGAATTTGTAGGTTCATCTGCTGAAGTGAATCGAGAATTCCTGTAGTAATATCTGCGGGTGGTTCCTGTCTTCCTTCCTGATTCTCCCCAGCTGGTGGCCTCTCGTCTGCTGCTGGTCCTTTGCCGCGAGCCATCTGCTTGTCTGTGAAAGAAAAACTCTCGTAAGAACTCAACGAAAGACCGGCTGGAGATCTAGATGATGTATTGAGGCAAGGGTCTGCCTCAATATTCTGTCTAGGAGGCGAGGGAGTCTGGGTCTGACTCGCCTCGAGATCTGATGGGACCAACTCGAGAAGAGGGTCATCACGAGCCTGTGAAGAAGTACGCTCGACGGTGGTCGGTCGAAGGCTCACGGAGTCTGAGTAGAAAAGGCGTTGAGACGTCATCTTCGATGCCAAGAGGATTGATTGGGAGATCACATTTTACGATTCAAATGAGAAGAGAAAATGTGAAAGCTGCGGAAACTCACGCCCCGCAAGCAAACACAAAGCAAACCCCGTGTTCACCAACTCAACCCGATGAAGACCATAAGAGTTCGGTCTTTTATCTTGTCGGTTTTAGGGTTGTAATTAGCAAACAAATTTTGCGGTTATCGTGGGCTGAGCGAGCCAATAGGTGCCCGTTAGTTTCTCCGAAATACTGGCCCGAGTCCTTACAAAAGATCACTCGCACTCAGCCAGTATGGGAGTAAGTACGGACCGTTTCCGGCTACCCGTGTTACTTGAGGACGGAGCCTTGCGCAATGTCCTCTAAACCTCCCACTCTTCTAAGTACACCCGGACCGTTTCCGGCTACCCGAGAGTACCCACTGAGGAACAGTGATCAGATGTATGGACTAAGTAGTATTTCATGGGAAATACGGGGTTTGGGCTCTAACCTTATGGGTCGGCTCTCTAGCTCGCGCACTCTGAGAAGTTGTGCAGGGATTACTCTCCCAAAGCAAATGAATTGGTTTACAGCTTTTAAAAGTCAGATATGATTAGCAGTCCCGATTTTATTTTGCAGTTTTATAATTTTTTTTGGGTTTTTTCAAGCAAACGTCTACCGATTTTTTTCTTTTTATAAAAACCCTAAAATCATGCACCTAGGTTGCGAGTCCTAAGGCTAACTACATAGGCACAACCAGATAGAGTCAAAAAAATCCTAAACAAGCATCTAAAAAGCCGTGAAAAACCGATAAGCGAGAAAAACTGCGGTGGGTGCCCTGATCCCTCGGATACACGGTATCCGACGAATCAGACCCCGAAAAAAATAGGGGGGGTTGTTTATTGTCTATTACAGCTTCTCTCCCTTTCTCTCTCTTTTACAAGAAATTACTAATCTAATTATGCCCTCTACAACCGACTCATGAAGAAGGAGCCGGCCTCTGCTCTTTCAACTGATTCGACTTCCGAAGAAGCCAGCTGATCCTGCAAGCCCTGCAAAACTAATTAGATGTACGAAAAGCTGTACGAAATCGGTCGAGAGAACCATCGAGAAAACTGAAAGAAAAGCCGAAAGAAAACTACGAAAACAAAACAAGAAAAACGATCGAGAAAAAGCCGTACGAAAAAGCCGTACAAAAACAATGAAAAACGAAACAAGAGGAAGAAAGAAAATAAAATCACAAAAATTAAAAAACTCAAAATATTCTAACGCCTCCTCGACAACGACACCATTTTGATAAACCTAAAAATCAGTTTCGCGGCCTTTTGAAAGTAACGTGGTTGATGTAGAAAAAGCCGTGAAAACAGATCTTAGATCGTATCAAACAAATTCGGTTTTCCGTAGAAAAACCTACACTAAATCTTTATCCAGGTAAGTGTGCCTGGGTCGAACTCAAGGAGGCAGAATAAAAGACTTCGATTTTTTTAAGGAATTATTTTTGCGATTTTATTCTATCTCTTCTTTAAGTGATTAAAGCAAGAAAGCACTTTTTATTTGATGTTTATTTTTAATTTTTATTTGATTTTATTCTTTTCAAATTTTTATTTAATTTTCAAAAAGGGATATTTTTCAAAAAGATTTATTTATTATATAATAGGTGGATATAAGTAGATGTTAAAATATAATAGGCGGAACCGAGCAACGGGCTCGAACAAACTCACGAAAACAAAACAAGACGAATGCGGTTTTCGACAAAATCAAAACTCAACGAAAACACGACAAAAATTCACGAAAATTTAATACGAACTAGATGGGGTAGTTGCGTAACTACCCTAAAGAAATCGTCAAGAAACAAAGTCAAACGTGGTCCAAAGAACCCCTACAGCCCAGGGGCATAAGCGTAAAAAAATATATAAATTGTTTTACAAAAAGGTCCTCAAAGGACTGTTCTGTAAAAAAATACAATTCTTTTACATTTAGGTCCCTACGGAGGGACCTAAATGTAAATTCTAGAAACATAAGGGGCGGAAGTTAATTCTGGAAAAGCCTCTGGGTTTAATATGCAATTTTCACACCGTTTCACTTCAGACGGCTAGGAGTAGAAGATATATGCGCTGATCCGATGGTTGCGCGCCTGACACATGTCACACACTTGTGCCTCGCCGGTTCTTGATTCTGTTCTTGAGTCTGTTGAACTCGATGGTGAAGGCGCTTCTTCTCCGACTTTTCCCAAGCGAACGCCGGCGACTGGTGCTCACCTGCGGGGCCAGAGGGGTGGCTCCTCCACCCCTCGAGCTCGCCCACGATAGATGATGATCGGCGGCGGCTCCGAGCGGCGGTGGAGGCACGAGGAAGATGGCGGTCTACAGATCCTTGAGGTGACTGATGCTTGATGTCCCTTCTTTGAATTCGATTTTCATGAAGGTGAAGGCTTCCAGATGCGAATGAATTGCTCCTTTTTGAAGATTGATCTGCAAACAACAATTTCGTATGCTCGATTCTCTAGGAATCAGCCTATGGATGAAGAATTCACAAGATCAAATCGTGAAAAAAAATGGTTTCCAGAATTGTTGAAAACAGGTGTGAGAATGGTGGTGAAATGAAATGCGAATCAAGGATGATTTGAAACGAAATGTGAAGGGATTTCGAATGGTTTGAAAGTGGGAATCGATTGGGCGTGTAATCTAAAGGATTAAGCGTCCTAATGATGGCTTAATCGCACTAATATCTACCTAAGAATCAAGGAGAAATTAAAAGAGAAATGGATGAACAGGTCTGGGGTGGTCAAGGTATATTACCTGGACAGAGTCGCTCGACGGACGACCTTGGCTGGAGCTCCACGCGGCGTTGTGGCAGCGATGCAAGGAAGAGGACCTCCTTGGAACCTCCTCTGATGATTCCTCCTCCATGCGGGCTGGTCGTCGAGCGTTGTCACCACTGGGACGAGGCCGAGCAAGGCTTGGAAGGTAGGGAGTCGGACAACTGCAGAAGAGCTTCAGGTTGTTGGAGTGTTAAAGTTGTAATGGCGGATCTTTGGGGCTATAAATAGATGAGATTCGTGGGTTCCAAGTTAAGATCGAATGGCTGGCGGTGTTCTTGGTTGTTAGGAGATTAATATCAGCGGTTTAGATCGACTGGAAGTGTTGAGATGCACGCGAGATAAATCAAGGAAGAAGGACGGTCAGTGCAGGCGGGTAGAACTGCTTCTTGGAGAAGAAAAGCCAGGTGCTGACAAGTGTCAGCACCTGGTTCGCCCAAATATGTTAAATACTTCTAAAATAGATATTAAATAGCATTTAATGTTATTTTAAATAGGTATAAATACAAGAAATGTAGATAAATTAATTATCTAATTTATTTTATAAATACTTTTTTATTAATAATAAATATTATTTGAATTATAAATATTATATTAATAGATATGTATTTATAAATAGGTTTTAGATTTTTAATTTAATAAATAAATAATTAAAAATTAAGTTTATATTTTCTTAATTATTAGAACAATAAATAGGGCTTGTGGAAATTTTATGGATTTTAATAAGTTAATTTACATATTTTAATAAATAGAGGTATAGTTTATCTAGTTCATTTATACCTATAATTTAGGCTTTTTGATTTTATTAAAATAATAAATAAGCTCTAAAAATTATGAAATAAATTAGGGTGAAAATACAAGATCATGAAATAATTTAAAAATTATAAAATTAAGAAAACTATAAATAAGGTGTGTTATATAAAATAAATAGCCCAGAAACCCTTTTGTCTTGTGGTCCCAAAACCGACTTTTTGCAAACAGACTCCGAATTCGATGAAACTACCTTTACTAATTAGAGAGTATTATTTTATGAACTTTAAAGGTTAGTAGAGTGAGATTGGAGTTCGTATGAGGAAGTTATGACGTTCGGAAGTTGAGATTTTGACAATTTATAGGCTGGGTTTCTTGGCATATATTCAGGGTAATATTTTTAACTTATTTTTATATTTTTATAAACATTTTTAGAAATAATTAGGAAAAGAGCTTGGTGAAAAATATATACATATGAATTAATTAAAAATCTTTGAATTTTTGTATTTATTTTATAAATAATGGGAAGTGTATGGAGTGTGTATTAATTTATTTTTAGGTTTTCTTTCCTTATCTCCTCCTACTTTTTGGTTTGTCGACCAATCCATGCTGACTTGGTCTCGGAGGTTAGGCTATTAATATACCTTTCAGTTATATTTATACTTTAAGTCATATTGTACATATATACATATATTCAATATGCCTTTTGTTCTTTTTCTTTGTCCTTTATTTATTTACATGGTTTTGATGGTTAAAAGTGAATATTTATACATGAATGAGGTTTGGTTATAAGATGGAAATTAATGAATATTTACATGCATTTGTTAAGGGTCTTAAGACAAAATACGACAGAAAAGTTAATGAATCATTGATTCATCAAGGGGGTGGGTTGACTTCTATATTTTTGTTATTTTAACTCTCCTACATGCTTACTACGAGCTATGTCTTTTCCTCGCTTCTTGTAATCAGAGGACATAACACATGCTAAGTATAGGGGGTGTATATATTACATATATACTTTACCCATAGCTTGTACTTTCGTGTATTTTTGTTTATATTATGCAATAATTATGGGGTGGGTAAAATTAGGTTAAAAAAGTTTTTTGTAAAATACAAGTATACTTGTATAATATTATATATTGTATACAAGCTGTAAAATCTGTATAATGTGTATACTTTTGTAAAATTCTTGTAAATAATACTTTGTAAAATTTGTTGTAAAATAGGTAGTATAACCCCCAAAATAGGCTTCTTATTTACTCCCTATCATCCTTGCATTCATAAGAAAAGAGTCTTGCACTTCATTCATATGCATTGTATGTTATCTGCATTTCATTTGCATATCTAGCATATGCAAAGTGAAAAGTTAGTGGGTTCTGAACCAAGTTATGAATAGAAGTGGAGGATGGGTTTGATTTGACCTTAATCAACTTAATTTCAGAGGAAGCTTATAGAAACCTGAGTTAAGATTTTTCAGGTTGAGTGACTTAATTCTTTGAGTCCACAAGTAGGGATGTCAGTGGGTCGGGTTTGGGGCGGGCATCAATATTCCCAAACCCGTACCCATTTATAAATCACTACCCATACCTTCCCATTTATTAAATGGGTAATTTCTAGCGGGTACCCATATACCCAACAGATACCGAAGTACCTAATGGGTACCTACATATTCAACATAGTAAAATTTTAAGCTCTTCATAAATGTACATAATATATTCACACGATTAAATAGAGGGAGATTATGTAATATGCTGGTACACAAAGATGTACAATGTGTAGAAAATATTAAATATATATACATATACATATACTAAGTGTTTAACTCTTTGGGTTGATAAATTTTATTTATTGAAGATACAAAAAGGTACTCAAATATGAATAAATAGATGGAAAGGAGAAAGTTGAGTCGGATTTGTATATATGTAGATCGATACGTATTAGATATTAAGTGGATCTGATGAGTTTGACTAAAATACAGCGCACGCACACACATATATTTATTCAAGTTTAGGGCGGGTTCGAATTCGGGTACACACAAGGCAATCCCAAACCCATACCCATACCTGCATGGGTAGTAAATTCAAAATCCAAACCCATCCAAAAAATAGGGTGGGTTTCGGGTCGTTAAATGGGGCGGGTTCGGGTTGGGTACCCAACGAGTATACCCAGATTGACATCCCTATCCACAAGTCTACGTTCACATGTCATCTCAATTGGTCTAAGTAGAATATTTCATACACATGCACAATTCTTTTAGACAGTGGCCTAACTTGGACAAGCACCATGCACATACGTCTTCATTGATGAGGTGTTGAGGAGGTAAAATCATTTGTCTTGGAGTAGCACACGGGTGGAAACATCTGTCCTCCTCTAGGGAGGGTAGTGCTTGCTATGGGTTGCAACAAAGCTTCAAAAGATGGATAGTCTATTAGCTCAAGAAGAAAAAACTCCTTATGTACATGTCGCACTTTTGTATATATCAGAAAAAATCTCCAGAAAAGGTAGATGGACAAAAAGTTAAAAAAATCCCATTGGAGAAAAATGTGAATAAGCAAGCATATGCTTCAAAGTATCATATCAAGGAAGCCTGCAACTGGAGACTTGGCTACAATGGTCAAGCTCCACGGATACGTGACTACACTGGTCACAATCCATTCTCTTCTCTACCCCCTCTTCTTGAGCTGGTTGCACTTGAATTTAGAAGGGAATACCCGGTTCGTCGAGGAAAGAGTTACTTGACCGGGGAATTAGGGTTACCTTGTTAGAGGAGGTTGTTTCTTTGCCATTTGTGATGTAGAGAGCTATATTTCATTTACATAGTACAAGTAAGATTCATAGTCATCAGAATTTACGTTTGAGGATTTGTTCTGACTTGATTGTTGAGGCAACTTGAATAGAGACTTGTGGAACTTAAAGACTATTAGGTCTTAAATTCAATTCCCAATAAGGTTCCGTCACATTATTAATACAAAAGTCAAGCCAAGATCCATTTTCACCTTTTATTCATGACCTTGGTATGAAACCCAAAATCATTTCACTTTCGCATTTTCTAGTTGCTCGTGGACGAGCAAGGTTTAAGTATAGGGGGTTGATAAATCTATGACTCACACTCTAAAAGTAAAAAATATAGCTTCATTCCTGAGTAATTAGTTGAATTTCTTTATTTATTTTGCATTATTCTCATTCCTGCGTTTATAATTTATATCTGCATTTTTGCATGCATATTTGCATTAAATAAGACGTCAATTTCCTTTGTAAATATCACTTATATATGCACCATATTTTCCTTATTTCTATTTATTTTTTCACTAACTCAGAATTGAATAAAATCAACTCTATAGTGTATATATTACTAACACTAATGAAGGAAAAATATTAGAAAAATACTAACTTGTAAAATTGACCAATAAAACCCAGACCCAAGTTTGAGACTAAGAAGTTTAAAACATGAGTCTCTCTCTCATACAGTCTCCTATGGACCCCTATTTACTTTTAAATTAATGTACATTCAATTACATTCATAATAAGACTAAATTCAAAAGAATAGGAGTTTGTCTGTAAAAGTTGGGTTTTTGGGCCCCTTTGTATTTTGTACACATGTCCCTATATTTTATTATTTTGTCTTTATATTTTGTTAATTATTAGAAATAAAAAAAGATTATATTATAATTATTTGTTTCATATTTTCTTTGAATTTATTTTGATATTATCCTATTTTAAAAAAAATGTTAAAAAATCCATAAAAGATAAAAAATCGGTATTTTATACCTATAAGATGCCACCGAAAAAGTACTTTTTGTACAGATGATTTTTTTGATATTTGGTCCTTCATAAAAGAGGTAGATCTCGTTGAGATGAGCAACTTTCATATTGATCACTTTTTTATTTGACCCATTTTGTTATTTATTTTTTATTTTTGTTTACATTTAATTTTTGATTTTTCTAGGAGCGACATATGGCCGCTCCTGGAGCTGCCATGTGTCATCCCCGTTTCTTTTATTTTGTTTTATTTTTTTTAGTTGTTTATATTATTTATTTACTTATTTATATTTATTATTTATTTACTTTATTTATTATTATATTTCTTTTATTATTTATTTATTATTTACATCTTATTTAATTATAATTATTTATTCTTTTTTATTTTTATTTTTATTTATTTTATTTAATTTTCTAATTTATTTAATCTTTATTATTCTTGCCACGTGGTCGTGCCCCAATGCACCACGTGGCCCCTCCCTCCTTCCCTCCTCGCGCTACCTGCGCCTCCCGCTCCTCCGCCTCGTGGTTGCACAACCTCTGCCCGCGCAACTACCGACCATCATTCCCTCTTTCCCCCATTCCATCGCCCAGCACACCAACCACCCGCCCCTCTCTCTCCACTCCTTCCCTCTCTCTTCAGCACCCTAAAACACCACCCGCTCTCACTCTCTTCCCCACATCGACTTCACTCCCCATCTCCTCCGCGTGACCCGACCAAGCAACCGCCCCCTCCTTTCCCACGTTGCACGCACAACTCGCAACCACCTTCAAATACTTGTTGATCACCACCTATGCCACACATCCGTCATTTTTGTGAGAGAACTCCTTAGCTCCTGTCGTGTCTCATGTGACATAGTTGACATAACAAGTTGAGTGACGATGAGGACTATCTCTGACATGATCTAGGAGGAGCATCACGTCCTGCTGCAGTTGTCCACAGTTGCACAATTTGGGCTAAGCCAAGCCCTCGAGCGACGACCGGTGCTCGATCGAGTACTTCCCCAGGCATCTACCTCCACAACCAATCACATGTATAGTTTTGTTCTTCTTCTTCGCCGTTTCTTGCTTTTCATCTTTTCTGTTGATGTACTCTCTTCTCTCCCATTTGTCTAATTCGAAACTCTAATCCAAACTTCTCAATCATCTTCTAATTCCATCACCTTATACTTCTAACTCTTTCATGTTCTTTCAACTCCTGCGAGTACCCATCGTCGGAGGCTCGTCTCCTTGTACACCATTATACGTGTAAGAGCTCCATTCCCTTTCATTGTGTTCAACACACACATAACCACAATAGCTGATGTTGTGCTCCAGACGCACACAAGCTTCCCAGCAGCAGCTCTGCTGCTCTAGCATGCATACCCTCATCATCCTCGTCAACTGTTGTTCTGCTCGTGAGCTAAACCCCGCAGAAGTGCGAGACATGGAACCAAACTACATCTTCCCGAGCCTCCATTAGTAAGGAGAAGCATACTTTTGCCGCCTCTCTAACAGGACGTCGCGACTTCGCACCTTGTGGTTGAATACCGCTACGTGCGCCGACCTCTGCCTCCAGTCACGGCCGCCCCTACCATCGCAGCGCGCCTCCACCGCGCGTGCGCTAGCCGCCTCGCTCCCCTCGACTTCGCAGCTGACAACTGCCTCCGCAGCCACTGGCCTTCGCGCTCGTTATTGACTCCGCCTTTGGCCGATAGCCTATACCATCACTGCCTGGCTCGCACGCGAATTGCCCACTCTGATCCAGAGCTGCTTCGCCTTGAAGCCCATCGAAGCATCAATTGCCTCCGCACTCCACCACGACTGCAGCCTCCGTCACTCCAGTTCCTCGGCGCTCGACCCATCTACAACCTTCGTCGCCTGCTGTACCTCGACCTGCATGCTCGCCTCGGACGTCGGGTCTTCCACTCTCATCTCTGTGCGTCCTCCCGGTTTTCCAACCCCCTCGCATGCATGAGGAGCACATGGAGCCAGGGGTCAATTGCATTAAGTGCCCCAACAAGCTCCATATTCACAAGAAGGCCCCCCACCCCCATACACGTGCGAAGCACGTGAAGCCAAGGCAAATTTGCATTGACACCACTCCACTTCCAGACTTTTAAGCACAAGTCCTGCCTTACAAGAGCACGTGCGCCACACATGATTTCTAGGTAAATTGCACACGAAACACTCCAAGTTTCGGTAATTGCATATATTGCATTTTCTTTTATTTCTTATTTATTCTACATTGCATTTAGAATCTTATGTTTGTGTCTCTATTTGAGTCTCAGTTTTTTTATCACTCTAAAAATTGCACATTGTAGAACTACTTATGCTTATCATTGTGGATGTTTAAATGATTTTTTGTGGTATGTTGTTGATTTAATATAATTCATCTAGTGAAATATTACATATTTTGCACACTGCGAGAATTTTAATTTGTAATAAATCATCTTCTACTCCAAAAATTGTCAAAAATTAATAGTATGTAGATTTTAGGTTATTTTACATTATGCCTAAAAGTCATCAATTTACACGCATATCGAGGTCATAATAAAGTAAATTGTGATTTTAATAATTAAGTTTTAGTAGGTCGTACATCAATCTTTGTTAGGATTTATTACTTTTCCTAGATAGATCCTCATTAGATACATCTAAGATAATTTTAGTTCCTGAAATTAAATTGATTTTCTATTTATTAAGATTATTTTGCTCAAAATCACCCTGTATTTATATTTAATTTATAATTAACTCATCTTGCATGAGAAAATTCCAAAAAATTAAAGTAGCTTAATTTCATCATTTTCATCTTTTGGCCAAGTTTGAGAATTTTTGGACTTGCTATGATCGTAAATGACATTTTTATCCTTAAACTAGCAGTATAGAGATATCAGAGATGGAGGGCGTGTTCGATTGGGGTTCAAAATAACAAGGAAGAAGGAATTGCAAAGGGGATTTGGGACTTGACTGAGTTAAAGGATAAGGGTGTGGAAGAGGAGGAGGAATATCGAAGGTTTTCCTAAGATTCTTCACCTGAGTTAGAAAATTGATATTGGCTCTGATGATTATCTTGACATTCGGTGAAGAGGACGGAGAGTTGGCTTATCCAGGGGGTTGGAGCAGCAACACGTACCCTGGAAGCTTTATGGATCACGCCTTGAGATGAGGTCTTCACCTTGAGGTATCAGGTTGCTGCCACCATCCACGATACCTCCATCTCTCTCTCACGTAAATGATGGTGGAGAATGGCTGATAATTTGGGAAGGTTGAAGGCTTGGTTTATATAGGAGGAGAGAAGATAAATTTGTGGCTGAAGGGATCTCGTGGTGGTTTGGGATTCTCAGACACCAGTAATTGGGTCTCTTGGAGAGGGTGGTTTGATCTTCACCGAAGATTGGTTGAGATGTTTATATTTATTTCATGTAAGGAATAAGAAGAGGATATGATTTGTTTGGTTTGAAGAGATAGGATTAGGAATACCGGATTGATCGGAGATGCTAACGAGAGATCGGGCATGGTGATTTTGATCGTTAGGGGAGATAAGGGGACACTGAGGGGAAGGAGGCGAGGCTGAGGTAGTTTCGTGACTTTGGGGATAAAAGCGTAGGAACGAAGGGGATAGAGTTTGTTGAGATAATGGTTTTGGTCGGAGAGGAGGTGGTTAGATGGGTAGGAGCATTGGGTTCTAAGGGATCGACCTGCTGGATAAGAGGAAGATATGATCGAAGGTTTGGCCGATTTTGATTGGTAGAGGATAGAGGCATGGGAAACAAGATGAAGCGGGAGCTGTCGTTGGGAGTTGTATGGGGGTAAGCCGTTAGTTGCATCAGAGAATGGAGAGGAAGGCTAGAGGTAGGAGACATGGAGGTAGGATATGAGTCGAGAGCTGTTGGATCGTCATAGATCCAATGGTGGGGGTGAATCATGTGGGAAGCACGTGAGGAACATGGGATTAAAGAGGAGTGATGGAGATCGTTGGATAAAAAATGATCCAACGGTCAGGGATGGGAGACACTACAAGACAAGGAAGGTTGACTGGGGGAGAATTCGGTTTGATAGCGGGTTGAGGTGGCATGCTGGGAACAAATGAATGAATGCCACATGCTGCTTTGACTTTGACCATGCATGGAAAATAAAAGAAAAATACACTAAAATAACAAATGACCTCAAATGCAAAAATACCTAAAATAAAAATATTATCCTAAAGTTATTCTACAATTTTTTATGAAGGACTGAAATGCAAACGAAATCATGTGTGCAAGTTGTGAATTATTTGAGGATATGTTATGTATAAAAAAATGTATTTTTTTAGTATTTTGTAATCTTTATTTGATATTCTGTAGAAGGATAAATGAATGCAAAATCTAACATTATGTAAAATAATGAATTGGTCATGAAACATTTTTTTAATTTTTATGAATTAAGAAAATATCAAAAATAATATTGGGGTATGAATTATGTACATGTAAATTGGGCTGAATGTTCAAGAGAAATTGATCTTTTTATTTGCTTTTCTGATTTTTTTTACTTTTATGTAATTAGTTCAAACATGTTATGAAATAAATAAATGAAAAAGAAGAGAATAAAAAAGAGATAAATATTTACATGAAATAACAAGAATCAATAAATATGTATATAATTCGATCCGAAAACCCAAGTTTCACATATAGACTCTAATTCTTTTGAATTTGACCTTGATTTGTAGATAATTAAGTATGCATTTATTCAAAAGTGAGTAGAGTAAAATCGAACACTATATGTGGGAGATATTAGTATTTACAGCTTTTCAATGATAAACTAGAATTTGGGTTCGTTTCTCATATATATACATATACATGTTAGTAGTCTTTTAGTATTTTTCTATTAATATTATTAATATGTACAAAATGGAGTTAGTTTTATGTCATTTGGTGTTAGTGTGAATTAATTGAAAATGAATAAACTTAGGTGAATACATATAAGAGAATATGAATATATTATGAAATGCTAATTTATGCAAATTATTCACAAGTACATGAATGTTAATTATGAGATATAAACACCTAAATGCATTTAATTACTCGGGACGAAGCTTTATTTTCAGCTAATTAGATTGATAAATCATAGATACATTAGAGATATCGAAATATAACATTCACAATTCAAAACATTCACTGAATCAATGTTTACTTAATCACATCTAATTCTAAAAACAAATCAAAATTTATCAAATAGCCTTTTATATAAAAATACCATGATCATATTGTATTTGAAGTTTAATTCAAAATCATTTATAACTACGATAGAACCGGATAAAATATTCTTCTTCATGTTGGGGACATGCAATTCCATGTGTAGAGCCCAGATACGTTCAGAGGAAAACCTCAAGTTGACTTGTCCTGACCGTAGAGCCCTGAGCACAAAACCATTTCCCATCTTCGCAATCCCATTATTGCAGGTCTGATAAGAAGAACACAAAGTTCTGTCAGAACAAATATGAACATTGGCTCTCGTATCCACGAGCCACTCATTAGGATCATGGATATGGTATAGTTCAGGTTTTAGAGTGGCATACCCCTCACTTGCCCCAAGTCAAGCAGTGATCATATTCACTTGAGGACTACCATTTGATGTCTTTAGTTGAGGACATACAATCCTTCTTTCAATGGCCAACCTGATTAAAGTACCAACATGGTTTATTCTTTATTTTTTGGATCTTACCCTTTGATTATTTTATTATTATTATGACCCTTGACTTTTTTCTCTTTGCTCTTCAAAATCATTAAATTGATCTTAGCATGAACATCAACATGAAGCACATGCTTTTGCTTCCTGTGTTCTTCCTCTATGACAATTGACATCATTAAGTTATCCATAGAAAATTCCCCCCTTGTATGTTTCAGGTTTATATCGAAGTATTCTCACGACTTAGGGAAATTTTCTATGATGCACATGACTTTAAATTTCTCCATAAGTTTCATTTTGACATCTTCTAATCCATGGAGTAGGAGTAGAACGTGTGTGGCTATTCAGAAACTGACTTTCCCTTGACCATGAAAAACTTCAAGAACTTTTCTACAGAGTATTTCTCTATACCGAGATCCTCGGTGTTATACTTCATGTCCAATTCCTCCCATAACCCCTTAGCAGTCTGTATAGAAGAACATTATATGTCATATAACGTGTTGAACAGAGCCAACAAGATGCATCCATTACATATAAGGCCGGGTTCTTTCCACGCAGATTGTGCTTTACGACTATCGGGTGAGCGGTTTTCCTTTTCCACCATAGGACATTCAATTTCAAGCACTGAGATTAACCCTATGGTGATTAATCAGATTTTCATGCGTTGTTGTCAATGCTTAAAATATTGACCACCGAGTTTCTTAGGAGTCTCAGTCATATCCATCTTGATTTGAATATAATTCTGATATATCTAATCCGAGTTCAAGATATCCTCTCTAAGAATATTGTTAACATAATCAAAATGTATGCAATAAAGAGTATTTATCTGGGTTAATACGAAATATAAATAACGCATCACATATTAATAGAATTACAATCATGCAATTCCGATTCATATCTCAATTACAAAATACAAACATGAATGGATTCAATATCAGATACAACATATTAAGGTAAGATCCATCAAGGGCATAACGTTAAACCAGTTGCAGCAAACAAAACAGTAGAGAAGAGATCATTGAAGCACACATGAAGGTCTGTCCTTAAAGAGTATATCACCCTTACAATACCGGTACATATGGTACTGGCGATCCGGTCTCGGAATATGACGGCACACGATCTTCGTTCGTACACATTGATAAGATCGTCCTCAAAAGTACCTCAAAGAACAATAACCGAGAAAAGAGAAAGGAATAGCTTCATGGTGGAAGAACAAAGAGGGCGAGAGAGTTTTTCTCCCTCGCTTAAGATATGTTATAGATAAATAGGTATTTATTTGTCCATGCATTTTTCCTTTTTTTAGTATTTTAGCATGTAAAATTTGTATCTTTTATGAGTACCTAGTGATATTCTTCATTTGCATGGGATAGTTGTCACTTGCTTTTTCCCATCGTTTCTGCCACATCGATATTTTTAACATTGACACCCAATCTACCATTTTTCGTTTATGAAGGGTTGTAGACCACTTAATGTAAACCTGAGATAGATCTTTGTTAATGTCAAATCTCACTGCAACAAAATTGAGTTATAATAACATCTTTTTCAAAATCCATCACTAAATCAGTCGTTGTGTATATCGACGATATTATCCCTTGCGAAATAATTTTCATACTTGAAATTAACAAAGAATATCATATTATTTGTTATACCATTAGTTACAATCCATATAACAACGTTTATGCATTGTCATTTTTCGAACTTTTAGTTAATTGCCGTTAATTTTTAATTCAAAATTTAGCGACGATTAACTAAAACTTCGGAAAATAGCAATGGATAAGTGTTGATATATGCACCATCGCTAATAATATAGCAATGGCTACGATATGTGCCGCTAACTTCAAGTATAAAAAAATATTTCGCAACAAATAATATCATTGTTATATATTTAACAACTGATTTAATGATTTTTTTGAAAAAAATGTCACTGTGTTTCAATTTTGTTGTAGTGTTCACATCTCACGTCAGCAGGTGCTACATGTTTTCGTGATATAGTTGTACGAATGTCGTGATGCATTTATCCCATCAGATATATTTGCTTAAAAAGTTAGCTCTTCGTGAATCCATCCAACGATGTTGCAGGTAAGAAGATATAAGGTACGGGGTTTTAAGCATCTCCGGAATTTGGGTTATATGCAAATTCAACGACCGAAAGACATTCACATGATCGACGTCATGGTTTTATAGATAAATCAGCTGATCAAATTATTGGGGACAACAAAGAGCGGGTGCGAGGTTGAACATCATGTCCTAGGCAAGGAGAATAGATTATATTAGGAATCGTATAAAATCACATATATCAGGGTCGAAGGGACCTAAGGAACTGGCAGTTTGACCTTTACAACCCAATAAAGTAAGGAACAAGAAGAGAAAGGAAGCAGCAGAGAAAGATGCCTAAAAGGAAAAGTAGGAGCCAGTTAATCACGTTGAGAGTGGGCATAAGTATGGAACGAATTCCATCTCCAAAGATAAAGTCAAAGCACTACCCGCAATCCCCGGCGTCTTCCTCACATTTCCTCTCCATATAAAATAACTATTCCAAATTCGGAATCTTTTATATCTTATTCCCAAATGCATGCTAGCTGCTTTTTTTCATCAGTATTTCTATCCTATCAACAAAAACAGCTCGGATCGTAAATGTGAGTATTTTCTCAAACTACTTTTATAAATCACACGTTCATGTCACTATTACAAAAGGAGATTCGTAACATTAACAGCTGATAACAAGTGTGGGTGGGAAATTTCACGAGCTAATATATCATGCTCACAAGAGAGATCCCAAGCCCTCTCTTATATACTAGGAGTCCAACTCATAAAGAAAACTTCCACCATGTAAGCTCTCGGAGGATGATCTAAAAGGAATAATTGCTTTGCCTTCAAGAAATGGGGGACTCTGTTGTCCTATTACTTATCATCCAAAATAAATCAAGAGATAACCAAAAAATAGGAGGATCCTAATCACATCAGGACTCCATGGTGGACATCCATGTAGAGCTTACATGGGTCGTCCACCTTGTCATATTTTTGATTGCAACCTCTTAATTATCATTCCATTATCATGATTTAATTACGGAAATCACAATCAGTTATTTTATGAGAGCTACCTTATAAATTACTAATCATATTCATAAACCCAAAATAAAATGTAAATCTAATTTACATTCAATTTTTAATGTAAATCATATGTATATGTAGGCCTTGGAATAACTAAAATATGAATTATATATATTATAAATCAATATCAATAATGATTAAATAATGTAAATAATTAATAATTATAATATTGATATTACTAAGTACAAATCTTAATACAATTAGGACGTGTGACTAGTTGTAGTGAACATTTGGAGATAATGTCAAGGAGATCATACTATCCATGTATAGTGAATTGAAACTTGAATAACTATCCAACTTTAGGGTTTAGATCACTTTTGGAGAAACGTATCACTCACATATTTTGAGCTTACACTAAAATGATTCACACTTTATGAGAGCTCAACGAAGCGTATTACACTCTTCATGAACTCAACAAATGATCAGAGTGTTGAACACAGCTTCCAACTCTATTTCTAATCATTGTACAAATCTTTTGGACTGTAGAAGTGAGCTCTAGAAGTGAGTTAACCTATATTTTCATTTCTATTTTGGAGTTGAATCTAATGAAATGAGACCTAATCAAATTAATTCTCATGTCGTTAAGCTATAAATTGGAGTAACTAAAATCCATCCGGTTTCATTACTCCATCGAAATGCAAGTGTCATGCTAGATGATCTATTAAGATAGCTTTAACCCTTAGTATTCTCAATACTCCATCATCCTTCATACTGGAAGATTTTGGGACACCCGAAGTTCAAACCCTTATTTGACTATCTCGTCCAGGGTATATCAGTCGATTTCTCAAGTGACTTTTCAAAAGAATATATTAATATCTCCACTTCATGTCTTATTTCATAAAACAAGATGAGCATGCATAGAATTCTAAATGACCTCAAAATATCTCATGAGTGAGCTCTCTCTCTCTCTCTAGTTCATCAAATATGAACCTGTATAATCCCTTTGAGAGATCATATGTCGCATATATCCTCATATGCGCACCAATGCGTCGATATATGGACATTGTGTTGGACTTATAAGCCCTTGACGATCCACTAATGTAATAAAAGTTATTGTTTTTTCATGACAATGTGAAATGAATGATTGTGAATGCACTTAAATAAATGTTCAATTGTACAATCAGGGTTATATATAATGGTCATATTAAATATCATGAATATTTGATAATGATCTTCAGTTTGAGAACGAGATGGCAATCTTTCTCTATAGACTGATTTCCGACTAACTTCTTCATGTAGATCATTTACATAAAGGTGTCAGAAAAGTCAAGTCAAAGAGTTGACTTGATGAGGTCGAGATAAACTAAGATCTTAATCATATTTATCACGAGCAGGCACACATACTTTGACGAGAGATAGATAGACAGCTATATGCTTGAATGTGCATACTAGAGAGACCATTAGGTTGAAGACCTAACCAAGATCCATACAATGGCAAGTTTGTGTGCATATGAAGACATATGAGAAGTATGATCTGTTAAAGAAATCATACATGCTCATACATGATGAATCGGGATATAAAGTTCACTCATGAGATATATTGTGTCCATAAAAAAATTCATGCATGGTCATCTTGTTTATGAAATAAGAACGGATTTGAGGTATTAATATATACTTTGGAAAGTACATGATTAGTATTGTCACCCAATTTATCAATTGATAAATCTACTGATATGTCCCGAAGAAGACACTCAAAATAGGGTTTGAACTTCGGATATGTCAAGTCTTCTAGTATAAAGGATGAATGAGTATGGGGAATACTTTGAGTTAAATCTATCTTAATAGATCATCTACTTTGACACTTCTATTCCAAGGGAATGATGAAATCAGATGGATTTTAATGAATCCACTTCTTGGCTTAATGATATTAGAATTAATTGGATTGAGTCTCGTTTCGTTTGACTCCAATATCCAATTCCAATTCCAATTTCATCCAAATGTTGGGAAGAGAAATGGTAATAGAAATGGAGATGAGCACACTTTTTAAGCTCAAAGCTCTAAATGATTTGGACTATGATTACAAATGGAGTATGAAACTGAGTTTAGCATTGCGCTCATTTGTTGAGCTCATGGAGAATGTAGCGTGTTTTTTTGAGCAACAGAGAATGTGAATCGTTTCAGCTCGAACTCAAAATATAGGAGTGTATTATGTTTCACCAAAAGTGGTATTTTAACCTTGAAATTAGATATTCATCCAAAAATCAAGTCACTATACGTAGATAATATGGTATCCTAGACATTATCTCCAAGTATCTGCATTTATATGTCACGAGTTCTAATTAGATGAGGACTCATACTATTTGACGTTAAAACTGAGATAATAATCGTTATTGTCATAATCAAACTTCAATAAGGGTATTTTTTATGAATATAATTCATAAATGTTGCTCATTAATTAATATGAATGATGATTCGTATTAATTAATATTTTTATACGAATTTGATTCATATGATTATTTCAGAGCATTTATGCGAATGTGATTCACGTTGAATTTTAATGTAAATTGGATTTATATTTTTCTTTGGATTTATGAATAAGATTCATAAGTTATGATGTTTTCTCTCATAAATTACCAACTATGGTAATTATATTATCATGAAGATAATTGAGCGGCAGCCTCAACAACAAACAAGGTGGATGTCAATGTTTGGAGAAACATAACATCTACCATGAGAGTCGTAAGGAGATTAAGCTCTCATATTTTTTTATTAATTGATGTTTTATTTTAAATGGTGATTAAAGGAGATAATTCAAAGTCCTATTTCTTTATGAACAAGTATTTTCATCTTAGCCCTTGATCCACCATCCAAGGGGTGAAAAAGGAGACGTGTACTATGAGGAGTAGGACTCCTCATAGACGTCCACCTTTCCTATACAAGAGAGGGCATATAATCTCTCCAAGAGCATTCTTGATGTCACCAAAGATATCTTTCCTTGAGATTTGAGAAGAGAAGAATACACATCTACTCTCTTCTTCAACAAATACCCTACACGTCCACCATTAAGCCTATCTTCTTCTCTTCATAGGTTTGGTCCTATGGAAGAGAAGATCATCTTCTTCTCCATGATTCTCGTACATGAAGGAAGACTCAATTTCATACGATGCAATCAGGAGTTTTGAGATCATCTTGATCGCATACTTGCTTGGACAACTTCAAGAAGTCAACATCGAAGTTTGTGGGAAGTTACGCAACTCATCATCATGCCTATGAGAGAATCGAGTACAAATCGGACTTGTTTCAAGATGTTTCTTTGTTTAGAAATCCATGCTGAAAGAGGTAACTTTGATCTTATCATTATATTCATTAGAATATAAGAAATCATATTAGGAAATCGTTTCCTTAAATTTGTGTTTTCACAAAAGCATAAAATATGTGTACTGAAAATCATAAAATATGTTTACTGAAATTCCAAGTTCATGAGTTGAACATTCATTATTTTTTCAAATAGTTTACTATTTTCTACATTTTTGTGATACAAAGTATTAAACTTCCTTCAATTGGTATCCGATCCAGTTTAAATGATTTGTATTCATCCAAGTTTGTTGATCAATCGACCATATTATCCCGATCATCAGGTGCTTTTCATACGATTGTTTTGATGATTCGAATAATTTATCGACATCCAGTATAGTTGTTGTTCTTCCCTATTTAGAACATGTTTTTTGTGATATATATGATGTCTAGAAGGTCTGGACTCATATCCAAAAGCACACCAATAGTTGGTGGCATTCAGGAGAAGATATGGACGTCGAAAAGAATCATAGACTCCGATTTTTATGAAAGATTGTGGCATGAAAATATTAAATTTTTTGCCGTTAATTTTTAATCACATAACATAATAAAACACTATTTCATAAATCAAGTCCCCAATTAGTGCAAAAAAGTTTTGTGCGATTCTAATTCTACGGCCTCGAAAAATTGGATTTCTTTATAGGTGGAGTTGGAAGAGAACTTGGTTATTTTAGTGATTTGTTTCTCTTATTTTCAGACTCAAAGTATATGGAAATATATATGATATGTTCAAATCAGTAGTTGAACCTAATATTCTGGAAATATTTAGAGTTGCAACGAAATCTTGAGTCGTGAGGACTTAGGTCTTGAATTTCACTCGGTTGGGTTTTCATTGTTACATCATATGTAGTGTGCTTGATTGGTTTATTGTTTGTGTTTTACTCAGGATTATTCCACAAAAGATTTTATTCTCAATCGATTCTACTATTCACCATTTTATTAGTAGCATCCCGATCCTCATAAACTCACACTTCTTGCTTTATCTTTTTGTAAACCCATCGAAATCGACCCATACATACCATCTTACTTTCTGCCTTTTGCACTTCCTTATTCTATCACACAATCCACTTCCTATTCACCCCCTCCAGCTCCTCCACCCAATTGGAGAAACATGCATCATTGCACACCCTTTTCTTGTATTCAATTGAGCTTTCATCCCTTAAAATATTGATTGATATCTTCTATCTCAAGCCCTCACTAATTACCTAAATGGCACAATACTATGGATCTCATGGAGCTACTATTACAGCATTATCGAACATTGAATAGAAGCAGAAGCCATCTTAACATTCACCGGAGTGATGGTCATCCACCACAGGACATCCACAGTGGAGGAAGCCCTATGATCGATAGCCACTGCATTGGAGAAGACAACACTGTCTCTTGAAATTCATCGAAGAAGGAGGATAGGATGTATTTCCAATCTCTTATCGACTTCAACCTCCCATCCATTTGATTGTTGATGAAGAGCTGAAGTTAATTGTTGGATAGTCCCCATTAAGTGTCCTTAATGTGGCTTCGTCATAGCCACTTGATCAATCTCATCCACAATAGAAGGAAGAACCATGTGACCATTTATCAACCATTAGCAACAATGGAAGTATATATACCATTTATGAACACCAATAAAAGCATGTGACCTAGTCATGAGTAAGATAATTTGCAAAAGGGTGCCTACATAAGAATCTTGTTGTGCAACACGAGCCCCATCTTGGCCTTTTGTGTGCTCGACCTTAAGGTTCGTCAGTAAAGATATTTCCCAACTTTTTGAATTGAATTTTCATTTTTGAACTTTTTAGAAAGACCCTTGTTTTTATATCTTATTTTATTGCACGATGTAGCTTAATTTTATTAGCTTTGATTTTGTTTCGAAGCTCAATTTATGATCTTTGTTTAGAGAAAAATTTCATGCATTTTGGATTTATTTTTAGTGTGTCTTGTTAATTCACATTTAAACCATGCCCATTTTATTTTTGATTTGATTTTTGATATTGTGTGCATAACTGAACTAGCAAACTCTTGGCAAAGACTTTGGAAGTTCATTATGAAATTTCCATCCAATTGTATTTTTTTATTTTTTATTACTTCGTATTGTAATATCTTTAGAAATTAAAATACTCTTATTTGTGCCTCAAATTGGTCTACCATTATCTTGTTTTACATAAATTTTTGGATTTGAGTTGATAATTTTAAAATATAAAAAGTGAATTCACTTATCCATTAGTATTTGATTTTTAGGTAATTCTCCATATCTTAAAGAATTCTAAAATAAGTGAAGCTTCACTTTGTATGGGACTTTTCCAGCATTTTTGGTCTGCATTTTATTTCCATTATATCATAAAAACTTAAAAAAAACAAAAGTCAATAAAATTTACAAAAATAATAGTTTGAATATCTTGTGATTAATATTATAGAAATAATAGTTTCAAAAAATTTAGAGGCCATTTTGATATAAAAACCCATTTTTAAAGTACCATTCACTTTGTTCTAAAATAGTTTTCAAAACCTTTATTTTTGTTTTGTTCTAATTTAATATATACATTATTTTCAAAAATAAAAAAAAAATAGAATAACAAAAAATTTTATTTATAGTTTATAATACATTGTTACTTAGTTTATACATTAAAACCATTTATTTTCCTTTTTAATGCATAATTTGAAAATCCTTTTTTCTTATATTTCATCTTATGTTATTAGAAACTAATTAAAATTTTGCAAAATGTAAAAGAATAAAAATATAAAAATTGAAATTATATATTTAAGAAATATTATATATAGGTATATAGTAATAACTTTTTTGTAATTAGTAAGTAAATGATCTTATTTTATTTTATTATGTTATTACAATTTTATTTGTTGATGATATTGTGTTGATTGATGAATCTAGAGATGGAGTAAATGAGAAGCTTGAGGTCTGGAGATATGAGTTGGAGAGTAAAGGATTTCGTATAAGTAGGGCTAAGACAGAATATATGGAGTGCACCTTTGATGGAAGCAATGGTGAAGGAATTGAGGTGAAGTTGGTGATGATAACATTCAGAAGAGAGATTCTTTTAGATATCTGGGATCTATTTTGCAACATGATGGGGAAATTGATGGAGATGTTATTAATAGAATAAATACTGGCTGGCTAAAGTGGAGAGGAGCCTCTGTTGTTCTCTGTGATAAGAAAATTCCTTTAAAAATTAAAGGAAAGTTTTACAAAGTAGCCGTGAGACCTGCTGTGCTCTATGGATCTGAATGTTGGCTAGTGAACCATATACATGTGCAGAGAATGGTTGTAGCAGAAATGAAAATGCTAAGGTGGATGTGTGGACACACACATAAAGAACGGATTCGGAATGATGCAATCAGAAAGAAAGTTGGTGTTGCTGCGATCGAGGATAAGATGTGAGAAAACCGCTTAAGATGGTTTGGTCATTTGCAAAGAAGATCAGCTGATGCACCGGTTAGGAGATGCGAGTGTTGGGATGTTGAGCCGGCTAAGAGACGGCGGGGATGGCCCAAGAAGTGTTGGAAAGAGACCATACGAAGGGATCTTTGTTTTTTGGATATAATCCCGGAATTGACCCAAGATAGATCTGAATGGAGGCGAAGAATCCATGTAGCCGACCCTACTTAATTGTGGGAAAAGGCTTTGTTGTTGTATGTTATTAATATTTTAAAAATAAAAATATAAAAATTTAAAAAATAAAAAAATCAAATATAATTAAAAACACAAACAAGTTGGATACACACATAATGCACTATTACTTGCACACACATGTTGAATCCTACACTTTGATTTAGGTACATTTAGAGACTCATACACTCGACTGATACTTGTCTCCTAGTGTCGACCCATGAAACTTACATGTTTAAGAAACAAATAATGACTGATATATCTTCTTGTCGATTAATTGAGGGATGAACATACTACACCAATACACATCTTACACATAATCGATCCTTAGTTATCATACCCACCCCTTAACATCGAAGAAATGTATATGCTTATTATCACCAGAGGATCTAAAAACAAAGACTCTGTGCTCCCAGTAATCCTTAATGGATATTTGTCTCTTCAAGGATCACTCTTGTTAACGACAATTTCTGCTTATATTTGGTCATATCATTCAACAAGGAAAAAGAAAAAGAAAGCAAAAAAAAGGGAGTACAAAGGAGACATGTAGCTTAGGTCTCTCAATACTTATCACTACTACCCACCATTCTTCGTTTTGTTTGTGTTGTCTTTTTGATTTGTGCACCTAGGTCTATTGGACTATTGGGCGAGAATCCCATCCTCATGTATATTGGACTGGACATAGTTGTGATAATCCTACTGTAGAACTCATGTTGCTGCTTTTTGATGTAACATACTCTACTGATTGCTAAAAAAATCATTGTTTCCCACCATGCTCCTAACACTAAGGTATTGCTCTTTAGTATATGAATCCACTGGCAAAATTGCAGGAAATGGAAGCCATAATCAGGATGAGGTACAACTTTGTCATGTTAAAGATGGTCCATCTTCGGGCACTCGTCGAAGAGGAACGGGAGCATGAAAATCGTAGTGGTGGTTACATCCCCCATGTGCCGAAGCACACATCAGTCTGTACAGGGCACATATGGATCCATGAGGTGCTAAATAGTTACGTAAGGAGATCTTATGAGGTGTTTGTATGTACCCTGAAACCATCACACGCCTCTACACTTGCCTGAAGCAACACACATGTTTTAAAGATTAGTAACACCTGAAGGTCGAAGAATTATTATGTATACTATTGTACTGATGAATCTCCATTTCATCACTTTTATTCTTTCATTTTGACCTAAAATCCCTAATTAAATGCATGTAAATGGCATTAATCCTAAAAAATAACACTCAATAATTAACTTATAAAAACTGTGTGAATACAAGTATTTAATCCCAAATTAAAAGAATAAAGGAAAGAAAAGAAAAGAAAATGAAGTATTGAAAATAGTGAATGACCATAGACCCCGACCATTTCAATATTGACTTGGTCGATCGGGAATAAAGTAGGGGGAGAAAGGGCCAATTAATTGTACAGAAAACACATAGAAACCCTAATTCAATAACTCAATAAATAGCCATTTTTACCCTATTTTATATTGCATTATACACAACTCAAATAATAAAACCCTCAAAATGAAAATTATACATAAAAATACACAAAAAAACTCGAAATTAATTGCACATAAAAAATGCATAATACACTTGGGACACACAGAGGAAAAATTCGCAAACGAAACTTCATAAACTTGTAACTCCTCCATATGAACTCAAAATTGATCAAACTCACCTTTATTATTCTTAAAATTAAATTATATATCCGATAAAGGTAGTTTCATTAAAAATAGAGTTAAGATGCAAAAGTCAGCTTTTGGGTCTCAATTATCCCATATGCATGTATATTTTATTCATTTTATCATTATTTGTATTTTATTTTTCTTATATTTTTATATACATGTAAATAATATTAGAAATATATTTAAAAAATAAACATTAAATAAAATCATTAAAAATGCATTAAAATAAATAAGATATTAAAATATATAGGCATACTATGACTATAATATATACATATTTATTTATTTAAGTCCATAAATAAAATCATAAGAATAAAATAAAAATATGTAAAAATTATATATATATATATATAATATGTACATACAATAATAAAATATAAAATACAAAGTAAAAATAAAATACTTAAATATATGTATTTATACCTATATATATTTGTAAATATTAGCACCAAATAATACAATTTAAAAAACAAATAAAAATCATCTAAAAATAGCGCATAAAATAATAAATAATTTTTGTGTTTTATTTTTTATTTAATAAAATATATAGATATTTTATTTTGATTTAATTCTTTGTTTTCCCTATTTTGTCTCGTAGGTTGCTGACATAGCCCAATCAGGGACAAGGGTTCATTGACCTCAGGTCAACTATACCTTTGACCTAGGTCTACACTTGTTAGACGTTGACCACCCCTCTTTGTCGATTTTTATACCCATGATACATTACTCGATGCATTAAGCTTTCTTCATGAAAAATATTGTCGACCCATCCCTCTTCCACGCCAGATCCTTGTCCTAGTCAATCGAGCATTGATTTGCTCGCAAACTCTAATCAAACCTTCCCCTGTATATAACCTCTTCTCCCCATTTTTTAAGTTTTGTTCCACTTTTGATCCTCATCTGACCCCTTGGGTTTTCTCTAAGGAGCTCACCCTTAGTGACAGTAAATGGCACTCCGCATTCCACAACGAGAGGAGGCTGATCGAGGAAGGTTCCACCCTTAGCCGGAGCACCATCTGTGAAGACTATGCTCCCTGGTTTCCAAGTATGAGTTTCCCATTTTTCTCACTTTCTAGGTAATTTTCCTTATAGCATTTCATTCATGCAAGTTTATTTCACGCATTTTTACTCATTTCTAGCTTAGATTCATATAATTAAAGTACATGAGAGCTAGTGCTCCGCCTTCATTTCCCTTGTTCTATCCATATTCCGACTACACCTTCGCCCCCATCATCTTCCTCATTCACTTCTCCACCTTCCAGCTTGCTTCAGTCACCTCGATTCATCCTAGATCAAGCCATTGAGGCCTCTTCCTCAACCTTCGTCGGAGTCTCTTCACCGCCAACCTCACTTCACCTCCGTTCCTCACAATAATAACCCAGCTCGCTTCACATGTATCGTGTCTTTCATAAAGACAATAAAAATTATAAATTTAAAAATAAAAAATAAAACAATTAAGAACCTATAAGATTAAATATAATTAAAACCCACATAAATAAGAAAAAGTTAAAAATACAAAATTTTATTATTATTTATTAATAATTATACCTATCCACCATGCTCTCGATGGTTTGAAACTCCACATTACTTGCCCTATACCCTTTTATTGTGGAGTTATAATAAATTTTAACTTACACTTAGTTTTATTAGCATATACATATCAATGTAGGTTAATTGTTGATATGAGAATTTCATCCAAGTTCCGAGAGCCGAGAGAGGCGCCGATACATCAATTGTCAGATATGACTTGTCAGGCACCGTAGGCCCTCTAAGACCAGATGTTAGGATCCTCTGTCAAACCTCATCATCAAATGGTGTTGTTGCCAAGGAGCAGCCGATAGGATATGATAGTTATATACCATCTGCATTATTATCTAATTTTATTTTATTTTATTTTATTTAAATAATTGTTTATCTGTTCTAATAATCTCTTTTGTTGACTTTTCTACAAGGGCCAGCTATGCGAGGACGGACTTCTAGGAGATCGAGGTAGCCAAAAAAAGCGGAGACCGACTTTCTTCGTTGAGTTGGTAGGAGAGAGCATGAGAGAAGACCGAGGAGAAGACCAGCACAATAGCTTTAGCGTAGATGTTACTTTTATTTTGTGAGAGAGGGCCACTTTAATTTGTAATAATACAAGGACAGACACTTGGACATTTGCATGCCTATTTTACCAGGGGTTAGTTCTCTTGGGGTCCTGCCCAGTTTTATTGTGGTTTTTCATTGCCTTCTGCTTTTATTCTCCCTATTTCCCCTTTTTTGCTTCTCGTGTTTTGAGTTTTTCTCTTTCGTTTTGTCTTTGTTTTGTGTGTGTGTAGCCCCAAGTTCTAGGTTTTTATTTGGTTAAACCAGGTAGACTTAGGTCCTAACACTTTATAGAATCATGTACCTACAGATCGTTGGACTTAGTCAAATTAATAAATTCGTGCTTCCCGAGTAGAAGTTCCTGCTAGGACAGTTTCCGCTTGCACACATATAGGATATATATATATATTATGTGTGGATCATCTTGCATGTAGACTACTGGAATCAGGTACGCGCTCCTATCTCTAGCATTTGAATTCATTGATTTCGTGCATCATCTTTTCTAAACTCCTTCCACTGATTTTTTTGGACTTGGGCAATTAAAGGAATCGAAAAATTTGTTAGACGCTTTCTTTTTCAGGAAGACCAAAAATATGATAACCAGTAAAATTGGTATTACCAACTGAACTCAGCCCTAAAACTAAACGTAAACGATAAATATCATTATTTTGGGGAGATTAACCCCTGATCCTGACTGAGTGAGGCATGTACATATAAGGAATAGATCCCCCATCCTTGGACTTGTGCCCTAAGCGCTTGGCTTGATTCTTGGGCCCTATTATCGCTGTAAGAACTTACCTCTGACCTTAGACGAAGTGGTACAGTGTTCTAGTAGGTGTAGTATGTTGATGCAGACACAACCACTCTAGGAGACTACACCTAGGAATATGATTAATCAACTACTTGGAAATCACCTAACTCTAAAATTGAAAAGATAACAACCACACTCCTACGATCTTCACTGTGTTGAGTGGGTGAATTGAAGGGTTTGATTTCTTTTTGTTTTTTATGTGTTTGGTCACTCCATGCATTTGTGTCTTTTTCTGTTCATATTTTAACTTGAGTATCATGCTCTCCCTGATCCCCGCCTCTTGAAAACTGAGATGGTTGACTAGAGCAGCTTTTATCTAGGCTTCACAGATTTCTATCACTCTGCTCTAATCAGTGCACTCCGATTTTCCTTTGTACATATCCACATTTCGAGATGGACCCTCTTCTCGAATGACCGCACAGGTAGCCTACACATTTTGACTTGCCATATCCATTAGGGTAGCATGCACACCCACAGTGTCAGCCACTGAATTTTGAGTACCCACCTCCACCATCCCCTCCACCATAGTCACATTTCCCACCATCTCTCTTACCCACAGCTACACTATTGGATCTTCCTTCCTTTGAACCGACTCTTAACTTTGTGATCCTATTAGTGGAACAAATGTAGAAGTGGATAGAGACCCTTACTGAACAGAATAAGAGACACATTGTCAATTCACCTTCCAGTGTGCTGGAGCCACGAGAGCCCACCCATGGGAGATCAAAGTCACCAAAAATACAAAAAATGAGCAAACTACAAAAATCCAAAAGGCAATAATGCGGACATTTAGCCAGGACAGATCGTGAGGAGAGGACACATGTGCCATCCACTTTGCCCACACATGCACACACCATAGTTCCCACCAACCTATTTATCAGGGAAGACATTGTTCAACCTTCTAGTCACCCTTGTGTACACGCTAATTCCAACTTTCTTAATAAGGAAGAAATAAAAAATTTAAGAAATGTATTATTTGTACCTGAAGTGGTGGCTGCTATTTAGGCTATCATTGATTCACCAAGCCATTGATTTTCACCTGCACCCAAGAAAAAGAAGAGACAACGCAAGGTTGAGCACAATATTCTGACCATGGCCACTACACATGCTATCACACATTGTCTGTCCAACAAGAAAAGGGCCAACTTTTACACCATTCGTTAGATATGCCATTTCTGACCACCATTTTGATCACACTCTCCTTAATAGAGGCACATCGATTAATATAGTACCCTCCTTACTTATCAATCTCGAAACTCTTAAGAAAAGCATGATGATTTGTCAATTCGCTAACCGATCAACAAAGAGGCTAAAGGGTATCTTGAAAATGTTGTAATTCAAATCCAAGGTATGAGCTATACTATCGATGAATCTCCATCTCAACACCTTTATTCTTTCATTTTGGCCTTAAATCCCTAGTTAAATGTGTGTATATAGTATTAATTTATAAAAAATAGCATTCAATAATTGACTGATAAATACTATATAAACATGTGTTCATTTCCAAAATAAAAGAACAAAGGAAAAAAACAAAAACAAATGAAATGTCAAAGACACTTAATGACCCTAGACCTCGAGGTCGACCATGAATAAAATAGAGGGAGATAGGTGATGAATATGTGATTCATCACTCTAAAAGTTGAAAATAGAGCTTTGTTCTCGAGCAATTAGCTGCATACTTATATTGCATAATTAGCATTCATGCATGCATAAATAATATTTGCATTTTAGCATTCATATTTGCATTAAATGAGAAGCCCAATTCACTTGTAAAAATCACCTGTAAATACCTTACATGTATATATTTTACACTAACTCCAAATCAAATAAAACCAACTCCAATTAAAGAAAAATATCAAAAACTACTAATTTATAAAATTGATCAATAAAACCCCAATCCAAGTTTGAAACAAGGAACCTTAAAATGCACACATCTCTCTCATACAGTTTTCGATTTATGTCACTCACTTTTAAAGTAATATACATTCAAAGACCTTCAAAATGAGACCAATTTCATTAAAATCGAAGATCATATGTGAAACTTGGGCCTAGGGTCCCTATTGTATAATGTACATATTGACCTTTTGCCCTTGTATTTTGTCCTTTTATTTTCTTGATTATTAAAAATCCAAAATTTAGATTAAATTGTAAATATTCTGTTCATATTTTCTCTATTTTTATTTTGGTTTTTCTCTTATCTAAAAATGACAAAAAATACAAAAGATAAAATGTGATATTTTATATCTATAAGGTACCACCCAAAAATACATTTTGTACATATGACTTCTTTTGATTTTTGGCCCTTCACAAAAGTTGTAGATCTCGTTGAGATGAGCAACTTTCGTGTTGACCACTTGTTGATTTAACCCCTTTTGTTATTTCTTTTCGATTTTTATTTGTATTTAATTTTTGAATTTTCTGGGAGCGACACGTGGCTGCTCCTGGAGCCGCCATGTGTCACCCTATTTTTTATTATCTATTAATTTCATATATTATTTATTATTTATTTTATTTATTTTGTTTTAATTATTTTTTAGTTATTTATTTATTTTCTTTTATTTATTTTCTCTTCTTTATTTTTAGTAGCCACTTATTTTATTCATTTTATTTTATTTTTTCTCTTTTACTTCTTCTTACTTACTTGTCCTCCACTCCAAGTCACAACTCTCTCCACCACTCCATCCTCTCCACTTTTTCTCCAACTTCCCTCTCCTCTTTCTTTTTATTCCCATCATCTCCACCATTTTCCATCATCTGCCATAATCGAGAGAGAAAGGGAACCACCAGCTAAGCCTACTCGACGATGACAACGACTGAGTAAGTCTTCGACGCGATGACGGTTTCCATCGTATTTGGCGAGATCCGAGGTAGAGAGATCGACCTCGTCGCATCTGCATCCAAGCTGCATAGCTTCTCCGATTTTTTTGCCGAGTCAGATCGAGGCCACGATGACAGGAGCCGCACATCGTAGCTCCAAAACCTGACAGAAACCCAGGTAAGTATCTCTCTTTTCCATTATTATTTTATTTTATCTAAACAAATTTTTTTGTTCAGCATTTCATCATCATATCATCACACAAACCATTCATCATCACGACCATTTATTTCATTTTTTATTTTTGTTTACAAAACAATTTCAACAAAATTAAAAAAATCTACAAAAAAGAAACTCCAGCAAGCAGATCTGCCCGTGGCCGCACGACCACACTCTCCTCCCAGTCGCGGCCGGCCTGCGGCCCCGCCGCCAGTGCCTCCCGTCCACATCAGGCCGACGCGTGCCCCAGCACGCCACCTGCACGTCGCCGTGAGCCGCCCGCGCGCTGCCATCTCCTCAGTTCCTCCTTCGCGGGCTCGCGCCTCTCGCCCCAAGGCGACAGTCCTGCGCTCCAGGTCCACTCGTCAATCGCCCGTGCCCAGCGGCCGGTCGCCCCTCCACTTGTCGTGCGCGCCCAGGCGCCTTCTCCAGAACCCTGGCCAGCAACGGCTGCCCCCGCCGTCCTCCTCCGAAGGCTGCCGCAGCGGCTGTCTCGCGGTCGTAGCCGCCGAATTCGTCTGCCCACTCCGCGACTTCGCCTCCTCCCTGCCCTTGCCAAGCTGCCCGCATGCGACCGATCGCATCGCCATGTATCCTGACCTCCCTACGCATCTCCTGTGGCACCAGCCTTCTCCCTCGTGTCGTGCCCCCCGTGGTTGGCTGCCCCGCACCGCCGCTCCATTGCGTGACCGCTCCACTTGCGAGCCACCCCTGCGCATAAAGCTCCAGCGCCTCGCGGCCAGGCGCGCCGCCTGCCCCTCGCCAACGTTGCGCTGCCTTGGCTGCTCTGCCTGCATCCGCGACCCAGCGCTCCGCGGCCAGACACGCCGCCCACTCCTGCTCGTGCCTTTTGCCCTAGCTTGGGCGAAAAGAAAAGAAGGTTCATTTCCATTTATTTTATTTTAGTTGTAAAAATTGCATAGTCTATCCCTTTGTTTTATTAATTGCAACAATGTCTCCGTGCATAGTTTGTTCATTTATTTCACTTTCAATTTTGCAAAGATACCCCTGCATTGTCATATTAATTTGGACAGTATTTTTACATCATATTTTTATTAGAAAAATAGCATTTTGTAGAGCATTTAAATCTTTATCTTTTGGCTATTTATTTATACTTTTGTGAGCATCGGATTATTTATTAAAAATCAGAGTTGGAAATTCAGTAATATTTTAACCATTCTTGCTCTGAAATTCGCACATGTTCATTTCTTGCTCCAAAAATTGTGAAAATATTGTAGATGATGCCTATAATTGTATTTTAATTATTATCCAAACTTCATCTAAATTAGAGTTGCCTTTTGCAATAAATAATTTCCTTAGTGATTTAGGTAAATGATTTTTAATTAAATCACGAAGACCATTTTTTTAGAAATTTCAATTCTCCTGAATTCTTGATTAAAATATCGACTTGAGATAATTATTTTTCTAGATAATTTGATTCTGTGGATTTATTCGACATTAAATACTCATAGTCACTCTGTTTTTAGTAAAAAAATCATTGAAAAATAATTAAGTACCAGAAAATTCCAAAAAAATAGTGTAACTTCATTTCATCATATTTCACTTCCAGTAAATTTTTGATGATTTTTGCATTCTTTTTACACAAAAAATTGTATAAAAACCTCAAAAAATTTGCATTTTTCATTTGTGCATCTTAAGCCCAAAAATTCCAAAAAAATAAATTTGCATGCGTCGTTTGATTAGGTTTATAGAAAAAATAAATTTTAGTTGAATTGAGATTAATTTCACATTAAAATTAAGTTTGGCTAAATCTCTTGTTTTCTTAATAACCTAAGTCATTCCCGTTTGTGCATTGGCATTTTTTCATTAAAAAATACCAAAAAAATCCCGCTTGGAAAACCGTAATCTAATTCTTCTAACTTGATCCGAGGTTGTTCCTTTGCCTCCTTGAGTCAACCCTAGGGCTTGCTCAGGTTAAAAGAACATCAAACCGTGCGTACATTAATTCAATGATTTATCGATTCACGCGGTTAGTTTTTCATCGATTTGAATTTATCTGACTACATCGAAATCGTTAATTCGATACTATTAAAAGGATAAAATTTTGGGTCAAACAAAAGGCACCGTGCTGGGGAGGCAAACGGCTTAGGATCATTTTAGAAAAATTAGATTTACGTTTTCCATTCATTCGGGTAGTCTGGCCCCAGAACCCATTTGTAATTATTCTATTTTTTCCATTATTTTTTGTCTATCTCTCTCTAACATAATTTTTATCTTTTTGTGTGAGGGCCCGTTGGACTTGGAGCAGCTTTCTTGAAGTCGACGCATCTTGAAGTGCATCGGAGGTTGATGAATACCCATTCATCACTCTTTATTCTTCTATTTTAGCTACAAAAACCTTTGCAAATACATGTAGATATGTGTAAATACAAATAATTACCAAAAGCATGCATTGTGTAAAAACCTATAATTAGCATGTTTTTGTGCACAAAATAAAAGAATAAAGAACAAAAAGAAAAAGAGGGAAATATTTAGAATAAATATTGAGCAACCTAACCCAAGGGAGGGCTCAGCATGGGCCTGACCGCATAAAAGCCAAAGTAGAGGGAGATAGGAGCTCATGTGTATATATTTTTGTAAATAAATAAAACTATATATTTTCCTCACCCAAAAATATGTAGTAAATATTTGTATATATTTTGTAAAAAGTGATTAAAAATAAAATAAAAATCAAAAATTCAAAAATACCCTTTTACCATTTACATAAACCACACCAATGTATTTATTTAACCTTGTAAATAAATTCAATTATTTTCTAAACTTTTTGTAAATATTCTATGTTACATATTGTAAATATATAAAATAACAAGAAACAAAACAAAAATCAAATAAAAATTACAAAATTGAAAATACAAAAATACATTGTATAAATACCATGTATATAAATGTATTCAACCATTTATTTCACCCTTGTATATAAGTGATAAAAATAAAATAAAAATATTCTTTTATTCCTCATTTTTTCTTGTAAATAAATAAAATACAAAATGAGCATAAAAATACATAAAAATAACAAATAAAAAATCAAAAATAAAAACTCCATATAGTGTACATATACCTATATATATAGCTACCCCATTTTTTATTCCCAAAAATTAATTAAAAATCACCAAAAAAATAGAAAAAAATAAAAGAAAAATATTTCATGTTTTGAGTTTTCTTTAATTCGGCCTATTTCTACCCTAAAATAAATAAACAAAAATCGAGCACACGTGACCGCTCCTGATTGGTCCACGGGGGATTGTTGACCCCGGTCAACTCCCCCGCGGACTCCTTCCTTTTCTGGAAGACGCGCGCCGCCCCGCCTTCTCCGATTTTCCCACGCGTCTCCAGGCTGTCTTCCACGCATATCCCATGCCCGGATTCTTCGCCGCCGCTGCTCCGCCACCAGCGTCGAGCATCGAGCCTCGGGCCGAGACGACCCTCGAGGCTACGACCAAGAGCACCCCCTGCTCTTCCCCAGTCTCTCCGACCACCCAGGTAGACTCCTTAGGCCGTAGGTTAGCTTAGATTTCAATTTTTAGTTTACTGTTCGCGTAGCTCCGCCGCCGTCGCCAGCCACCTCCGATAACCCATCTTTCATTCCGACACCGCCATCATCTCCGCCAGACCTCTCCGCACCTTCTTCACCCCTCCACACAACCCAGATCGCACAGGATCTGGGAATCGAGCTCCACCGCCGACCACCTTCGCCGGAGCTCGCCATTCCGACGCACAGACCACCTTCACGCCGCCTAACCGGGTCGAGGCACTTTGCCCTCGACCCGCGAGTCTTCTGGTTCGCTTTTCAGGTCGAAACGAGGGCGTCTGAGGCCCTTCGCCATCCAGCCAGGAGACCCAGCTCCGCCGGCCTTGCTCGAGCTCCTCGGAGCTTGGTTTGCCCGTCGGAGACCACCAGCAGACGCGGGAGCCTTCCGCGATTCTTCTCCGACCTTCAGGAGGCTCACCGGAGGACCCTAGCGCACGCACGAGCCCGGCGAGTCTCGCCGGGGACCTGTTCTTCGAGGACCCTCCATCGCCGTCCGATCGCCCTCATCGCTCCAGATCAGATCTTGGCCGTCCGATCGAGGAGTAGCTTCCACCGTCCGATCCGAGGAGACACCATCTGGAGCGCCCACCATCTGCAGCCGTCCGATCTACACGTGGCGCGCATCCAACGATTCCGCTTAATAAAGGGTAATTTACCCTTAGGCCCTTGTCTTTTCTTTATTTCGTTTCAGTCCTGTAAGTTGTCGAGTCAGTTATTTAGTTTTGGGATAATTTGCATGTGGGACCCTGCTATTTATTTTATTTGCATTTATACCCCTGCCAGTTGTGATCCACGTGCCTCGTCACGTGTTATGTTGGGATATTTGCATAAGACCCCTGGTAGTTCTGGATGTTATTCATTGAATAAAATATTTTGTTTATTTGCAATTATACCCCTGTGAGCATTGTTTTTGCACATGTGCGTTTTATTTTGGGTAAATTGCAATTGGACCCCCTGGACTTTTGATACGAGTTATCAATAGGTCCTTGGGACTTATTTTTATTACATTTGGGTCCTTGAGTGCCCCAGGCACGTGCTTGGCACGTGTTTTGCTGGGTATTTTGCACCAGACCCCCAGAACTTTTGGGTATTTGCACTTAGGTCCCTGTGCACAGTGCCCCACCTTTATTTTTGAATAAAATATCAAACGACCTCCAAATCCAATGAGATTTTGACACATGGCTCCTGCCATGGTGTAGGAATTTCTGTGATTTTTGAGGACATTTTTGATTTCATTTATTATTTTTAAAAATTCAAAAACCCCTATTTTTGCTACTGTTTGACTTTAAAAATACCAAAAAAATCTAAAAACTCCACCAAAAATTCTAAAAAAATTAGGACTTGTAGTTTATTTGTTGTTTGATTTTCTAGCCAATTTTGGCTACTTTTCATCACTTAAAAACCCTAAAAATTGAAAAACCCCTCAAAACTCATAAAAATTATAACAAATAAATTAAAAATCCAAAAATAATAATTAGGGTGCCTAAATTTTCCTTATTCTTCCTAGATTATAGGAAAATTACCTTTAGGGCTTTTTGAGTTCCAAGAGTATTTTATTTTTGGGTCTTAAGCCTTGCTGGACAGTACCCTCTGTTTTTCGCATTGTTTGATTTTTAATAAATAATTTACCCATTAGAAAAATTCCAAAAATTCACCAAAAACAGTAAAAAACTTAAAAAACATAGAAACCATTTTTCCTTAATTTTTGCATTATTTTTGGAGTGTTTTATAAATTGTTGAAGTTGCCTTGCATTCATTTTATTTCATCTTCTCATCATTTAAAAAAAATCTAAAAAAATATAAAAACAAACAAAAACCAATAAAAAAGGTATTTTCTTGGATTTCTGACTACATCGTAGGCCGCAAGGCCAATCTGTGCTCCTTGTGTTCGACCCTGGGAGCTATACCAGGTTAATCCTATAGCTAGACCGCTCTATTTTGTGCTTGCTTGATTTTATCTTTGTGAGTGGTTGATTTCTTCTTGATTGACTTAGTTGAGTGATAGAGGTCACAACGACCTCATTTTCTGTACCTTTACCTCTGTCATTTGGCCGGTCATCAGAATGGCGCCGTTGCCGGGGAGCACGGCTTTGTAGTCATTTTTCCATATTGTCTCTCTAAATTATAACTGTTTTCTGACACTCTCTCTTTCTAATTTTTGTGCGAGGTACTGCGTGGAGAACTTGGAGTACACTTTTTGAGGATCCGCACGGGAAGAAGAGCAGGAGGAAGAGAGAGAAGAAGAAGAAATTTTCTACTTAGAGAGAGAGAGAGAGAACAATTTTTTGTAATAATTTAGGACTTAGACTTGGACATTTGTGGACATTTGTAACTTAGCGGGTCTGTTTCGCCGAGCACCGGTGTGCTCGGGGGACCCATTTGGATTTTCGCGGCTTTTATCGTGGTTTTTATAGCTAGCTGCCTTTTCCGGTGTTTCTCGCGGTTTTAGCCCCTAGACGTAGGAATTTTGATTGATTGTGACGTAAATTTTTAAGGCCCAACACCTAATAGAATATCTGTTCCTATAGAACGTAATTGGACCTCAATAAAATTCACTGAAAAAGTTAGTTTAATTGGATTTGAGACCACGTGCCGTGAGGAGTCACATATAGCGCTGGCAGGACCCGTTGTGGCGGGCACCGAGTGACTCCCAAGATCGGACTCCGGACTCGATTCGGTTAGCTAACTATTGTTCTTCACGATCAATAGAAATTGCTTGTCTAAGGCCGGTTTTTCCCGCTGCACCATTTAGGTAGTTTTATTCTGTCTTTAAATTCTGCGCGGATCACTTGCATGTAGAGTGCTGGAGACAAGGTACGCATTTCTTTCTCTGCATGCATCATTGATTTCTCCGTGCATCGGCTTTTTCGTCTTCTCCCTCTGTTTTTGGCTTAATCATCAGGAGAATCGGAAAAATCGTTAGGCCGCTTGTATTTATTTTGAAAAAAAAATTAAAAAGAAAAACAAAAAAAATTGGGACTGGATAACATTATTGACCCTAAAAGACACTCACATTAAAAATTTGTCTTGGGGAGAGCAACCCCCTCCTTGTATGGTTTGGATGCGCGAGAGAGTGACCCGCACCCTAGGTAGAACCCTCCGGTGTTATTTCTAGCTGACTACCGACTCTTCCGTGCGGGCCAGTCGGTTGGAGTAGCTGATTACACGAAAATGCGATCGAGGTAAAGGTAAAGAAAATGGTCGTTGCGACCTCAGTCACTCAGCACGTGTCAATCAAGAAAATGAACCACAAATGCAGATAAATCAATCAAAACACAAAATAGAAGTGGTCCTGCTATAGGATTAACCTGGTATAGCTCCCAGGGTCGAACACAAGGAGCACAGATTGGCCTTGCGGCCTACGATGTAGTCAGGAATCCAAGGAAATCCTTTTTTATGGTTTTTATTTGTTTTTATATTTTTTTTAGATTTTTTTAATGATGAGAAAGTGAGAGAATGTAAATACAAGGGGACTTCAACAATTTATTAAACACACAAAAAATGATGCAAAAATTCCAGAAAATTGGTTTTTAGGTTTTTTTAAGTTTTTTACTGTTTTTGGTGAATTTTTGGAATTTTTCTAATGGATAAAATATTTATTAAAAATCAAACAATGCGACAAAAATAGGGTACTGTCCAGCAAGGCTTAAGACCCAAAAATAAAATAATTTTGGATCTCAAAAAGCCCTAAAGGTAATTTTCCTATAAACTATGAAGAATAAGGAAAATTTAGGCACCCTAATTATTGTTTTTGGATTTTTAATTTATTTATTACAATTTTTATGAGTTTTTAGGGGTTTTTCAATTTTTAGGGTTTTTAAGTGATGAACAATAGCCAAAATTGGCTAGAAAATCAAACAACAAGCAATAAACAGTACCTAATTTTTTTAGAATTTTTAGTGGAGTTTTTAGATTTTTTTGGTATTTTTAAAGTCAAACAGTAGCAAAAATATGGGTTTTTGAATTTTTAAAAATAATAAATGAAATCAAAAATGTCCCCAAAAATCATAGAAATTCCTACACCATGGCAGGAGCCATGTGTCAAAATTTCATTGGATTTGGAGGTCGTTTGATATTTTATTCAAAAATAAAGGTGGGGCACTGTGCACAGGGACCTAAGTGCAAATACCCAAAGGTTCTGGGGTCCTGGTGCAAAATACCCAAGAAGTCACGTGCCAAGCACGTGCCTGGGGCACACAGGGACCAAATGGTAATAAAAATAAGTTCCGAGGGCTTATTGGTAACAAGTACCAAAAGTTTAGGGACTTATATGCAAATAACCCAAAATAATTCGCACATGTGCAAAATCAATGCTCACAGGGGCATAAATGCAATTTCACAAAAAGATTCATTCATTGCATAACATTCCAGAACTACAGGGCTTCTTATGCAAATAACCCAACAAAACACGTGACGAAGCACGTGGGTCTCTACTGGCAGGGGTATAAATGCAATTAAAATTAAGCGCGAGGTTCTTGATGCAAATAACCCTTCGTAAAAAAGTTTCTAAAATTAATTACAGTACTAAAAAGGAAATGACAAACTACGAGGGGGCCCTATGATATTTACCCCTTTATTAATGAAGCGTTGGATGCGCGCCACGTGTAGATCGAACGGCTGCAGAGGGTGGGCGCTCCAGATGGCGTCTCCTCTGATCGGACGGTGGAAGCAGCTCCTCGATCGGACGGCCAAGATCTGATCTGGAGCGGTGAGGCTGATCTGACGGCGATGGAGGGTCCTCGAAGAACAGGTGGCCGGCGAACTTCGCCGGCCTCGTGAAGGTGCCTCCGGTCTCTTCTGCTGCGCCTGAAGGTCGGAGAAGCTCCGGCGTGAAGTTGCGCAGCTGCTGCGGGTCTCCGATGGTCAAACCAAGCTCCGAGGAGCTCGAGCAAGGCCGGCGGAGAAGAAGCTCCTGGCTTGAAGTTGGGAAGCCTCAGACGCCTCCCCTTGGACCTGCAAAATAGTCAAGACGCTTCGCGGGTCGAGGGCAAAGTGCCTCGACCCGGTTAGGTGGCGTGAAGGTGGCGTGTGAGTCGAAATGGCGAGCTCCGGCGAGGGTGGTCGGCGGTGGAGCTCGATTCCCAGATCCTGTGCGATCTGGGTTGAGTGAAGGTACGTAGAAGGTGCGTGAGGGTACGGTGGAGATGATGGTAGTGTCGGAATGGAAGATGGGTGATCGGAGTGGACGGAATCGAAGAAATGCGGCGGAGATAAGATTTGGGCGAAATCGAAAATTACGCTAAATAGAAGATCTAATCGACTACCTGATGGATGCAGTAGACTGTGCTGGAGCGTGGCTATCTCCGGGTCGTAGCTTCGAAGGGCGTCAAGGCCTGAAGCTCGATGCTCAACGCCGGCGGCGGAGCAAGGACGGCGAAGTACGCCGGATCGATGGTATCGCTTCCTCACCTCACTGCAACAAGGGCTGACGCTTGCTGTCACTCTCGCGAAGCCGATGGAGGTCACTGGGGAGAAAGAGAAGGGCCAAAGATACGGCGCGGAGGCGGCGGAGATGATGGTTATATAGAGTGACAGGGGCGCTTAGGGTTGAGGCTCGACAGCAATGGAAAGCATGGATTTGATGGCGAAGGATCCGGCGAGGGAGAGGGATGAACGGCGAAGAATCCGGGCGCGGGGGATGCGTGGGAGACAGCCTGGAGTCGCGTGGGAAATTCGGCGAAGGTGGCGCGGCGCGCGACTTCCAGAAAAGGAAGGAGGTCGCGGGGGAGTTGACCGGGGTCAACATTCCCCCGTGGACCAATCAGGAGCGGCCACGTGTGCTTGGTTTTTATTTATTTATTTTAAGGCAGAAATAGGTCGAATTAAATAAAACTCAAAACATGAAATATTTTTCTTTTATTTTTTTCTATTTTTTGGTGATTTTTAATTAATTTTTGGAAATAAAAATAGGGTAGCTATATATATAGGTATATGTACACTACATGGATTTTTATTTTTGATTTTTTTATTTGTTATTTTTATGTGTTTTTATGCTCATTTTGTATTTTATTTATTTACAAGATAAAATGAGGAATAAAAGAATATTTTTATTTTATTTTTATCACTTATATACAAGGGTGAAATAAATAAATGAGTACATTTATATACATGGTATTTATACAATGTATTTTTGTATTTTCAATTTTGTAATTTTTATTTGATTTTTGTTTTGTTTCTTGTTATTTTATATATTTACAAAATGTAACATAGAATACTTACAAAAAGTTTAGAAAATAAATGAATTTATTTACAAGGTTAAATAAATACAAGGGTGATGGTCTATGTACATGGTGAAGGAAGGGTATTTTTGACTTTTTGATTTTTATCTTTTTATTTTGTTTTTGATATTTTTTTAAATATACACACAATATGTACAAACATCTTTTTGGGTGAGGAAAATATAAAGTTTTATTTATTTACAAATATATACACATGAGCTCCTATCTCCCTCTACTTTGGCTTTTATGCGGTCAGGCCCATGCTGAGCCCTCCCTTGGGTTAGGTTGCTCAATATTTATTCTAAATATTTCCCTCTTTTTCTTTTTGCTCTTTATTCTTTTATTTTGTGCACAAAAACATGCTAATTATAGGTTTTTACACAATGCATGCTTTTGGTATTTATTTGTATTTACACATATCTACATGTATTTGCAAAGGTTTTTGTAGCTAAAATAGAAGAATAAAGAGTGATGAATGGGTATTCATCACCCCCCTATGCTTAACTTTGCTAGTCCCTTAGCAAACACTTATTTGAAAAAGAAGTGAAAAAGAAAGAAAAAAAGAAAAAGAAAGAGAGGATGTACATGGATCAAGGTTGACTTATTAAATTTTCCTTCATTAAATTGAAATATGGAGCTCGATCAGATCTTTGGATTATTAATGTGTCGGAACCTTATTTGGACTTAAGCCTAAAACTCAACAGCCTCCAAGTTCCACCAATCTATGGGCAAGACTCCTCAATAAACCAGATCAGAACAAGTCTACATACACAAACTCTAATGACCATGAATCTTTTCCTTGCGGTGTAAGTGATATGTGGCTCCCCATCTCAGAAGTAACAAAGAAACAACCTCCCCCAACCTGGTAACTCTAATGCCTCAGTCTAGCAACTCTTTCCTCGAGAAGCGGGGTATTCCCTTCTAAGTTCAAGTGCAACCGGCTCAAGAAGAGGGGGTAGAAGTATAGAGTTTTGGAAGCTTAGCCAGTGTAGCTAAGTCTCCCGCTGCAAGCTTCATGAGATGTAACATGGATACCATAAGCTTTTGCTTTCTACTCCGGTGGGGTTATTAAATTTTCAATCCGACCCACCACTTTTTTGGAGTTCTTTTTGCATTTTTGCATTTTTTTTTTCAACAACTTCTGTACAACATATCTACATGGTGCAGCATATATAAGAAATTTCCCCTTGAGCCAGTAGACTATCCCTCTTTTGAAGCTTTATTGCAACCCACAGCTTCTGTCTTTAGCTTTCAACACCACTAGACCGAGTTGAGGTGCACTTCCTTCACTATAAGAAGAAGAGAGGTTCCGCCTAGAAGTACTACCCTCATATGCTACCCCAAGCCAAAGGAAACTGCCTCCTCACCACCTCATCCATGGAGAGCCATGTGTAAAGTGCAGGTGCAAGTTAACCCATTGTCTCTGAGAGTCATGCGTGTGTTGTTAAGTGCTCTACTTAGGCTCATCAAGATGACATATGCTCATAACCTAGTGGACTCAAAGAATTAAGTCCTTATGGACCTGAAAAGCCTTACCCCTAAGTCCTACAAGGTTCCTCTTGAAGTTAAGTGAATTAAGTTCTTATTCAAGCTCCATTTCTCAATTTAATTCCAGGCTTAGTTTAAACGTCAACTCTCATCCAGGAAAAACTATATACATATATGTACACAAGATGCTATTTACAAATATTTTACAATCATGCAAAAATTTTGAAAAATGTTTTGAAATCATGAATGAATGATGCATGAAGTGCAGGTTTTGCAAAAAGATATTTACAAACATTTACACAAGATTTTTGCAAACTTTTGATTTTCAAAACATTTTGAAAAAAAATTTGTACTATATACATAATTTTGATACAAAATATTTACACAAGCTTTACACAAAAGATTTTTGAAATCATTTTTACAAAAATACTTTATACACTAGCTATGTATGTGCAAGAATAAAAGAGGTTTATGTACATGAAAAATTTTAAAAATTTTGTGATTTTTAGCCATTTTATTTATTAACACACTCACACAAAGTACGAGTTATGGCTAAAGTATATATGAAATATATACACACCCCCCCTATACTTAGCTCGAACGATGTCCTCAGAGTGACCAAGAGCGATGAAGAAGACATAACTCGTGCTTAATAAAAGGGAAGTGAAAAGGAATGTCTAAGTACAGGAACGAATGAATGAATAGAATGAGAGGAACTCGGTGGTTTCCCCCTATACTTAGGATTAACTAATCCTAAGTATAGAAAGCTGTACTTGAAGGGAAAGCCGAGTGAAGAATATACAGAATCTGCCCCCCCTATACTTAGGGTAAAATATCCCTAAGTATAGGCAGCAAAAACAAGAGCAGAAAGAATGAAAAGAATACTCACAGGTCCGACATCCACCCTATACTTAGGGTAAAGTACACCCTAAGTAGAGCATAATCATAAGATGAGAGTCGGGATGTGGGACTAAAGAATAGAATGATATGGACAACTGGATCTATACATGCGGAGGAACAGTGAAAATCAGGCGTGAGATGTAAAAGATGTGAGTCAAAAGACCACATCTCACGCGAAATGAATAGCGGCAATAATAACGTCCCGCGGCTCATGATCTAGAAATGGTTTGAGTCGCTGGCCGTTCACTCGGAAGGTACTCTCAGAAGATAACTCAGATATATCAATGCTACCGTTATCGTGTACCTTTCTGACCAAATAGGGTCCTTTCCATTTGCTCTGTAGCTTCCCTGGAAATAATCGAAGCCTTGCATCAAACAGCCATACTTTCTGTCCAATCTCAAAATGCTTGTGGCTGATATGAGAATCATGCCACTCTTTGACTTTCTCCTTATAATGTAGGCTGTTTGAGAAAGCTGCATCTCTAAGCTCTTCCAAGGCGGCTAACTCTGCCCTCCTCTGGTCTCCTATACCATCTGGATCCATCAATATGTCTGTGACTGCCCAGAGTGACTTGTGCCTCAGCTCTACTGGTAGGTGACAAGGCTTGCCATACACGAGGCGAAAGGGAGATGTACCCAATGGAGTCTTGAAAGATGTCCTATATGCCCACAAGACCGAGTCCAAAAGCTGTGACCAATTCTTTCGGTCAGGGCGGACAACTTTCTGCAAAATATTCTTGATCTCCCTATTCGACACTTCGGCTAGACCATTCGTCTGTGGATGATACGGTGTAGCAACACGATGGTCTATGCCGAACTCGGTAGCAAGTGCCTTCACCTGGTCGTTGATGAAGTGAGATCCCCCATCAGAAATTAGAACTCGTGGAACCCCGAACCGCGTGATGATGTTCTTCCTCAAAAATCTGCAAACTGTCTTTGCATCTGCGGCTCGGGCGGGGATAGCCTCAACCCAACGACTAACATAATCTACGGCCAACAGAATGTACTCGAATCCCTGACTCTTAGGGAATGGACCCATGAAATCGATACCCCATGCGTCAAAAACCTCACAGAAGTGAATGGGCTGCATCGGCATCATATCACGCTGTCCACAAGTGCCCATCCTCTGACAGTCAGTACACCTCTTCACGAACTCATCAGAGTCCTTGAAGAGTGTAGACCACCACAAGCCGGATTGGAGCACTTTCTGTGCCGTTCTCCTCCCAGAATGATGTCCTCCTGCCTCAAGCTTGTGGCAGTAAGTGAGGACACTATGATGCTCCTCCTGAGGAATACACCGACGCCAGATGCTATCCCCTCCTTCGTGGTAAAGGATGGGATCCTCCCAGTGGTAAGACTTGGCCTTCGCAAGGAAGGTCTCAATCCTCTGCTTGGGCCAGTCTTGTGGAACTTTCCCAGCAACGAGAAAGTTCACAATATCGGCATACCACGGGAGTGAGGCGATAGCAAGGATTGCCTCATCTGGGAAGGTATCACAAATGGGATCAATCTGCTCAGAATCCTCAGGCTGCTCTAATCGGGATAAATGGTCCGCCACCACATTCTTGACTCCAGGTTTATCCTTGATCTCAATGTCGAACTCCTGGAGTAGAAGGATCCATCTAGTAAGTCTGGCCTTGGCATCCTTCTTTGACATGAGGTACCTGATGGCGGTGTGATCTGTGTACAAGGTCACTCGGGATCCAATGATATATGATCTGAATTTATCTAGGGCAAACACTACTGCTAGCATCTCCTTTTCTGTGACCGTATAATTCCGCTGGGCGGAATCCAATGTGCGGCTAGCATAGTGTATTGCAAATGGTACTCCATCCCTCCTCTGTCCTAGCACTGCCCCTACGGCAAAATCAGAGGCGTCCGTCATGATCTCGAATGGGAGAGACCAATCAGGCGGCTGAAGGACAGGAGCCTCAATAACACACTGCTGGAGAGTCTCAAAGGACGAAAGACACTTGTCATCGACAAGGAACTCGGTGTCTTTCGTCAAGAGGTCAGTCAACGGTCGGGCAATCTTGCTGAAATCATGAATGAATCTCCTATAAAAACCAACGTGCCCTAGAAATGACCGTAACTGCTTCAGATTGGACGGCGGTGTGAGTTTTCTAATGACATCGACCTTGGCCGGATCAACCTCCATGCCTCTGTTGGAGATGATGTGGCCAAGCACCGTCCCTTGAGTCACCATGAAGTGACTCTTCTCCCAAGACAGCACCAAGCGGGTAGCAATACATCGCTGGAGCACTCGGTCTAGGCAGTCAAGACAGGAATCGAATCCGTCGCCGTAAACCGAGAAGTCGTCCATGAAGACCTCCAAACACTCCCCTACCATGTCCGAAAATATCGACAGCATGCATCTCTGAAAAGTCGCAGGGGCGTTACATAGCCCGAATGGCATGCGTCGAAAGGCGTAAGTACCGAAGGGACAGGTAAAGGTGGTCTTCTCCTGATCCTCAGGAGCGATGGCCACTTGATTATAGCCCGAGTACCCATCCAGGAAGCAATAATGGCTCTTCCCTGCCAGTCTCTCTATGATCTGGTCAATAAAAGGCAAGGGGAAATGGTCCTTCTTGGTGGCCTGGTTGAGTCTCCTGTAGTCAACACAGACCCGCCAAGAGGTAGGTACTCGTGTAGCAATCTCCTCTCCCGACTCACTGATCACAGTCGTGATGCCCGTCTTCTTGGGCACCACATGCAAGGGGCTGACCCACTTGGAGTCGGAAATGGGATAAATAAAATCTGCACTCCACCATTTTGATATTTCCTTCATAACAACCTCTCTTAGGTTGGGGTTCAGTCGCCGCTGGAACTCACGCGACGGCTTTGCCCCTTCCTCAAGATAGATATGGTGGGAGCACAATGAGGGACTGATCCCATGGAGATCTGCTACGCTCCATCCAATTGCCTTGCGGTTCTTTTCAAGAACCTCCATCAGACGGGATTCTTGTTCTCCAGTCAGATCGGCAGAGATGATGACTGGGTACATCTCAGACTCTCCCGCAAGGAATCTATACTTCAGCGAAGTAGGGAGCGGCTTTAGTTCTGGACAACTGGGTGCGGGCAAATCTGGCTTCTGAAGAAGATGTGTGTATGCGGCCAATTCTGTCAAATTTGCCTGGGAGAATGATAAAGAACTCTCACAAACTGGATCGGGAGAAGGCGGGTCCTCTAAATTGTCTCTGATCTGTTCTGCCTCTACCTCCTCCTCATCTGTAGGCTCAGGTGGATCCAGATCTGGCATCTGATCATCACAATCTGCCCAATCAGATTCTGAATCCGAGGGATCTATCTCAGACTCGGTGGTATCAGTACCACCGGATGACAAGGTGGCATCAGTACCACCATCACTGGAAATCGTGTCGCGATCAAGGTCCGACTCTGCTGACTCAATAGTATCCTGAACCAAGGCTGTGCTCTCCAGACTATCCTCTACGGTCATCTCTGCATCAGCTGTATCTGAAAGTGAGAGGGTAGTCTGTGACTCAAGGTCTGCCCAAGCTGCCTCATCATCTGTGATCACAAAATCACAGTCCTGGTGGATGTCTGGCTCTGCGTCTGTCAGCTGCTCTGAATCTGTACTGCCATGTGAGCGGGATTTGGATCTGGCTCTGTGGTCCTTGACCGTCTCTATTTGTATACTCTCGCCTTGGACGCGAAAGTACACCTTCCCACTGTCATGGTCAGTCACTGCCTTGGCTGTGGCCAAGAATGGGCGACCGAGGATGATGGGGGAATCGGTCAACGAGTCAGGGGTCTCCATGTCCAGCACTACGAAGTCCACGGGGAATTGCAAACCCTGAATCGTGACGACAACGTCTCGCAACAACCCCTTTGGCCTCTTGACAGACCGATCAGCAAACTGAAGGTATGTCCTGCTCTGTCTAAGAGTGCCCAACTCTAAGTGGTCGAGAAGGGCTGCCGGAAGAAGGTTGATCGACGATCCGCTATCTAATAGAGTACGGTCGAACCTCTGCTCACTGATCTGACATCTGACATACGGGGCCCCTAAATCTGGCCTCTTAGTCGGCAGATGGTTCTGGATCGCGTAACACGTGGCTTTTGTCAGCACATGGATCTCTGCGGTCTTGTTCCTCTTCGTCCTCCTGACTGTGGTCCTATCTCTTAGGGATCGCTGAAGAAGAGGGATGTGCTGCAAAGCCTCATTGAGGGTCAGCTGGATGTGAAACCGGTCTATCATGCTCTGGCTGAACTCCTCCTGCTCTCTCTTTTTTGGGTCTTTTTCTTTTTTCTTCCCCTTCCCCAACTCAAGGGCTCTAGGAAAGGGGATCACAGGGTCCTTCTCAGATGAAGGACTAGGAATAGGCCTAGATGATTCGATGACTGGATCCTCACAAACATCATTCATCACCGTGGGATCAGAAGAAACTAAACCTCTTCCTTTATTCAAATCAGAGTTCCGAGATACATTCATGCGAGGAAAGACAACATTTCTACCAGAATAAATGTTGGTGGCCTCAGTACCACCTCTAGTTGGCTCTACAACTAGACGTCTTGCGGCCTCAGTACCGCTGGCTGGCTCGGCTCTGCTGGTGGCGTCAGTACCACCTCCTCGATGTGGTGAAACGGCGACCTCAGTATCGCCGGTGGAATCAGCATCTCGGGTGGCCTCAGTACCACCCTCATCATGATGTGCGGCTTCAGTACCGCTCTCCTCTTCCTCATCTGGCGCTCTAGATGGATCCTCGTGTTGTCGCTCAGATGAGGCGCCTCCTGCTGGTCTTCTACCGCTCCTAAGTGTGACAAAATCAGCATCAAATAAATCCGACGAGATAACATCAAATGAGTCACTAGAAGTGGTAGGCTCAGTGTGAACTACCTGCTCAGATTTCCTCTTCAAGTTATTCGGATTAGGCTCGATCTGTGCAGGGATGGCGGCCTTCCCTCTCATCAGGTCCCGCATCTCCTGGCGGAACTCGTCCATCTCCCGTCTAAATGTAGCCTGCTGCTCTGTGAAGAGGCGGGCTAGATCATCCATGGCGGGGCTCTCATGGGAGCCCGACGGGTTGCCTCTCTGGTAATGAGGCTGCTGGACCTGGTGCTGCTGTGGTTGAGAGGGGTAAGAGGATGGATGCTGCTGCTGGTGAGCCTGCTGCTCACGTCTCCAACTCTGTCCCTGCTGCTGATAGGGACGAGATACGAAGGAAGATGGCTGGTATGCTGGGTGCTGCTGGTGATCTCTCTGCTGGGAGTACTGCCCTCCCTGACCGGCTGGCTGCTGTTGGGACTGGTTACCCCCATTCCCCCACCTGAATCCGGGATGGTCTCGTCGGATTCCAGGTTGAGGCCGGTCATACCAAATCCCGTTGACATCCATCAACGGTTCCGCATCGTAAGGGGCTGGTGGGAGTACATCCAGAGGCTGATCCGGCTGATATACCACCATCTGTAAGTCTGGAGATGGTGGTGACTGGTAAGAGGGCTGCTGCTGCTGATACGGCTCCGCCTGTACAAGGTGAACTTGTCTAGGCTGCTGCAAGGAGCTGGAGCGCTGGGACGAGCTGCGGCTGCCACCGGAATCGCCTCGCGACTGAAGACGGGGCTGAGGAGCCGTCTGTGCCTCCTGAAGACACAAGAGCTGGGTCTTCATGTCGCTCAGAGTTTGTGCCATTTGCTCCATCTGAGTTATGCCCTGGCACTGCTTCTTCTCTATGATTTCCATGCGGTCCAACTTCTCGCTGATAATCCCCATGTCCGCAGCGGCCGACTCTGCCTGTGCGGCTGCAACTGTGGACGAACTGGATGGACCTGCATCAACCCGTGCTATCCGCTGGTACTGCACGGGTCCTGGCGGCTGCTGAGATCTCTGTGTGTACAACCGAGTCTGGGACATCACCATGTAATTCTCGGACATCTCCTCATAGATGGCCCAGACTTGGTTGTGGTCCTTGGCAAAGTAGGACCCGCCGCAAGAAGCATTCACCAGTCCCTGAAGTTCTGGCGTCAGCCCACTAAAGAAGCTCTGAACTAGGTTCGGCTTCGAAATGTCGTGGTGTGGGCATCTATCCAGAAGCTCTCTGAACCTCTCCCATGCCTCGTGAAATTGCTCGTTAGGGAGCATGGAGAAGTTGTTGATCAGGGCCCTCGCTGCATTCGTCCGCCCGAGTGGATAGTACTTGTTCAAGTACTCGGTACGGAGCTGATCCCAGGTGTATACAAACTTCCCTAGATGTTTCAGCCAGGCGGCTGCTCTATCTGCCAGTGAAAAAGGGAAGGCCATCATCCGAATCGTATCTTGGTCCACACGACGGTCGTGGACAGTGCTGCAGATCATCAGAAACTCCTGGAGATGGAGGTGGGGTTCCTCAGTGGCGAGTCCGTGAAAATGAGGAAGCATCTGCAGAGTGTTCGGAGGGAACTTGAAATCCCCCACGATAGCAGGTATCACCACCCACTGGTGCATCAGTGTAGATCCAGGGTTGTGAAGCTCCCGCATCGGTCTTGCTGCGGCGGCGGCTGCCTCTGCTGCGGCTGCTGCTGCTGCGGCTGCTGCCTCTGCATCAGCATCAGGGATGTCTTCCGGCTCGCTCGGCTCGTCTCGCTCTCTTCGGAGTCTCTCCAACTCCCTCCTCATCTCTATCATGAATGCCCCCTGATCGCGTAACTGTTGCTGAACTGTCTCTAGTGACGCGATCAGGGTGGAGTTAATCGCTCCCTGGTCTAAGACAAAATGTTCGGGCTGGCGATCGTCTGAACTACCGGCTCCAGCCATAGGGATGTCTGCAAAATCAGATGAGCCTAACTCAGGTTCTGTCAAATTAATTCGTCTTTCCTCGGGCTCATGTCTCTCAATAGCAGAAGAAAGGGGGTCGAGGGGGAACAGGGTGGATTCGAACTCGGGCCCGGAGAGCTGGTCTTGACTCTCACGGGCCAACCTAGATGATGGAGTAGATGCGCCTGAAAGCGGTGCAGCCAGAGGCTGCCTAAGAGATCGTCTACCCATCATCTTGATCTTGGCGAGTTGGGTGGATGGGATCTGGAGAAAATATGATCACAAAGCAAACCCCCGGTTCACCAACGCAACACAATCTGAAGACCGTGAAAGATCGGTCAATTTATCTTGTCAATTTTATTTGGTGAACATACAAGATATCAGAGCGATTACGTGACCTGCTGGGATACCCGATACTCTCTCAACCGACTGTCCCGCACAGAAGAGTCGGTAATCAGTCGAGATGAGCACCGGAGGGCTTTACCTAGTGTTCGGGTCACTCTCTCGCACAATCAAACCAAACAATGAGGGGGTTGCTCTCCCCAAGACAAATTTTTAATGTGAGTGTCTTTTAGGGTCAATAATGTTATCCAGTCCCAATTTTTTTGTTTTTCTTTTTAATTTTTTTCAAAATAAATACAAGCGGCCTAACGGTTTTTCAGATTCTCCTGATGATTAAGCCAAAAACAGAGGGAGAAGACGAAAAAGCCGATGCACGGAGAAATCAATGATGCATGCAGAGAAAGAAATGCGTACCTTGTCTCCAGCACTCTACATGCAAGTGATCCGCGCAGAATTTAAAGACAGAATAAAACTACCTAAATGGTGCAGCGGGAAAAACCGAATCCTAGATGAGCAACTTCTATTGATCGTGAAGAACAATAGTTAGCTAACCGAATCGAGTCCGGAGTCCGATCTTGGGAGTCACTCGGTGCCCGCCACAACGGGTCCTGCCAGCGCTGTATGTGACTCCTCACGGCACGTGGTCTCAAATCCAATTAAACTAACTTTTTCAGTGAATTTTATTAAGGTCCAATTACGTTCTATAGGAACAGATATTCTATTAGGTGTTGGGCCTTAAAAATCTACGTCACAATCAACAGAAATTCCTAAATCTAGGGGCTAAAACCGCGAGAAACACCGGAAAAGGCAGCTAGCTATAAAACCACGATAAAAGCCGCAAAAATCCAAATGGGTCCCCCGAGCACACCGGTGCTCGGCGAAACAGACCCGCTGAGTTACAAATGTCCACAAATGTCCAAAGTCTGAGTCCTAAATTATTACAAAAATTGTTCTCTCTCTCTCTGAATAGAAAATTCTTCTCCTCTCTCTCTCTTCCTGCTCTTCTTCCCGTGCGGGTCCTTAAAAAGTGTACTCCAAGTCCTCCACGCAGTTCCTCGCACAAAAATAGAAAGAGAGAGTGTCAGAAAACAATTATAATGTAGAGAGACAAAAATAGAAGAATGAAATCTGACTACAAAGCCGTGCTCCCCGGCAACGGCGCCATTCTGATTACACGAAAATGCGATCGAGGTAAAGGTAAAGAAAATGGTCGTTGCGACCTCAGTCACTCAGCACGTGTCAATCAAGAAAATGAACCACAAATGCAGATAAATCAATCAAAACACAAAATAGAAGTGGTCCTGCTATAGGATTAACCTGGTATAGCTCCCAGGGTCGAACACAAGGAGCACAGATTGGCCTTGCGGCCTACGATGTAGTCAGGAATCCAAGGAAATCCTTTTTTATGGTTTTTATTTGTTTTTATATTTTTTTTAGATTTTTTTAATGATGAGAAAGTGAGAGAATGTAAATACAAGGGGACTTCAACAATTTATTAAACACACAAAAAATGATGCAAAAATTCCAGAAAATTGGTTTTTAGGTTTTTTTAAGTTTTTTACTGTTTTTGGTGAATTTTTGGAATTTTTCTAATGGATAAAATATTTATTAAAAATCAAACAATGCGACAAAAATAGGGTACTGTCCAGCAAGGCTTAAGACCCAAAAATAAAATAATTTTGGATCTCAAAAAGCCCTAAAGGTAATTTTCCTATAAACTATGAAGAATAAGGAAAATTTAGGCACCCTAATTATTGTTTTTGGATTTTTAATTTATTTATTACAATTTTTATGAGTTTTTAGGGGTTTTTCAATTTTTAGGGTTTTTAAGTGATGAACAATAGCCAAAATTGGCTAGAAAATCAAACAACAAGCAATAAACAGTACCTAATTTTTTTAGAATTTTTAGTGGAGTTTTTAGATTTTTTTGGTATTTTTAAAGTCAAACAGTAGCAAAAATATGGGTTTTTGAATTTTTAAAAATAATAAATGAAATCAAAAATGTCCCCAAAAATCATAGAAATTCCTACACCATGGCAGGAGCCATGTGTCAAAATTTCATTGGATTTGGAGGTCGTTTGATATTTTATTCAAAAATAAAGGTGGGGCACTGTGCACAGGGACCTAAGTGCAAATACCCAAAGGTTCTGGGGTCCTGGTGCAAAATACCCAAGAAGTCACGTGCCAAGCACGTGCCTGGGGCACACAGGGACCAAATGGTAATAAAAATAAGTTCCGAGGGCTTATTGGTAACAAGTACCAAAAGTTTAGGGACTTATATGCAAATAACCCAAAATAATTCGCACATGTGCAAAATCAATGCTCACAGGGGCATAAATGCAATTTCACAAAAAGATTCATTCATTGCATAACATTCCAGAACTACAGGGCTTCTTATGCAAATAACCCAACAAAACACGTGACGAAGCACGTGGGTCTCTACTGGCAGGGGTATAAATGCAATTAAAATTAAGCGCGAGGTTCTTGATGCAAATAACCCTTCGTAAAAAAGTTTCTAAAATTAATTACAGTACTAAAAAGGAAATGACAAACTACGAGGGGGCCCTATGATATTTACCCCTTTATTAATGAAGCGTTGGATGCGCGCCACGTGTAGATCGAACGGCTGCAGAGGGTGGGCGCTCCAGATGGCGTCTCCTCTGATCGGACGGTGGAAGCAGCTCCTCGATCGGACGGCCAAGATCTGATCTGGAGCGGTGAGGCTGATCTGACGGCGATGGAGGGTCCTCGAAGAACAGGTGGCCGGCGAACTTCGCCGGCCTCGTGAAGGTGCCTCCGGTCTCTTCTGCTGCGCCTGAAGGTCGGAGAAGCTCCGGCGTGAAGTTGCGCAGCTGCTGCGGGTCTCCGATGGTCAAACCAAGCTCCGAGGAGCTCGAGCAAGGCCGGCGGAGAAGAAGCTCCTGGCTTGAAGTTGGGAAGCCTCAGACGCCTCCCCTTGGACCTGCAAAATAGTCAAGACGCTTCGCGGGTTGAGGGCAAAGTGCCTCGACCCGGTTAGGTGGCGTGAAGGTGGCGTGTGAGTCGAAATGGCGAGCTCCGGCGAGGGTGGTCGGCGGTGGAGCTCGATTCCCAGATCCTGTGCGATCTGGGTTGAGTGAAGGTACGTAGAAGGTGCGTGAGGGTACGGTGGAGATGATGGTAGTGTCGGAATGGAAGATGGGTGATCGGAGTGGACGGAATCGAAGAAATGCGGCGGAGATAAGATTTGGGCGAAATCGAAAATTACGCTAAATAGAAGATCTAATCGACTACCTGATGGATGCAGTAGACTGTGCTGGAGCGTGGCTATCTCCGGGTCGTAGCTTCGAAGGGCGTCAAGGCCTGAAGCTCGATGCTCAACGCCGGCGGCGGAGCAAGGACGGCGAAGTACGCCGGATCGATGGTATCGCTTCCTCACCTCACTGCAACAAGGGCTGACGCTTGCCGTCACTCTCGCGAAGCCGATGGAGGTCACTGGGGAGAAAGAGAAGGGCCAAAGATACGGCGCGGAGGCGGCGGAGATGATGGTTATATAGAGTGACAGGGGCGCTTAGGGTTGAGGCTCGACAGCAATGGAAAGCATGGATTTGATGGCGAAGGATCCGGCGAGGGAGAGGGATGAACGGCGAAGAATCCGGGCGCGGGGGATGCGTGGGAGACAGCCTGGAGTCGCGTGGGAAATTCGGCGAAGGTGTTGCGGCGCGCGACTTCCAGAAAAGGAAGGAGGTCGCGGGGGAGTTGACCGGGGTCAACATTCCCCCGTGGACCAATCAGGAGCGGCCACGTGTGCTTGGTTTTTATTTATTTATTTTAAGGCAGAAATAGGTCGAATTAAATAAAACTCAAAACATGAAATATTTTTCTTTTATTTTTTTCTATTTTTTGGTGATTTTTAATTAATTTTTGGAAATAAAAATAGGGTAGCTATATATATAGGTATATGTACACTACATGGATTTTTATTTTTGATTTTTTTATTTGTTATTTTTATGTGTTTTTATGCTCATTTTGTATTTTATTTATTTACAAGATAAAATGAGGAATAAAAGAATATTTTTATTTTATTTTTATCACTTATATACAAGGGTGAAATAAATAAATGAGTACATTTATATACATGGTATTTATACAATGTATTTTTGTATTTTCAATTTTGTAATTTTTATTTGATTTTTGTTTTGTTTCTTGTTATTTTATATATTTACAAAATGTAACATAGAATACTTACAAAAAGTTTAGAAAATAAATGAATTTATTTACAAGGTTAAATAAATACAAGGGTGATGGTCTATGTACATGGTGAAGGAAGGGTATTTTTGACTTTTTGATTTTTATCTTTTTATTTTGTTTTTGATATTTTTTTAAATATACACACAATATGTACAAACATCTTTTTGGGTGAGGAAAATATAAAGTTTTATTTATTTACAAATATATACACATGAGCTCCTATCTCCCTCTACTTTGGCTTTTATGCGGTCAGGCCCATGCTGAGCCCTCCCTTGGGTTAGGTTGCTCAATATTTATTCTAAATATTTCCCTCTTTTTCTTTTTGCTCTTTATTCTTTTATTTTGTGCACAAAAACATGCTAATTATAGGTTTTTACACAATGCATGCTTTTGGTATTTATTTGTATTTACACATATCTACATGTATTTGCAAAGGTTTTTGTAGCTAAAATAGAAGAATAAAGAGTGATGAATGGGTATTCATCAGTAGCATCGGGTATCCTAACAGGTCACGTAAGCGCTCTGATATTTTGTGTGTTCACCAAATAAAATTGACAAGATAAATTGACCGATCTTTCACGGTCTTCAGATTGTGTTGCGTTGGTGAACCGGGGGTTTGCTTTGCGATCATATTTTCTCCAGATCCCATCCGCCCAACTCGCCAAGATCAAGATGATGGGTAGACGATCTCTTAGGCAGCCTCTGGCTGCACCGCTTTCAAGCGCGTCTACTCCATCATCTAGGTTGGCCCGTGAGAGTCGAGACCAGCGCTCCGGGCCCGAGTTCGATTCCACCCTGTTCCCCCTCGATCCCCTTTCTTCTGCTACTGAGAGACATGAGCCCGAGGAAAGACGAATTAATTTGACAGAACCTGAGTTGGGCTCATCTGATTTTGCAGACGTCCCTATGGCCGGAGCCGGCAGTTCAGACGATCGCCAGCCCGAACATTTTGTCTTAGACCAGGGAGCGATTAACTCCACCCTGATCGCATCATTAGAGACGGTTCAGCAACAGTTACGCGATCAGGGGGCATTCATGATAGAAATGAGGAGGGAGTTGGAGAGACTCCGAAGAGAGCGAGACGAGCCGAGCGAGCCTGAGGACATTCCTGACGCTGATGCAGAGGCAGCAGCCGCAGCAGCAGCTGCCGCAGCAGCAGCAGCCGCCGCCGCAGCAAGACCGATGCGGGAGCTACACAACCCCGGATCTACACTGATGCACCAGTGGGTGGTGATACCTGCTATCGTGGGGGATTTCAAGTTCCCTCCGAACACCCTGCAGATGCTTCCTCATTTTCACGGACTCGCCACTGAGGAACCCCACCTCCATCTCCAGGAGTTTTTGATGATCTGTAGCACTGTCCACGACCGTCGTGTGGACCAAGATACGATTCGGATGATGGCCTTCCCTTTTTCACTGGCAGATAGAGCAGCCGCCTGGCTGAAACATCTAGGGAAGTTTGTTTACACCTGGGAGCAGCTCCGCACCGAGTACTTGAACAAGTACTATCCACTCGGGCGGACGAATGCAGCGAGGGCCCTGATCAACAACTTCTCCATGCTCCCTAACGAGCAATTTCACGAAGCATGGGAGAGGTTCAGAGAGCTTCTGGATAGATGCCCACACCACGACATTTCGAAGCCGAACCTAGTTCAGAGCTTCTTTAGTGGGCTGACGCCAGAGCTTCAGGGTCTGGTGAATGCTTCTTGCGGCGGGTCCTACTTTGCCAAGGACCACAACCAAGTCTGGGCCATCTATGAGGAGATGTCCGAAAATTACATGGTGATGTCCCAGACTCGGTTGTACACACAGAGATCTCAGCAGCCGCCAGGACCTGTGCAGTATCAGCGGATAGCACGAGTTGATGCAGGTCCTTCCAGTTCGTCCACAGTTGCAGCTGCACAGGCAGAGTCGGCCGCTGCGGACATGGGGATTATCAGCGAGAAGTTGGACCGCATGGAAATCATAGAGAAGAAGCAGTGCCAGGGCATAACTCAGATGGAGCAGATGGCACAAACTCTGAGCGACTTGAAGACCCATCTCTTGTGCCTTCAAGAGGCACAGGCGGCTTCTCAGCCCCGTCTTCAGTCGCGAGGCGATTCCGGTGGCAGCCGCAGCTCGTCCCAGCGCTCCAGCTCCTTGCAGCAGCCTAGACAAGTTCACCTTGTGCAGGCGGAGCCGTACCAGCAGCAGCAGCCCTCTTACCAGTCACCACCATCTCCAGACTTACAGATGGTGGTATACCAGCCGGATCAGCCTCTGGATGTACTCCCACCAGCCCCTTACGATGCGGAACCGTTGATGGAAGTCAACGGGATTTGGTATGACCGTCCTCAGCCTGGAATCCGACGAGACCATCCCGGATTCAGGTGGGGGAATGGGGGTAACCAGTCCCAACAGCAGCCAGCCGGTCAGGGAGGGCAGTACTCCCAGCAGAGAGATCACCAGCAGCCCCCAGCATACCAGCCATCATCCTTCGTACCTCGTCCCTACCAGCAGCAGGGACAGAGTTGGAGACGTGAGCAGCAGGCTCACCAGCAGCAGCATCATTCCTCTTACCCCTCTCAGCCGCAGCAACACCAGGTCCAGCAGCCTCATTACCAGAGAGGCAACCCGTCGGGCTCCCATGAGAGCCCCGCCATGGATGATCTAGCCCGCCTCTTCACAGAGCAGCAGGCTACATTTAGACGGGAGATGGACGAGTTCCGCCAGGAGATGCGGGACCTGATGAGAGGGAAGGCCGCCATCCCTGCACAGATCGAGCCTAATCCGAATAACTTGAAGAGGAAATCTGAGCAGGTAGTTCACACTGAGCCTACCACTCCTAGTAACTCATTTGATGATATATCATCGGATATATTTGATGCTGATTTTGTTACACTTAGGAGCGGTAGAAGACCAGCAGGCGGCGCCTCATCTGAGCGACAACACGAGGATCCATCTAGAGCGCCAGATGAGGAAGAGGAGAGCGGTACTGAAGCCGCACATCATGATGACGGTGGTACTGATGCCACCCGAGATGCTGATTCCACCGGCGGTACTGAGGCCGCCATTTCACCACATCGAGGAGGTGGTACTGACGCCACCAGCAGAACCGAGCCAGCCCGCGGTACTGAGGCCGCAAGACGTCTAGATGTAGAGCCAGCTAGAGGTGGTACTGAGGCCACCAACATCTATTCTGATAGGAATGTTGTCTTTCCTCGTATGAATGTATCTCAGAACTCTGATTTGAATAAAGGAAAAGGTTTAGTTTCTTCTGATCCCACTGTGGTGAATGATGTTTGTGAGGATCCGGTCATCGAACCGTCTAGGCCTATTCCTAGTCCTTCATCTGAGAAGGACCCTGTGATCCCCTTTCCTAGAGCCCTTGAATTGGGGAAGGGGAAGAAAAAAGAAAAAGATCCAAAAAAGAGAGAGCAGGAGGAGTTCAGCCAGGGCATGATAGACCGATTTCACATCCAGCTGACCCTCAATGAGGCTTTGCAGCACATCCCTCTTTTTCAGCGGTCCTTGAGAGACAGGACCACCGTCAGGAGGAAGAAGAGGAGTAAAACCGCAGAGATCCATGTGCTGACCAAAGCCACGTGTTACGCGATCCAGAACCATCTGCCGACTAAGAGGCCAGATTTAGGGGCCCCGTATGTCAGATGCCAGATTAGTGAGCAAAGGTTCAACCGCACTCTATTAGATAGCGGATCGTCGATCAACCTTCTTCCGGCAGCCCTTCTAGACCACTTAGAGTTGGGCACTCTTAGACAGAGCAGGACATACCTTCAGTTTGCTGATCGGTCTGTCAAGAGGCCAAAGGGGTTGTTGCGAGACGTTGTCGTCACGATTCAGGGTTTGCAATTCCCCGTGGATTTTGTCGTACTGGACATGGAGACCCCTGACTCGTTGACCGATTCCCCCATCATCCTCGGTCGCCCGTTCTTGGCCACAGCCAAGGCAGTGACTGACCATGACAGTGGGAAGGTATTCTTTCGCGTCCAGGGCGAGAGTATACAAATAGAGACGGTTAAGGACCACAGAGCCAGAGATAGATCCCGCTCACATGGCAGTACAGATTCAGAGCAGCTGACAGACGCAGAGCCAGACATCCACCAGGACTGTGATTTTGTGATCACAGATGATGAGGCAATTTGGGCAGATCCTGCAGCACAGACCCTCCTCTCATACTCAGATACAGCTGATGCAGAGATGATAGCAGAGGATAGTCTGGAGAGCACAACCCTGGTTCAGGATACTATTGAGTCAGCAGAGTCGGACCTTGATCGCGACACGATTTCCAGTGATGGTGGTGCTGATGCCACCTTGTTCTCCGGTGGTACTGATGCCACCGAGTCTGATATAGATCCCTCGGATTCAGAATCTGATTGGGCAGATTGTGATGATCAGATGCCAGATCTGGATCCACCTGAGCCTATAGATGAGGAGGAGGTAGAGGCAGAACAGATCAGAGACAATGTAGAGGACCCGCCTTCTCCCGATCCAGTTTGTGAGAGTTCTTTATCATTTTCCCAGGCAAATTTGGCAGAATTGTCCGCATACACACATCTTCTTCAGAAGCCGGATTTGCCAGCACCCAGCTGTCCAGAGCTAAAGCCGCTCCCTACTTCGTTGAAGTATAGATTCCTTGCGGGAGAATCTGAGATGTACCCAGTCATCATCTCTGCCGATCTGACTGGAGAACAAGAATCCCGTCTGATGGAGGTTCTTGAAAAGAACCGCAAGGCAATTGGATGGAGCGTAGCAGATCTCCATGGGATTAGTCCCTCGTTGTGCTCCCACCATATCTATCTCGAGGAAGGGGCGAAGCCGTCGCGTGAGTTCCAGCGGCGACTGAACCCCAACCTAAGAGAGGTTGTTATGAAGGAAATATCAAAATGGTGGAGTGCAGATTTTATTTATCCCATTTCCGACTCCAAGTGGGTTAGCCCCTTGCATGTGGTGCCCAAGAAGACGGGCATCACGACTGTGATCAGTGAGTCGGGAGAGGAGATCGCTACACGAGTACCCACCTCTTGGCGGGTCTGTGTTGACTACAGAAAACTCAACCAGGCCACCAAGAAGGACCATTTCCCCCTGCCTTTTATTGATCAGATCATTGAGAGACTGGCAGGGAAGAGCCATTATTGCTTCCTGGATGGGTACTCGGGCTACAACCAGGTGGCCATCGCTCCTGAGGATCAGGAGAAGACCACCTTTACCTGTCCCTTCGGTACTTACGCCTTTCGACGCATGCCATTCGGGCTATGTAACGCCCCTGCGACTTTTCAGAGATGCATGCTGTCGATATTTTCGGACATGGTAGGGGAGTGTTTGGAGGTCTTCATGGACGACTTCTCGGTTTACGGCGACGGATTCGATTCCTGTCTTGACTGCCTAGACCGAGTGCTCCAGCGATGTATTGCTACCCGCTTGGTTCTGTCTTGGGAGAAGAGTCACTTCATGGTGACTCAAGGGACGGTGCTTGGCCACATCATCTCCAACAGAGGCATGGAGGTTGATCCGGCCAAGGTCGATGTCATTAGGAAACTCACACCGCCGTCCAATCTGAAGTAGTTACGGTCATTTCTGGGGCACGCTGATTTTTATAGGAGATTCATTCATGATTTCAGCAAGATTGCCCGACCGTTGACTGACCTCTTGACGAAAGACACCGAGTTCCTTGTCGATGACAAATGTCTTTCGTCCTTTGAGACTCTCCAGCAGTGTGTTATTGAGGCTCCTGTCCTTCAGCCGCCTGATTGGTCTCTCCCATTCGAGATCATGACGGACGCCTCCGATTTTGCTGTAGGGGCAGTGCTAGGACAAAGGAGGGATGGAGTACCATTTGCCATACACTATGCTAGCCGCACATTGGATTCCGCCCAGCGGAATTATACAGTCACAGAAAAGGAGATGTTAGCAGTAGTGTTTGCCCTAGATAAATTCAGATCGTATATCATTGGATCTAGAGTGACTTTGTATACTGACCACACCGCCATCAGGTACCTCATGTCAAAGAAGGATGCCAAGGCCAGACTTACTAGATGGATCCTTCTACTCCAGGAGTTCGACATTGAGATCAAGGATAAGCCTGGAGTCAAGAATGTGGTGGCGGATCATTTATCCCGATTAGAGCCGCCTGAGGATTCTGAGCAGATTGATCCCATTTGTGATACCTTCCCAGATGAGGCGATCCTTGCTATCGCCTCACTCCCGTGGTACGCTGATATTGTGAACTTTCTCGTTGCTGGGAAAGTTCCACAAGACTGGCCCAAGCAGAGGATTGAGACCTTCCTTGCGAAGGCCAAGTCCTACCACTGGGAGGATCCCATCCTTTACCACGAAGGAGGGGATAGCATCTGGCGTCGGTGTATTCCTCAGGAGGAGCATCATAGTGTCCTCACTTACTGCCACAAGCTTGAGGCAGGGGGACATCATTCTGGGAGGAGAACGGCACAGAAAGTGCTCCAATCCGGTTTGTGGTGGCCTACCCTCTTCAAGGACTCAGATGAGTTCGTGAAGAGGTGTACTGACTGTCAGAGGATGGGCACTTGTGGACAGCGTGATATGATGCCGATGCAGCCCATTCACTTCTGTGAGGTTTTTGACGCATGGGGCATCGATTTCATGGGTCCGTTCCCTAAGAGTCAGGGATTTGAGTACATTCTGTTGGCCGTAGATTATGTTAGTCGTTGGGTTGAGGCTATCCCCGCCCGAGCCGCAGATGCGAAGACAGTTTGCAGATTTTTGAAGAAGCACATCATCATGCGGTTCGGGGTTCCACGAGTTCTGATTTCTGATGGGGGGTCTCATTTCGTCAACGACCAGGTAAAGGCCCTTGCTAGCGAGTTCAGTATAGACCATCGTGTTGCCACACCATACCATCCACAGACAAATGGTCTAGCTGAGGTGTCGAATAGGGAGATCAAGAATATTTTGCAGAAAGTCGTCCGCCCTGACCGAAAGAATTGGTCACAGCTTTTGGACTCGGTCTTATGGGCATACAGGACGTCTTTCAAGACTCCATTGGGTACATCTCCCTTTCGCCTCGTGTATGGCAAGCCCTGTCACCTACCAGTTGAGCTGAGGCACAAGTCACTCTGGGCAGTTACAGACATATTGATGGATCCAGATGGTATAGGAGACCAGAGGAGGGCAGAGTTAGCCGCCTTGGAAGAGCTTAGAGATGCAGCTTTCTCAAACAGCCTACATTATAAGGAGAAAGTCAAAGAGTGGCATGATTCTCATATCAGCCACAAGCATTTTGAGATTGGACAGAAAGTATGGCTGTTTGACGCAAGGCTACGATTATTTCCAGGGAAGCTACAGAGCAAATGGAAAGGACCCTATTTGGTCAGAAAGGTACACGATAACGGTAGCATTGATATATCTGAGTTATCTTCTGAGAGTACCTTCCGAGTGAACGGCCAGCGGCTCAAACCATTTCTAGATCATGAGCCGCGGGACGTTATTATTGCCGCTATTCATTTTGCGTGAGATGTGGTCTTTTGACTCACATCTTTTACATCTCACGCCTGATTTTCACTGTTCCTCCGCCTGTATAGATCCAGTTGTCTATATCATTCTATTCTTTAGTCCCACATCCCATCTCTCATCTTATGATTATGCTATACTTAGGGTGTACTTTACCCTAAGTATAGGGGGGATGTCGGACCTGTGAGTATTCTTTTCATTCTTTCTGCTCTTGTTTTTGCTGCCTATACTTAGGGATATTTTACCCTAAGTATAGGGGGGGCAGATTCTGTATATTCATCACTCGGCTTTCCCTTCATGTACAGCTTTCTATACTTAGGATTAGTTAATCCTAAGTATAGGGGGAGACCACCGAGTTCCTCTCATTTTATTCATTTATTCGTTCCTGTACTTAGCCATTCCTCTTCACTTCCCTTTTACTAAGCACGAGTTATGTCTTCTTCATCGCTCTTGATCACTCTGAGGACATCGTTCGAGCTAAGTATAGGGGGGGTGTGTATATATTTCATATATACTTTAGCCATAACTCGTACTTTGTGTGAGTGTGTTAATAAATAAAATGGCTAAAAATCACAAATTTTTAAAATTTTTCATGTACATAAACCTCTTTTATTCTTGCACATACATAGCTAGTGTACAAAGTATTTTTGTAAAAATGATTTCAAAAATCTTTTGTGTGAAGCTTGTGTAAATATTTTGTATCAAAATTATGTATATAGTACAAAATTTTTCCAAAATGTTTTGAAAATCAAAAGTTTGCAAAAATCTTGTGTAAATGTTTGTAAATATCTTTTTGCAAAACTTGCACCTCATGCATCATTCATGATTTCAAGACATTTTTCAAAAATTTTTGCATGATTGTAAAATATTTGTAAATAGCATCTTGTGTACATATATGTATATAGTTTTTCCTGGATGAGAGTTGACATTTAAACTAAGCCTGGAATTAAATTGAGAAATGGAGCTTGAATAAGATCTTAATCCACTTAACTTCAAGAGGAACCTTGTAGGACTTAGGGTTAAGGCTTTTCAGGTCCATAAGGACTTAATTCTTTGAGTTCACTAGGCTATGAGCATATGTCATCTTGATGAGCCTAAGTAGAGCACTTAACAACACACGCATGACTCTCAGAGACAATGGCTTCACTTGCACCTGCACTTTACACATGGCTCTCCACGGATGAGGTGGTGAGGAGGCAGTTTCCTTTGGCTTGGAGTAGCATATGAGGGTAGTACTTCTAGGCGGAACCTCTCTTCTTCTTATAGTGAAGGAAGTGCACCTCAACTTGGTCTAGAGGTGTTGAAAGCTAAAGACAGAAGCTGTGGGTTGCAATAAAGCTTCAAAAGAGGGATAGTCTACTGGCTCAAGGGGAAATTTCTTATATGCTGCACCATGTAGATATGTTGTACAGAAGTTCTTGAAAAAAAAAATGCAAAAATGCAAAAAGAACTCCAAAAAAGTGGTGGGTCGGATTGAAAATTTAATAACCCCACCGGAGTATAAAGCAAAAGCTTATGGTATCCATGTTACATCTCATGAAGCTTGCAGCGGGAGACTTAGCTACACTGGCTAAGCTTCCAAAACTCTATACTTCTACCCCCTCTCCTTGAGCCGGTTGCACTTGAACTTAGAAGGGAATACCCCGCTTCTCGAGGAAAGAGTTGCTAGACTGAGGCATTAGAGTTACCAGGTTGAGGGAGGTTGTTTCTTTGTTACTTCTGAGGTGGGGAGCCACATATCACCTACACCGCAAGGAAAAGATTCATGGTCATTAGAGTTTGTGTATGTAGACTTGTTCTGATCTGGTTTATTGAGGAGTCTTGCCCATAGATTGGTGGAACTTGGAGGCTGTTGAGTTTTAAGCTTAAGTCCCAATAAGGTTCCGACACATTAATAATCCAAAGATCTGATCGAGCTCCATATTTCAATTTAATGAAGGAAAATTTAATAAGTCAACCTTGATCCATGTACATCTTCTTTTTCTTTTTCTTTTTCTTTCTTTTTCACTTCTTTTTCAAATAAGTGTTTGCTAAGGGACTAGCAAAGTTAAGCATAGGGGGGTGATGAATACCCATTCATCACTCTTTATTCTTCTATTTTAGCTACAAAAACCTTTGCAAATACATGTAGATATGTGTAAATACAAATAATTACCAAAAGCATGCATTGTGTAAAAACCTATAATTAGCATGTTTTTGTGCACAAAATAAAAGAATAAAGAACAAAAAGAAAAAGAGGGAAATATTTAGAATAAATATTGAGCAACCTAACCCAAGGGAGGGCTCAGCATGGGCCTGACCGCATAAAAGCCAAAGTAGAGGGAGATAGGAGCTCATGTGTATATATTTTTGTAAATAAATAAAACTATATATTTTCCTCACCCAAAAATATGTAGTAAATATTTGTATATATTTTGTAAAAAGTGATTAAAAATAAAATAAAAATCAAAAATTCAAAAATACCCTTTTACCATTTACATAAACCACACCAATGTATTTATTTAACCTTGTAAATAAATTCAATTATTTTCTAAACTTTTTGTAAATATTCTATGTTACATATTGTAAATATATAAAATAACAAGAAACAAAACAAAAATCAAATAAAAATTACAAAATTGAAAATACAAAAATACATTGTATAAATACCATGTATATAAATGTATTCAACCATTTATTTCACCCTTGTATATAAGTGATAAAAATAAAATAAAAATATTCTTTTATTCCTCATTTTTTCTTGTAAATAAATAAAATACAAAATGAGCATAAAAATACATAAAAATAACAAATAAAAAATCAAAAATAAAAACTCCATATAGTGTACATATACCTATATATATAGCTACCCCATTTTTTATTCCCAAAAATTAATTAAAAATCACCAAAAAATAGAAAAAAATAAAAGAAAAATATTTCATGTTTTGAGTTTTCTTTAATTCGGCCTATTTCTACCCTAAAATAAATAAACAAAAATCGAGCACACGTGGCCGCTCCTGATTGGTCCACGGGGGATTGTTGACCCCGGTCAACTCCCCCGCGGACTCCTTCCTTTTCTGGAAGACGCGCGCCGCCCCGCCTTCTCCGATTTTCCCACGCGTCTCCAGGCTGTCTTCCACGCATATCCCATGCCCGGATTCTTCGCCGCCGCTGCTCCGCCACCAGCGTCGAGCATCGAGCCTCGGGCCGAGACGACCCTCGAGGCTACGACCAAGAGCACCCCCTGCTCTTCCCCAGTCTCTCCGACCACCCAGGTAGACTCCTTAGGCCGTAGGTTAGCTTAGATTTCAATTTTTAGTTTACTGTTCGCGTAGCTCCGCCGCCGTCGCCAGCCACCTCCGATAACCCATCTTTCATTCCGACACCGCCATCATCTCCGCCAGACCTCTCCGCACCTTCTTCACCCCTCCACACAACCCAGATCGCACAGGATCTGGGAATCGAGCTCCACCGCCGACCACCTTCGCCGGAGCTCGCCATTCCGACGCACAGACCACCTTCACGCCGCCTAACCGGGTCGAGGCACTTTGCCCTCGACCCGCGAGTCTTCTGGTTCGCTTTTCAGGTCGAAACGAGGGCGTCTGAGGCCCTTCGCCATCCAGCCAGGAGACCCAGCTCCGCCGGCCTTGCTCGAGCTCCTCGGAGCTTGGTTTGCCCGTCGGAGACCACCAGCAGACGCGGGAGCCTTCCGCGATTCTTCTCCGACCTTCAGGAGGCTCACCGGAGGACCCTAGCGCACGCACGAGCCCGGCGAGTCTCGTCGGGGACCTGTTCTTCGAGGACCCTCCATCGCCGTCCGATCGCCCTCATCGCTCCAGATCAGATCTTGGCCGTCCGATCGAGGAGTAGCTTCCACCGTCCGATCCGAGGAGACACCATCTGGAGCGCCCACCATCTGCAGCCGTCCGATCTACACGTGGCGCGCATCCAACGATTCCGCTTAATAAAGGGTAATTTACCCTTAGGCCCTTGTCTTTTCTTTATTTCGTTTCAGTCCTGTAAGTTGTCGAGTCAGTTATTTAGTTTTGGGATAATTTGCATGTGGGACCCTGCTATTTATTTTATTTGCATTTATACCCCTGCCAGTTGTGATCCACGTGCCTCGTCACGTGTTATGTTGGGATATTTGCATAAGACCCCTGGTAGTTCTGGATGTTATTCATTGAATAAAATATTTTGTTTATTTGCAATTATACCCCTGTGAGCATTGTTTTTGCACATGCGCGTTTTATTTTGGGTAAATTGCAATTGGACCCCCTGGACTTTTGATACGAGTTATCAATAGGTCCTTGGGACTTATTTTTATTACATTTGGGTCCTTGAGTGCCCCAGGCACGTACTTGGCACGTGTTTTGCTGGGTATTTTGCACCAGACCCCCAGAACTTTTGGGTATTTGCACTTAGGTCCCTGTGCACAGTGCCCCACCTTTATTTTTGAATAAAATATCAAACGACCTCCAAATCCAATGAGATTTTGACACATGGCTCCTGCCATGGTGTAGGAATTTCTATGATTTTTGAGGACATTTTTGATTTCATTTATTATTTTTAAAAATTCAAAAACCCCTATTTTTGCTACTGTTTGACTTTAAAAATACCAAAAAAATCTAAAAACTCCACCAAAAATTCTAAAAAAATTAGGACTTGTAGTTTATTTGTTGTTTGATTTTCTAGCCAATTTTGGCTACTTTTCATCACTTAAAAACCCTAAAAATTGAAAAACCCCTCAAAACTCATAGAAATTATAACAAATAAATTAAAAATCCAAAAATAATAATTAGGGTGCCTAAATTTTCCTTATTCTTCCTAGATTATAGGAAAATTACCTTTAGGCTTTTTGAGTTCCAAGAGTATTTTATTTTTGGGTCTTAAGCCTTGCTGGACAGTACCCTCTGTTTTTCGCATTGTTTGATTTTTAATAAATAATTTACCTATTAGAAAAATTCCAAAAATTCACCAAAAACAGTAAAAAACTTAAAAAACATAAAAACCATTTTTCCTTAATTTTTGCATTATTTTTGGAGTGTTTTATAAATTGTTGAAGTTGCCTTGCATTCATTTTATTTCATCTTCTCATCATTTAAAAAAAATCTAAAAAAATATAAAAACAAACAAAAACCAATAAAAAAGGTATTTTCTTGGATTTCTGACTACATCGTAGGCCGCAAGGCCAATCTGTGCTCCTTGTGTTCGACCCTGGGAGCTATACCAGGTTAATCCTATAGCTAGACCGCTCTATTTTGTGCTTGCTTGATTTTATCTTTGTGAGTGGTTGATTTCTTCTTGATTGACTTAGTTGAGTGATAGAGGTCACAACGACCTCATTTTCTGTACCTTTACCTCTGTCATTTGGCCGGTCATCAGAGGTCGACGATTTGTGGATCAATTCGGCTGTTGAGATGCCAAAAGGATTTTTATTTTTGTTAACTTGTAAAAAAAGTTTACATTTCTAGCGGTTCCCATTTGGGTTCTCGTTCGTGTAAGTGAATAATAAAAAGAGTCTCCGTGTGTTGTGTGGTTGCTTGACGTAGGATAGAACCTGCACTCGCGGCTCTTATAGATTCCTAAGACTGTTTGTGCTCGTAATATCTAGGACCACACTTCACCATTAAAAGACGTACTTAGACCGCAAATCTTAGCCAAATTTAACTTGTTCTTCACTCACTAATAGAGTTGCCTATCTAGGAGCGGCTTTTCATCGATTGCATTCCATTTAGTGTAAAAATTTCAATTCAGTATTCCAACCTGCATTGTAGAGAGCTGGAGGCACTATAAGTCTTCTTACTCATGCATTCATCATCGTTTTCTCAATCGCATCAGCTTTTTCCGATTCTCTCTCTCAGTTTTTCTAACCTAGGATAAAGGAATTAGGACTAGACAGTAGATGTGATTGCTTGTGTGGATTAATTACAGTGACAACTAATCTCTAAAATCGGGACTGCTAATTGAATTGGACCAAAAAAATAATTGAAATTAACCTTTGTTTGCGGGAGAGTAACCCCGACCTTGATTTTAGGCTGAGTGAGGGTACAGAATGTGTGTACACACCCTAAGGCAGAGCCAAAATCCCCGCCTTCCATATCGCGTACCCCGATCCGAGCAAATATCACATGCTGAATTATGGGTTCAACTAACCAGTGCCAAGTAGCCTCCGCCTGCTCCGGTAGGTAGATAGGGGTGAAATTGCGGTGCACCACGACAAGTTGCTAGTAGCTTCCGCCTGTTCCAACAGGTAGATATGGGCGAAGTTAAAGCCTTGTCAGCCTCCTCCTACTTCGGTAGGTAGATAAGGGCAGGTCCTTGAATTCTCAGCTAGGGATAGGAGCAAAGAAAGGAAGGGCGTTGGTATCTTAGGCGACAGGTTAAACAGGGGAGATGCATCCAGCTTTGAGCCGACTTCCCTATAGGTCGCGTAACCCTTGCTATTCATCTAAAAAATCACACTTAAAATCAACCAGATTATTCAGACTCGGTTTCAGGTCCTTCGCCGTGTTGAGTGTGAACTCAGGTTTGCTCTTGTGTTTGTCTTTGTATCTATCCGTGTGCGTTATCCTATGTAATTGCACATTTTCTACCTCGATCTACTTACATTCATCCTTTCCTTCTCAAGATGTCGGGATATTGGTCCCCATACCCTGAGACCTCTGGTCATTCCTCCTCGACCATATACTGTTCATCTTCACCTTCTCCTTCTTCCATGTATCCTCCGCCATCCACAGGAGATCCTTACCTGTGGTCGGTTCCACCTCAACCCGATTATGAAGTCAGAAGTTCGATTGACTTCTTCACTTTTTCGCATTTCTCACCTACTCCATATTCTAACACTCCGGATCCACTTCCATCTTGGGTTGACTGTCCTTATTCTCGAGAGCTTGCTGGAATCAAAGAACCCAATGAAGAGCAAGCCACTGCTGAGATAGATGATTGGCAGAATTATGTGCCCCCACATACTTCATTCTCACCTCAATTAGGGACCAGACAACAATTTACATATACACATAACGACTTGACCTTAGGGCATAACATGGTCAATCGAACGACTCGAATGGAGAGGCATGCACCTTATAATCTTCCTGACTTGATTGACCCTAGTAATCAAGCCTATATTGACCGGCCTTCATATCATACATTCGGAGAGCCTACTCATTCAAGGGCTTGGACTCATGAGCTAGACTTACCAGTCCCCCATTCATTGACTCCATTACATGAGGCTTCGACCGATATCTGCCGCACAGATAATCCACACTCGACCCAAAATTACATGCCAGAGTCTAGGTATGTTGAGTATGAGACCCCAATATCTTAGAAGTATCCTCCAATTGATCATAACTCAACCATGATTTGTCATGAGAATATTTTGGAGGATGACATTTCCAAACTTATCTATAAAAATGAATCATTTGGTAACAAGTTGAGAGATGTCATGGAAATATTGCACTCAATTTCTGCCAGCTTGGGAATGAAAGTGGAAAAGGAAATAAGTAGATTTGATGTTGAAAACCGAGCGAGCATTAAGGAACCCACATATCTTGTACAGCTAGAGTCTATTCTACCTCCCTCTTCTACTAATCACTTACCCTCCAATCCAAGGTCTGATTATTCGTCCACCAAAAACACCAAAAAAATTTAAAAACCAAAAAATCTTATAAAAATTGAAAATGAAAAAAATCTGAAAAAATTGGATCATGTCTTAAGGGAAGCACTCGATAAGGAATTGATTTTTAATTTTCCCTTAATAAAGGCCATAGATCACTTTCCCAACCTCAAACGATTTGTGAGAAGTAAATTTATGCCCAAGAGGTCGGGCAATAAGAGGACAAGGACTGAAAGACACATAGTGTCTATGGCCACCTCCTTGATGATGGGGAGAAAGACCAAGAGACACAGAGTGAAGCGGTTACCTAGGGTTGAATGTCAAATCAAGGAAACTACCTTTACCCATGTACGAATCGATGATGACTCATCGATAAATATTCTCCCGACCTCTATGTTTGACAAGCTCAAACTCAGACCAATCAGAAAGTCGAGAGAGATCGTTCAGCTGGCTGGTCGATCTATCAAACAGTCGAGAGAAAATATTTCAGTCATCATTACTTTCCAAGGTGCTCTCCTCCAGGTAGACTTCACAGTCATTGACATTGAGCATCGAGGAGAGTTCATCCAGTCTCCCATTATTCTTGGGAAGCTGTTCTTAGCCTTGCCTAAGGCGACTATAGATTGCGAGACTCGGGAAATCGATTTTACATCATTGGGAGTGCTTCGACCTCACCCATTCTTTGATACACTTTACTCTAAGATGACACCATTGAGAGGTATATGAGTCTCCCCTCTCTGCTACACCTGGGAGACCGACTGTCCGAACAACTGTTGGTTCAGAGACTCCCCACACCTCCACTTCATCAACTGCTTGCTCCACCACTGTGACAGCTTCTAAGGAGGACTCACGACCAGAAGCTATCATTGAGTCGGACACGACCTTTGTTGATTGCCTTGACCATTTTGATGATCCGACACAAGAGCCCAATAATGCCAAGCCAACTGAGATCACTAGCACCTTCTCGAGACGCATGCTGACCCTTCAGGAACATTACAGTCTATATGGTGGCTCGTCTGATGAGGAACCCATGGTCAGCACCGCACCACATCCCGAACCTTCAGAAGAGACAACCAAGACTAAATTGACCCTACACAAAAACATGATTTCTCCCTCCTCTAGTCAGTTATTTAGTGAGAGGAAATCGAGAATTGATTCCTCGAGGTGTTCCCCCGAACCCCTGGACATGCCTAATTGAAAATAAAATGCCTGCCGGAGTATGTATATTTGCAAGAAGCCTGCAGCTGGATGACTTGGCTACACTGGTCAAGCATCCTAGGATAGGTAGCTACACTGGCTACTGTCCATTCTTCTCTCCACCCCCTCTTCTTGAGCCGGTCGCACTTGAACTTAGAAGGGAATACCCCGCTCCTCGAGGAGAGAGTTACTAGACAGGGGAATTGGAGTTACCTTGTTAGAGGAGGCCGGTTCTTTGCCATTTCTGATGTAAAGAGTATATTTCACTTACACAGTACAAGTAAGAATCATAGTCATCAGAAATTTGTGTATTAGGATTTGTTCTGACCTGACTGTTGAGGCTTCTTGAATAGAAGACTTGTGGAACTTAAAGGCTGTTAGGTCTTAAATTCAGATCCCACTAAGGTTCCGCCACATTATTAATGCAAAAGTCGAGTCAAGCTCCATTTTCAACTTGTGTTCATGACCTTGGTATGGAATACAATCTCATTTCACTTTTGCATTTCATTTTAGTTGCTCGGGGATGAGCAAGGTTTAAGTATAGGAGGTTGATGAATATGTGATTCATCACTCTAAAAGTTGAAAATAGAGCTTTGTTATTGAGCAATAGCTGCATATTTCCACTTATATTGCATAATTAGCATTCATGCATGCATAAATAATATCTGCATTTTAGCATTCATATCTGCATTAAATAAGAAGCCCAATTCATTTGTAAAAATCACATGTAAATACCCTACATGTATACATTTTACACTAACTCCGAATCCAATAAAACCAATCTATAGTGTATATATAATAACACTAATTAAAGAAAAATATCAAAAAAATACTATTTTATAAAATTGACCAATAAAACCCCAATCCAAGTTTGAAACTAGGAGCCTTAAAATGCACATATCTCTCTCATACAATGTCTGATTTAGGTCTACTCACTTTTAAAGTAATATACATTCAAAGACCTTCAAAATGAGACCAATTTCATTAAAATCGGAGATTGTATGTGAAAATTGGGTCTTGGGCCCCTATTGTATATTGTACATATTGACCTTGTTGCCCTTGTATTTTATCCTTCTATTTTTTAATTATTAAAAATCCAAATAATATAGATTAAATTGTAAATATTTTGTTCATATTTTTTCTATTTTTATTTTGATTTTTCTCTTATTTAAAAATGACAAAAAAATTACAAAAGATAAAATATGATATTTTATATCTATAAGGTAGCACCCAAAAATACATTTTGTACATATGATTTCTTTTGATTATTGACCCTTCACAAAAGTTGTAGTCTCATTGAGACGAGTAACTTTCGTGTTGATCACTTTTTGATTTAACCCCTTTTGTTATTTCTTTTCTATTTTTCTTTCATTTAATTTTTGAATTTTCAGGGAGCGACACGTGGCCGCTCCTAGAGCCGCCACGTGTCACCCTATTTTTTATTATTTATTAATTTCGAATTTTATTTTATTATTTGTTTTATTTATTTATTTATTTATTTTCTTTTATTTGTTTTCTCTTCTTTATTTTTAGTACCCTATTTATTTTATTTTATTATTTTTTTCCTTTTACTTCTTCTTACTTACTTGTCCTCCACTCCAAGTCACCACTCTCTCCACCACTCCATCCTCTCCACTTCTTCTCCAACTTCGCTCTCCTCTTCCTTTTTATTCCCATCATCTCCATCATTTTCCATCATCCGCCATAATCGAGAGAGAAAGGGAACCACCAGCTCAGCCTACTCGACGGTGACAACGACCGAGTAAGTCTTCGACATGACGACGGTTTCCATCGTATTTGGCAAGATCCGAGGTAGAGAGATCGACCTCGTCACGACCGCATCCAAGCTGCATAGCTTCTCCGATCTTTTTGCCGAGTCGGATCGAGGCCACGATGACAGGAGCCGCACATCGTAGCTCCAAAACCTGGTGAAATCCCAGGTAAGTATCCCTCTCTTTTCCATTATTATTTTATTTTATCTAAAAAAACTTTTTTGTTCAGTATTTCGTCATCATATCATCACACAAACCATTCATCATCACCACCATTTATTTCATTTTTTTATTTCTGCTTACAAAATAATTTCAAAAAAATACAAAAAAATTACAAAAAACTTCAGTAAGCAGATCTTCCCGTGGTCGCACAGCCACACTATCCTCCCAATCGCGGCGGGCCTGCAGCCCTGCCGCCAGCGCCTCCTGTACGCTCCAGGCCGTTGTGCGCCCCAACGTGCCACCTGCACATCGCCGCGAGCCGCTTGCGCACAGCCATCTCCTCAGTTCCTCCCGTGCGAGCTCGCGCCTCTCTCCCCCAGGCTACAGCCCCATGCTCCAGGTCCACTCGTCAACCACCTGCGCCCAACGGCTGGCCGCCCCGCCACTCGCTGCGCGCACCCAGGTGCCTTCTCTAGAACCCCAGCCAGCAACGGCTGCCCCCACCATCCTCCACCGAAGGCTGCTGCAATGGCTGCCCTGCGATCGCAGCCGCTGACTTCGTCCGCCCACTACGCGACTTCGCCTCCTCCCGGCCCTCGCCAAACTGCTCGCCTGTGGCCGATCGCACCGCTACGCATCCTGGACCCCCCCACGCATCTCCTGCGGCACCATCCCTCTCCCCCAATGTTGTGCCCCCCACGGTTGGCCGCCTCGCACCGTCGCTCCATTGCATGGCCGCTCCACCTGTGATCCGCCCCTGCATGTAAAGCTCCAGCGCCCTGCGGCCAGGCGCGCCGCCCGCCCCTCGCCAACGCCGCACCGCCTTGGCCGCTCCGCTCGCACGCGTCCGCGCCCCAGCGCTCCGCAGCCAGGTGCGCCGCCCACTCCTGCTCGTGCCTTTTGCCCTAGCTTTGGGGAAAAGAAAAGAAGGTCCATTTTCATTTATTTTATTTTATTTGTAAAAATTGCATAGTCTACCCCGTTTGTTCTATTAATTGCAAAAGTGTCCACGTGCACAGTCTGTTCATTTATTTCACTTTCAGTTTTGCAAAGACACCCCTGTATTGTCATATTAATTTGGACAGTATTTTTGCATCATATTTTTTAATTTAAAAATAGCAATTTGTAGAGCATTTAAATCTTTATCTTTTGGTTATTTATTTATATTTTTGTGAGCATTGGATTATTTAATAAAAATCAGAGTTGGAAATTCAGTGATATTTTACCCATTCTTGCTCTGAAATTCGCACATGTTCATTTCTTGATCCAAAAATTGTGAAAAATATTATGGATGATGCCTCTAGTTGTATTTTAATTACTATCCAAATTTCATCTAAATTAGAGTTGCCTTTTGCATAAAATAAATTCCTTAGTGTTTTAGGTAAATAGTTTTTAATTAAATCCACGAAGACCATTTTTGAGAAATTTCAATTCTCAGAATTCCTGATTAAAATGTCTATTTGAGATAGTTCTTTCTCTGGATAATTTGATTCCGTGGATTTATTAGAAATCAAATACTCACAGTCACTCTGTTTTCAGTAAAAAATCATACAAAATCATAAAGTGTCAGAAAATTCCAAAAAAAATAGTTAACTTCATTTCATCATATTTCACTTCTAGTAAATTTTTCATGATTTTTGCATTCTTTTTGCACTAGAAATTGTATAAAAACACCAAAAAATGCATTTTTCATTTGTGCATTTTAAGCCCAAAATTCAAAAAAATGCATTTCCATTCGTCGTTGGATTAAGTTTATAGGAAAAATAAAATTTGGCTGATTTAGATTAATTTCACATTAAAATTAAGTTTGGCTAAATCGCTTGTTTTCTTAATAACCTAAGTCATCCGCATTTGTGCATTGGCATTTTTTGCATTAAAAAATACCAAAAAATCCCGCTTGGAAAACCATAATCTAATTCTTCTAACTTGATCCGAGGTTGTTTCTTGGCCTCCTTGAGTTGACCATGGAGCTTACCCAGGTTAGAAAAATATCAAACTGCGCGTTCATTAATTCGACGATTTATCGATTCGTGCGGTTAATTTTTGATCGATTCGAATTTATCTGACTGCAATGAAATCATTAATTCAGAACTATTAAAAGGATAAAATTCCGGGTCAATAAATAGGGCAGAAGGATTGTACAGAGAATACATACAAAACCCTATTTTTTATTCATCAATAAATAATTTTTGGACCCTATTTTATTTTCCATTTTGCACACCTCAAATAAAAACTTCGACATGAAAGTTGTAAAAATACAATTAAAATACAAAATGAATCTCACTTAGAAATAATGCATATTGTGCCTAAGATACACAGAAGAAAAAGACACAAACAAAACTTCCCAAACTTGCATCTTCTCCATACAGACTAAAAATTGACCAAACGTGCTTTTATTGTTCATAATTAAATTATCTGTTTAATGAAGATGGTGTCATTAAAAATGGAGCTCATATGCAAAAGTTGGCTTTTGGGTCCCTATTGTACCTTATACATGTATATTATATTCAATATATTCATTCTTTTTATTTTTAGCTTTCTTTTAAATATTTATAAATATTATTTTAAATACAACAAAAACATAAACATAAAATCAAGGCATAAAAAATATAGTAAAATAAAATATGTATTATAATATATAGGTACATTATACATATAATATACATATACCTATTTATTCAAATAAACAAATAAAATAAAAAATATATTAAAAATATATAAATTTGTATTTAATTATACTTTAAATATGTAAAATATGTATATAGATATAATAATAACATAAAAAAAACAAAATAGAAATAAAATATCTCAAAACATAGGTAAATTTACATATAAGTAAACTTATAGAAATAAATATCTAATAAATAAGGTTGTAAAAATAAATAAAAATAACAAAAATTAGTACGTAAAATACAAATATTTATCATGTTTTCAGTTTTAAAGATAAAATCATTTATTATTTTTTATTGAAATTACAAGATTTTTTATGTATTCTTTGTCCTGTAGTGGTCCTACGTGGGCCACTCACAAGCGACGGATTGTTTACCTAGGGTCAACAACATCTCTCTCCTACCCTTCTCCCCAGGCATCTCTACATCTGTCAGACACCTTGGTTTTCACCCATTTTCTCGCTCAATCTACTCATTATCATGTTCCTTGATCTGAACAAAAGTTATTGATGTGAGTCCTGTAAATCTCGAGTCTATGATTGAATCGATCTTCATCGAGCCAAATAATATCCTCATAGAAAGCTTCCTCCTACCTTCGTCTATAAAGCTTCTCCTCAAAGATTCATTTCGACTTTAATCCCTCTTTTGCACCACCTAACACCTTGAGAATATTCCCAGTAGATTGTTCTTCGAGATAGGAAGAGCAAATGCACATTCCAAGGCGAGGAGAACCGAGGCGAGGCAATTCAACCCCATCTCGGTGAAGCTCCTCTATGAGGTTCATTTTCCCCACTCCAGTAGTAGGTGAGGTTCCTTTCTTTGTCAACTATCTTTGCATTTTCATTTCTAATGTAGATCTTCCTTTAATTCCTTTGATTTCTGTCTAAAAATTAAAAAAACCACAAAAATTTCATAACCTGGAGCTCTTGAGCTCCATGCCTTCATTCTACTGCTAAACATCATGGTCAACCCCGATAATCACTCCATATCATTCTCATACGCATTCTTCATCAATTCCTTCATCCAAATCCTCTCGATTCAGCATGAATCAGGCTCCTCGAGCTTCACCCATCGCCATCGCTGGAAGCACTTCGCCCCTCCCATTTCTTGTTTTTTTGCCATCTAAAGTGGTCGAGAGCCTACACTCTCAAGCCACTACTCTTCATGTGCAGGGTAGCATGTTGAAAGACCCATCTAAGGGTAGATTGAGTCCAGGAAGATCCCCCAAGTCCGCCACTCTATCAAGACCTCCAAGACCCCATCGTTGGGCCATGGGCCTTTCTGAAACCCATGGGAGCCACGTATCAGCAACAAAAAGAAGAAGAACCCCTCAACAGCCTCCCCCGGTCATCAAAGGATCGAGTAATGCCATATAGAAGCTTAGTTGCAGCGAGTTCTTCCTCTATTCTTGAACGCCCTCTGACAACCATTAAATAAAGAAGGTGCCCTAGATCTGATCCCAACTGTCTAATGAAGCACATCAAGAGCTGTCTAATGGCACGTGATATCTAATCGAGACCCTTCATCGTTGAAGGAGTATTAGCGTAGGTGGACTGTTGGATCCACTTAAGTGAAATATCAGCAGCCATTCATCTCCGCACGATTAAGGGGTCAATTTCAACCAGGCCCATCAGCTTTTTTATATTTTGCTTTAATATATGAAGTTTCAAATGATATGTATTATTATTTAGATTATTTGCATTTAGCCCCTTAAACTTGTTAAATATTGCACTTTGGTCCATGCCAGGTTACCTCATGTGCCTATAAACGTGAGGCTTATGGGTATTTTGCAAGGGACCCCTCTCGGGTTCCTTTTTTGTTTTGATACCAAAAAAACTGTGGATTTAGTGTTAAAACTTCTGTGATATTTGCATTTCAGTTCTTGGAAGTTTTTGTAATTTCAAAATACCCCTTCAGTACTTGTCTATTGTGATATACTTTGGTTAATTGCATATTTGGCCCTGAACTTTCATATATTATTAGGAAATGAAGTAAAACTTCCTAGAAATTGCATTTAACTCCTTTAATTTCTAAATAAAATCATTTCATGTGTTAAGTATTTTAAATAGCATTTTGAATCTATAAATTATAGGAAAATACTTTAATTACCTGAAACCATATTTTATCATTTATATTTTTCTCAGTACAATTAATGTTATTAGCTTATTTATAAAAATAAACATTGCATATTTCCTTATTTTAGCTTAGAAAAATTATAAAAATTTAAAAACCTCTCCAAAAATTCCCAAAAAATACAATAATTATATTTTACAATATTCTAACACATATCCAAAAACCAAAAAAATATAAAAGTAAAACTGTAAAATTATAAGACACTGAAAATCTTGTAAAAATCAAAAAACAATCCTTAAAAATCCAAAAATAGTGTTTTAAATTTCTGAATTTTCCTTACACAATCTTATTTGCAAGAAAAATGATTTTGGGATATATTTAATTTGTTAGTATTTATTAGGCCCATTTCAATCTCATGATTGCCTAATTTGCATTGTTATGTGTTGTCTATTATTGAAATTTTAGCACAAATTCTTGAAATTCATTAAAAATAAAGAATAATATAAAAAATACAAAAACATTTTATTTTTTAGTTTTGACTATATTCATGTATATTTAAAATTATAAAACTTGCGTATGTTATATATACTTTATAATAGTTATATATTTTTATTTACCATTATTATTGCTTATAAATATGTACATTGTATTAAAAATCTTTGAAAAATATAAAATGGACTATTCCTTTATATATTTATACATATAGTTATTATATAGTCTATATATTATTTGTAATATCGATATTATATATAGACATTATATCTTTAAAAATAAAAGGAAACTAAAAATCTGCAAAAATAAAAAGAAAAGGTATTTTTACCCGACAGACCCTATAAACTTTGCCAATCTCCTCCACGACCTTGGAAACAACCTAATTCCCCCCTCGACCCCGTAAACTTGCCAACTCTTACCCCATGAACCCTCCAGGTAATATGTTTTAAGCCCGTGAGGGTTCTTCGGGTAATTTACAGGGTCGATGGGGTAATTACGTTGTGCAAAAGGTCGTAGAGGTATTTTAAAACGTTTATAGGGTCTGCTGGTAAAAATCCCAAAAGAAAATTTAAAATTTAAAATTCAAATAAATATATATATATATATAACAATTAAAAATACATAAGACTTAAATATAATTTAAACCCCACAAAAACATTGAAAAACAAAAAACACCAAAAAATCCTAAGTGGATTGTTCACTTTGTCTCTATTTCCCTATGCTCTCAGTGGTTCGACACTCTACACACTTATCACATTACACACATTTTGGTAGAGTTATAATAATTTTTAGCTCATATTCTCATTGTCTACATATTTGTGGGTTGATCGTTGAGATTGCACTAGGTAGGGTGCCTACTTTGACATGAGAGCAGTCGATACAACGATTATTGGATTCGACTTGTTGGACACCGCATGCCCTCTAAGGTCGTACCTGGTATCCCGTCCTTAGTGATCTTTCAAATGGTGTCGTTGCCATGGAGCAATGGTTGAGTAGAGTACAGTAATCCGCTTAATTTCTATTTAGTTATCTGCTTCATTTATATTGTCAGCTTTCCTCTTTTTTATTTTATTATCTATATAATATGTCTGATCATATTTTTTGTTTGCATTTTGTGCGAGCGTCTACTTTTCAAGGGAGATTCTTAGGAGGCTCAAGGCACTTGAGAGATGTGGAGTTTGGTGGTTCTTCACCCACCAACAGAATAGTGTCACAGAAGAGGATAAGGAATTTGTTAGAGAAGATTAGCATAGACTTAATTTAAGTTTTGTAAGAGAGTGATTTGTAATAATATAGGACAAGGACACTCAGACTCCTTGGGCCTATTTTACTAAGTGTTTGTTCACTTGGGGGATCGCGTAGTTTTTCACAATTTTCTTTACCTTTTAATTTTATTTCTCCCTATTTATCCTCTTATTTTTATTTGTTTCCCATGTTTTAAGCATTCTGTCTTATTTTCCATTTCACGTATTCGTTGATTGAGCCTTTAGATTATAGGAGTGTATGTTGGTTAATTAGGTTCAAAGCCACAAATATCTTACATGTGCCTATAGTTTCATGCTTGGACTTAGTCAAGCTGAACAAGTTCTTCACGATAATAGAAGCTCATATCTTAGGGCAATTTCTTCGTTGCATTCATATAGTGTAAATTTCAATTCTATTGTGCATCCCGCCTAGAGAGAGGGAAGCAAGGTGAGCATTTTGACTGAGCATCACATCATCATTTTTCACCATGCATTATTTTCCCGTCTTCTCCCTCTGATTTTGAGCACATAGGGCAAGTATAGAATTGACAAAACCAATAGGCCTTTGCATAAAAATATCCAAAAAAGTGACAATAAAAAATTGAAAAAGGGACTGTTAAAGAAAACTTGACCATAATAAAATTGATTAATTCAACATTCATTATATTAGGTGAGAAATACCCTCATCATTTTTAGGTACTCTCCAGACCAAGTGAGGTACATCCCTTAAGGAATAGAGCCCAAATCCCAGCCGGGGTAATGCCTTATTAGTGACTGGATTCATGAAGTATTGGTGTTTCTATCGCATGTGGTTGAGTAAGTCTTTGTCTTCTTGCAGACCTAGTCTGAAGTATTGAGCATAGGCCATCCCTTCATTCTACTTGCAGACTCAATTCTGAAGTTGTGGTTTTGCCTATTGGCTTCCTCTTCTATTCTTTAGCTTAGTAGTAGATACATCCCCAGTAACAAGGACCTTAAAAAGGTACATGCTACTGGTTACAAAGGAAGTGGGAAGTACAAGATGATTGTCTGGTATTACTCACTCGCCTATTGGGATAGCCACTAAGGACTAAATTTGAAAAGATTGCTTGAAAACCAATAAAATTGACAAGATAATTGTCGAACCTTCACGACTCATTGTGTTAAGTAGGTGAACTCACCCTTGTATTGAGGTTTGATTGATTGATGTTACTTTAATCAAGATCAAAATCATCACGCACTTGCTCCTTTTCTTTACACTTCTTTTCACACTTCTCTTCTTTTACCCGGTTCCAGCCGTTTAATTATTTCTCTTTATCACTTCTTCACCTCACTCCTTTTTGCTTCTATGATGTCGCATTCGAGATGACTATGTTCAGACTCTATGAACACCCACGTCTAGTCTCTCATGTCGACATCTCCAATAATTTGGGGTGATTCCTGCGAGCCAGGTTGGACCTTACGAGCCACTCCCATGACTCCCCGCACCCTTCTCCAATAAATCAGGATCTCTCTTGTCCTAAATTCACTCCTTTTTGGATGATGATTGATTTCACACCATATGCCTCCCTGTCCTTAATAAAATTCAGAATCGACCCTTTTGAACTCTTCCCTACATCAGGTACCTATTTCAAGGCTGTTCGGGGTAATTTTCCAACTACAGATATTGACCCCGATCTAGAGATCAGTTTGTTAGACTCTGAATCTAAAATGGCACCCAAGGGAAAAGGGAAGAAATTATATTAGAACGAGGTCAACAACAAACTTCTCGCTTCAATTCTAGCAATTCAATAAGAGTTGACAAACCAGGCTTTAGTTCAGTTTGCCTTTCAAGATATGTAGAATGACATGAGGAGGGAACGAGGAAATAGAGGAGGTGAAGATCAACATGGTGGAGAAGACAGAAAGGTAGGAGGAAACCCTGTATGTTATTGATGAATCGATTTTTCACCTCTTTAATATTGATGTGTTGTAGCACATGAGGTGAAAATGACTCATGCAGAGCCACACCTTGGATTATGTGGATATTTTTTTACTTGGCAAGTCTACCAAGGTCGAACACGGAGACATGAGCCTCCTCATCGATTCATCGAAAATTATTGATTAAATAAGAGTGAATAAATTCGTTGATCTAGGTCTTCTAATGCAGACACAATGCACGTAAATATGCAGATAATAAATCATGCAAAATATGATGCAAGATATGAATGCACACAAAATTAGAATGCATTTTTTATTTTATTTCATGCAGAATAAATGAGGTACACAAAATGCAAGAGAATGTGATGCATGCAATGATGGTCAATGTACACTGCAAATGATGAGAAATATGCATTTTTATTTGGTCTTTACCAATAATGCAAAAATGCAGTGAGATGCTATGATGTATAATGATGCAACCACAAATATGCCAGATAATAATCCAATCACTAAGGTATGAAAAGGGTTTCAATTTCATCCTCCATCAGAGCACAAAAATATACCATATATCTACTAAAGATATTTAAATGAGGAGCATATGATACTTAATTCATCCAAAATTTAGCATGTAAAATAAGGTGTCAAATCAGAGATGTGCCATAAGGAAGAGCATGAAATTAGCAATGAAAGAAAATAAAATCAACTTAATTGGAGTAAGGATGCTCAAGATATGTTAAATAGAGTCCAGAGGCATAATTGAAATAAAAACATGCAAAATAAAAAATAAATATGCATAAAGGTCCCTAGAAGGGGCATATATGCACTAAGGAGAAATCGGTGGGGATCCTTTATAATTTTTCCAAGCACGCATATGAGGCATGCACGTTTGGGAGGGCCTTCATTGCAATTTAGAGGACCCGGTGGGCATGATCTAAAAATTACCCTGCTTGCATGCGCAAGCACGTGCACGGGCTAGCCTTGGGGCGACGAGGAGAGGATCAGTTGCAAGGTCGGGATACATGTTAGATCCTGATTCTTCGGAAGGTGGCTCGGTCCCACCAAGCTAGTTGGATCGAGACGGAAGCCAGAAGTCCATCAAGACTGTCCAATCAAGGAGATCGGATGGTGCTTGTACTGTGCAGGCGCTTCTCCCTCTACCTTCACACGACAACGATGGTGGTGCTCTAGTGAGCCCACCACTTCTCCTCCTTGCTCTACCTCTTCATCTGAAACACTGGGGAGCTCTGCTAGAAGTCGACAAAGCTCCCGAAAAGTTGGTAGAGCTTAGATGATACTCTACTCATGAAGATGATGGATGCTCGTCGGAGCCGCTTCTCCAAAACAGAGTGCCTTCCTCAGATCCGACTAATGAAGACTTGGACCTGCAGAGGTTAGTAAGAACATAACCAAAGCAAATAGGGTGTATGTGTGTGTGAGAGTGGAGGACTAGAGGTCGGAGAAGGTGAGGACCTGATGGGTTCCTCCATCTTAGCGGCGGAAGGAAGGGGGCAACGTGATTAAAGGTGTGGAGGAAGTTAAGGGATGATCAGAGGGTGGTGCGAAGGTGGGAATCCATGAGTCATTAACATTCTATCTGCAGTTTGTCTTAAAATCCTTAACAAATACATGTAAATATGCATTAAATCTCATCGTTTATCAAAACATCATTCATGAATAAAAATGCAATTTTATGCATCAAAAACATGTAAATAAATAAAAGAATAAAAATAAAGATAGGAAAAGAAGGCAGATTGTAGATATGTATATATGTATAATATGACTTATAAAATATAAATATAGTTGCAAGATCTATATATATAACATAATTCCCGAGACCAAGTCAGCATGGATTGGTCGACAAACAAACAAGTAGGGAGAGATAAAGAACGAAAATTATAAAAATAATTAATTATTCACTTCACACGTTCTTCACTATTTATCAAAAAATTATCAAATCTTCAATGATTTTTAATTAATTCATATGTATATATTGTCGCAAAACTCTTTTCCTAATTATTTCTAAAATTGTATAGAAAATATAAAAATAAGTAAAAAAATATTATCGTGTATATATGCCAAAAAATCCAACTTTCAATTTGTCAATTTCTCAGCTTCCGAACATCATAACTTTCTCATATGAACTCCAGTTTCGCTCTACTCACTTTTAAAGTTTATAAAATAATATTCTCTAATTAATGAAGGTGATTTCACTAAAATCGGAGTCCATTTGCAAAAAGTTGTTTTTGAGACAGAATGACAATTGGGTTTCTATGCTAATTATTTTATCTGGAACACATTATTTATAGTTTTTTTTAATTTTATAATTTTTTTATTATTTTTTTAATCTTTTATTTAATTATGAGTAATTTCAATATTTTTTGACACAATTTTATATTTTAAATAAATCAAATTCCCTATTTTATAGATGAAATTGAACTGCAGATGATATACCTATATTTTTTTAATTTATTTAAATTAATTTATTAAAACCTAAAAAAATTCACATATACTTTATTTATAATCCTTTTAATTAATAAAATATAAAATTCATATGTTATTTATTAAATTATTAAATTAAAAATATAATATCTATTTATCAAGTATTATTTATACCTATTTATTAGTATAATATTTACATTTCAGTAATTATTTATCATTTAAAAATAAATTATACTATAATTTAGATAATTTAATTGTCTATATTTTTCATTTTTATACTTTTTAAAATAACACTTAGCTCACACTTAACACTTAACACTTAGTTGCCTATACAATGGCTTGACTTGAGACCTCACACTTAACACTTAGCTCAACCCAGAGGGATTGTTGAAAGATCTTGGTGTCTAAGTCGGGATAATACTAGGTCGCTTCATCAAGGGTGGCTCAGAAACCATTCTTGGAGACTACTGAAAACGGTACTTCAACCCACTTCTTCTGATATCATGGGCATCTAAAGATTAGAGACTGGATTGAAACGAAGCTTCGGATGAGGAACGGTCTGCTAGCACGATTTATCCAAACTCGAAAACATGGGCAGAACAAAAGATTCTATATCCTTTCGGGACAAAACAAGAATGTAGAGCAATTCCATACAAAGAAAATATCCAAAAAGAAGCCTATACCAAAAGTTCCAAAAAATTTGAGCTTCCAGAAAAGGCATGTTTCTTGGTGAAGACTTGGTTACAATGGCAAGGCTTTATAAGGGAATGTGACTACACTGGTCCATTTACACTTCTTCTCCTTTTCTTCTAGCTTCTTCCACCCTTCGTTGTGAACTAGCATACACCTGAGCTTAGAAGGAAATATCCATCTCCACGAGGACTAGTTGTTAGAGGAGGAGACCACTTGGTAGTACATCTATCTGTCTGGGAAGATCTAACACATTTCACACACATGGTACCAGTCATTTCAAGGTTACGAGAGTATGTGTATGAAGGGACAAGTCTGACTAGGCTGTTGGATTGAATTGAATAGAGGAGTATGTAACCTAAGGGTTGTTGTATCACAATTCCTAACCTTAACATGGTTCCGAACACACTAAGAATCTAAAGGTCTTAACTGAGCTCCAAACTTCGATTTTATTAAGGTAAGTTTAAGAATCAAAATCATTCCCAGTTATTTCTTTTTCTTTTCTTTATTTTCTTTTTATACACTCATTTTTATAAGTGTTTGCTGGGGACTAGCAAAGGAGAGTATAGGGGGTGATGAATCTCCATTTCATCACCTTTATTCTTTCATTTTGACCTTAAATCCCTAGTTAAATGTATGTATATAGCATTAATTTGTACAAAAGAACATTCAATAATTGGCTGATAAATATTGTATAAATACATGTGTTCATTCCAAAAATAAAAGAATAAAGGAAAGAAAAGAAAAAGAAATGAAGTGTCAAAGATACTGAATAACCCTAGACCGTGAGAACCAAGGCAATATTAACTTGGTCAACCATGAATAAAGTAGGGGGAGATAGGGCAGATGAATTGTACAGAGAATACACACAAAACATTGATTTTTATTCATCAATAAATAACTTTTAGACCCTATTTTATTTTCTTTTTTACCCACCTTGGATAAGAAAATCCTCAGCATTAAAGTTGTCCATAAAAATACAAAGAAATTTACAAAATTAATCTCACTTAAAAATAATGCACACTGTACTCAGGACACATAGAAGAAAAAGCCGCAAACAAAACTTCCCAGACTTGCATCTCCTCCATACATATTGAAAATTGACCAAACTAATTGTTCATAAAATTAAATTATCTGTTTAATGAATGTGGTGTCATTAAAAATGGAGCTCAAATGCAAAAGTTGGCTTTGGAGTCCCTATTGTACCTTATACATGTATATTATATTCAATATATTCATTCTTTGTATTTTTAGCTTTCTTGTATTTTAAAATATTTTAAATATTATTTGAAATACAATAAAAACATAAAAGTAAAATCAAGTCAAAAAATACATTAAAAATAAAATATGTATTATAATATATAGTCACACTATACCTATAATATGCATCTACTTATTTATTCAAGTAAACAAATAAAATTAGAAAAATATATTAAAAATATTTCAATATGTATTTAATTGTACTTTCAATATAAAAATATGTATATATAATAAGAAAAAACATAATACAAAATAAAAATAAAATACCTCAAACATATGAAAATTTACATATAAGTATACTTGTAGAAATAGAAACCTAATAATAAGGTTGTAAAAATAAATAAAAATGACCAAAAAATAGTACATAAAATAAGATAACATCATTTATTAATTTTTATTGAATTTTCAAGATCTTTGATTTATTCTTTGTCATGTAGTGGTTCTACGTGGACCACTCACAGGCGAGGGACTGCTGGCCTAGGGTCAACAACCCCTCTCTCCTCCCCTTCTCCCCAGGTGTCTCTACATCTATCAGAACCCTGGATTTTCACCCATTTTCCCGCTCGATCTACTCATTACCAGGCTCCTTGATCTTTACGAAAGTTGTTGATGTGAGTCCTGTGAATCTCACCCAAGTCTAAGATTGAATCAATCTTCATCGAGCCGACCAATATCCTAATTGAAAGTTACCTCCTCCCTTTGTTTATAAAGCTTCTCCTCCAAGCTTCATTTCGACTTTAATCCCTCTATTGCACCACGTAACCCCTCGAGAATCTTCCTAAGAGATTTTTTTTGACGACAGGAAGAACAAATACCCATTCCAAGGCGAGAAGAAGTGAGGCGAGTCGATTCAACCCCGTCTCCGACTAAGCTCTGCTGTGAGGTTCATTTTCCTTGCTCCAGTAGTAGGTGGGGTTCCTTCTTTGTCAATTATCTTCGCATTTTCATTTATGAGGTAGATCTGCCTTTATTTCCTTTCGCCTTATTCCAATTCTATATTTCTTTTAGATTCAAAGACTAAATAATGACACAAAAATCGGGAATATATCTATAGGTTCCATACCTTGTTATAGAACTCATGCTTTAAAGAAATCTCAGATAGAGTCGACTGTTGAAGCAAATTGACTTATTTTCCTTATCTTGCATCAATAGTATTTTTACCCGACTAAAAGTAATTGGGGGAGAAATGTTTGAGAACATGTGTGTGTGTGTGTTGATCCCCCCTTCTGGCATCCTAATTTGATCTGTCACTTCTTACTAGAAAGGAAAGGTCACTTATATCACTACTCCTCCATTCCTTCTTTTCTCTTTGAAACAATCGATCGAGTTGCATCAATGCATCAATCATCGCTCAATCTTTCTTCCACCAAAGGAGCAACGCATGCATGCAAGACTGCAAGGTAGATCTCTCACGCACGCTGCTGGTAGATGCCCAATGGGTTCGTGCGGAAGGAGGACTCGTGGAGAAAAACTAGACTAGAATTGGAAGCTCTTCCTGGCCTGAATATCTAGTTGGGGCTCTCTTGTTTTCATGCGTAGGGACTGTCCTATAGACCAGACTACCTTCCTGCCCTCCACTAGAGAATGGGCAGTTCCACAGTTCATTTAGGCTCTCTTCCTTGGCTGTCGGGCTTAGGCAATCATTCTAGATTTTTCCAAGATTTCTTTTATATAGTTTTGAAAATCGTGAGGCTGAGTAATGGAATTTTACCTTGTTATTATGTTGTGTGCGACAAAAAAGACCTAGTTTACTCTCCTAAATTTCTCTTCTCGCCTGATCTTCCACGAACAGGCTACTATCAAGGAGAGATTCGGTCACACCTCCATCAATAGCACCTGTCACGCAACCTCTTCCATCTCTCACTATGAAGCATACACGTTCCCTTATTCGATAGGGATGAAAGAAAGATGCTTTAGCTAGTATACAAAAATGCATACCATGATTCTTCTGTCTATCAATAACTGCATGCATTGCACAGTGAATGATCTGATGTGCTTGCTTTCTCGACTGAGATTATAAAACCTATTATAGATAGATGATAATCAAGATTTGGCGTGGGTCAAAAGAAGTCCACACAAGGCAGGACCACAGTGTCCCTGAGCGACCGCTCACGAAACCTCAATCAAGAAATGAAGGTGAATGTGGAGTTAAAATTTATTATAACTCTACAAAGGATGTGTATAGTGTGTAAGCAGTGTAGAGGTCGAACACAGGGAGCAGACAGGTAGAACGGGGCAAAATGCTCAAAATGTGTGACTGTGATTTGTCTATTTATGCTATTTTTGTGGGTTTTTAATTTTATATTCTTATTTAATTTTTAATTTTATATTTTTATATTTTGATTTTTACTATATTGATTTTGTATTTTCTTTTTATATTTTGTATTTTTTGTATTTTCTTTTTCTATTTAATAAAGATGTAATATATAAGGAATATATATACACTAGAGATAAGAGAGAGTTAAAAATAGGGAAAATAGTCAAAATACAGGAAATGAAGTATTTTTGTGCCTTTTATGTTTTCTAATTTTTTTGTGATTTTTCTGGATTTTTCCTAATTTTTTTGGTATTTTTAAAGTCAAAAATACTAAAAACAGTGAACAAAATAAAGGGCTAGAACAACAATGGAGAAATAAAATATCAAACAGTAACAAAAATTATCCAAATTAATTTCAAATTAAAGATAATTAAACAAAGAAAATTTAGCAACAGAGATTTTATTTTTAAGATTTTTTATGAAAATTTAAGATTTTTATGAAGTTTTTTAGAGTTTTGTAATTTTTAGGAGTTATGTTTTATATTTTTTAGTGATTTTTGGATAGAAGTTAAAGACACTAAAATTGGCAAAAGATATTTTTTTGGAAATTTTCTGAGGTGTTTTTGTATTTAATGCAAACAGTGAAGAAAATACATGTTTTTGAATTTTTATAAATAATAAAATGCAATAAAAATGGAAAATAAAAATGTGACATGAACCTACAATGCAACAGGAACACAAGGTGATTTTTGTGGATTTTTTGGGGTTTTATAGATACGTAAAATAAATAGAGGAAGCAAAAAGACAAATCAATCTAGCAAGGGTATTTTTGTAATTAGCAAAACATCCGGGGGCGTGCATGCAAATTTTCCAGAAATATAACTTAATTAAGAACTTCCTGGACCAAATATAAATAACCAAAAATGCAGGCCCTTCCGTGCAAAATGCCCACCCACGCATGTGCTGCGCACACGCCTAGGTTGGACTGAGACGCAATTATCATGTATGGAAGGGCTGAGATGCAACTTTTACCAAAAAGTTTAAACTTAATCATGAAGTTTCAGGACTAAATAGATAAAGGAAAAGGGCCGAGGGTCCTGCTTCAAAATTCTCGCACCTCACGTGCCCATGTCACGTGACGTGACGTGGACTCGGGCCTCGATGCAAATATGTAAAGTGCGGGGACTTCTATGCAATTACTACAAAAATATAAAGCGGCAAAGGAAAGTTTGAGGACTGCTTATGTATTACAAAACTGGTTGGGAGAAAGATGCAAAATACCTGGCACTCTACAGATCGGACGGCAGAGGGTGAATCACTTAACACGTGTCACGATCTCAGGGGTCGATGACGGTTTAGCTGCAATGCTCAGGATTAGATTCCTGCGGGGGAATCAACGGTCGACGGGTCTAAAAATCGGACAGCTGCTGGTGCGTCTGGAAGAGCTACAGCTGATCGGACGGCAGAGAGAAGACCAGCAAGAACACGCGAAGAACTCACGTCCGGCGAGTTTGGATTCGCCGATATGCGAGCCTCTGGGTACCTGGGAGCTCTCTGACAACGTAGATCAGCTCCTACAGGGAAGGAGATGCTTCCAGGTGGCTTCAAATGGCTTCGGCGACCTTGGAAAGGTTGTGGGAGGTCTTGTGAGCTCCGACGAACCTGGGAGCTTCCCTTAGCGATCCTTGAGGCCAAGACGCCTCCTTCGGGTCCTGCAAATAAAGAGAAATACGCAGCAGCAAAGGGGAAAGTAAGGCACGGCTTTTATTGGCGGAAGGGAGGCAGGTGTGGAGTGGATGACGGTCGCCAGAGCCCAAGAGCTCCGGCGAGGTGTTCGTGAGTGAAATCTACGCTACTGATGATTTGAATCAACAAACTAAATACACGGGCTAACAGCTAGATCCAAGTGGCTTACTACACAACAAGAAAAGAACGGAAAAGCAACCTCTAGCGGTGGAAAACCGCGGGATAAAACCTCACGGCCACTTGGCCGGAGATGGGATGGAATCCACCCTTCAACGCCTCGCCCGAGCTCCGCGCACGTGCTGGAGATCTCACTGTCACCGAGGTCGATCCGGAGCTCGCCAACGAGAGACAAAACAAAGGTTGAAGAGGGTTCAAAATGGAAGAGGAAGATGACGGGGGTATTTGAACAATGGTGCGACATGGCTCAAAGATCGAATCATAGTGGGCATCGCAGTGATCCAATCCTTGAGAGAAACATCGGGTGAGTATGCCTGATGAACGAGGAGAAAAATCCAAGAAGGAATCGACCCCAAATAGTGAAAGATGCGGTCTCCAAAAATAGGAGAAGAAGCGACAAAACCATATCTGACACAGGGCCAGACCTTGGTCAAAGAGCTGACCGAGGTCAACCAAGGGGTAAATCTGGTTGGTCCACGTGGACCAACCAGAAAAAACCTTGGAAAAAGGGTTTGTAAATTTATTTAAAAATAATAAACGATTTTATTAATTTTATGTTATTAAACAAAAAATGTTTATTATTTTATAAGTTATTTTATTATGATTTTTATTTATTTTTATGAGGTTTAAAAATACAAGTTACCATTTATAGGCTATATAGGTATATTTATCTATATGTTTTAATATTTTATTTTTATTTTGTGAATTTAATTTATTTATTTTGGTTTATTATTTTATATATTTATAGAATATTTTTATACACTTAAATATATTTTTATTTTATTTTTCTGAGGTATTTTCTACACTTAATAAAATATAAATATTAATTATATATGTTTGTGTATTGGCAGTATACCTATGTATTTTATACAGGTATTTTTATTTTTGTATTTTCTGGAGATTTTTATTCCTATTTTAATGTATATATATATTATAAATAATATTTACAAAATTATAAAAATATAAAATTATTAAAATAATGAATAATAAATAAATTGAATATTTTAATCTGTACAAGTATACAATAGGGGTCCAAAACTCAACTTTCAAACCGTAGCTCCGCCAAATGTGAAACCACCTTCATTAAATAGCTTATTTAAAATTATATACAATTAAAGGTGATTTTGACACGTTTCGCATTTTTATTAGGGAGATACAGGTCTGGGAAGTTGGGATTCTGGATTTTTATTCAGACCATAACTTTTTATCTGTTCATTATTTTTCTATGAAATAAATTCTGTATTTTTCTTTATTTAATTATCTACAATTTCATGTACAAAGTTTCTTTATTTAAAGTGTAAAAAGTGGGACCAAAAATAGGTCCCAAAATGAATAAGGAATTAATTAAACAAAAGGAATTTTTATTGTATTTTGGCCCTTATCTCCCCCTACTTTATTCCTTGTCGATCTATTCATCGAGATGCCTAGGTCTCAGGGTTTCGGGTCATAAAATATTTACAATATTTTATACTTTTTCTTTTCTTTTTTTTATTCTATAATTTAGGCTTTAAAAACCGTATTTTATACACTATTTACACAAATATGTATGCATGCTAAAATGCCTAAATTAAGCATATTTACATGCATTTAATAAGGGTTTTAAGGCCAAAATGATAGAATAAAGATGATGAAATGTAGATTCATCAATAGCCCAAGGCGAAGAAAAGCATATCTTATAGGTTGATAAAGAACTGATATATATTCCAATCTCGGTTTTAGGATCAGTGCTTTAGGGATAGAGACTCTCTTGTATCAATTCGCGTGATGAGAACACGATTTTATTATGTAATTTAGTCTATTCATAAATATATAAGTAACCCTATGAACATGTCGCAGCCACTTCCCCCTCAATAAGAGCGAGGAGTGCCTTGCGAACAATGCTACTTGCTGATATTCGAGGTTTGGCGAGGGTCTAAAGTAGTCCACACAAGGCGAGACCACAATGTCGCTGAGCGACCGCTCACGAAACCTCAATTAATCAACAATTAACCCACAACAAGTAAATCAAGCAATGAAAAATGGTGTGGAGTTAAAATTTATTATAACTCTACAACAAAGATGTGTATAGTTGCAAGTATGTGTAGAGGTCGAACACAGGAAGCAGACAAGTAGAACGGGGCAAATGAATGCACAAAATGTGGATGTGATCAATTTGTCTATTAATGCTATTTTTTGTGGGTTTTAATTTTATATATTTTTTATTTTATTTTTAATTTTATATTTTTGTATTTAGATTTTAAATTTTCCGATTTTATATTTTCTTTTTATATTTTATATATATATATTTTATTTTCTTTTTTTTAAATAGGAATATATATACAAAGTAAGTAGAGAGAGGAATAAAGTATTTATAAAAATATGTAAAAGTACTCAAAAATTAGGAAATAAAATATTTTTGGCTTTTTTTTATTTTTCTAATGTTTTTGTGATTTTTCCAGATTTTTCTTAAATTTTTTGGTATTTTTAAAGTCAAAAATACTGAAAATAGTAGATAAAGTAAAAGGTTGGAACAGAAAGGGAGAAATAAAATATAAAACAGTAATAAAAATTCTCCAAATTAATTTTTAATAAAAGAAAATAGAAGAAAGAAAATGTAGAAACAAATATTATATTTTTAGGATTTTTTATGGATTTTTAATATTTTTAGGAAGGTTTTTAGAGTTTTCTAATTTTTAGGAGTTTTCTTTTATATTTTTTAGAGAGTTTTGGTCAGAATTTAAAACAAACTAAAAGACACAAAATATATTTTTTTGGGAATTTTTTGGTGTGTTTTTATATTTTTTATGGATTTTATAATGCAAATAATGCTGAAAATGCAAGTTTTGAATTTTATAAATATTAAAATGCAACAAAAATGCAATAAAAATATAACGTTAAACTACAATGCAACAAGAGCCTAAGATATTTTTTGGGGATTTTTTAGCAATTTATAGAGGCATGCAATAAATAGAATCAACAAAAAGAAACTACACACAGGTAGGGGCAATTTTGTAATTGGCAGGAAACTCAGGGGCCTATGCGCAAAAACACCAAAATTATATAACTGAGATATAAACATTGCGGACCAAAAAGAAATAGTCAAAATGCCAGGGATGTACCCGCAAAAATGCCTAACCCATGTGCGTACGCACGTGCACCTGGTAGGGGTAGATACGTAATTAAACAAACATCCAGGGGCTTATATGCAAAGTAGCCAAAAATTTTATAACTGCAATTTAAAGTTTTGTGACTGAAGATTAATGTGAAAAAACTCGTGGGTATGCCTGCAAAAATTACTAAGCCACATGCACCTAAGCACGTGACCTGGCGGGGGTTAGAATATAATATTACAAAACCCCAAGGTGTGCCATGCAAATATTACAACAATATTAAAAGGAAGATGAATGTTTTGGTCCTGATTAAGCAAATACAAAAAAACACTTTGGGCTGAAGAACAAAATACCCAAAGTAAGGGCGGATCGGACGGCGCGAGGTGCTTCACTTATGCCACGTGTCAGCATATGAGCGCCCGATGCCCCTTCGATTATGACGACTGTGATTAGATCTGTCAGGACGATCGGACGGTTGCAGGCGCTTCACATCCGACGGCAGTTGTGCACCTGGAAGAACGCCCTTGATTGAACGGTGGAAAGGTGCGGATTAAGAACAGAGAAGAACGTCGTGGTGGGCGAACTTCTCAGGCCTCGCAGTGCCTCCTCCGCGACGTTTGGGGCTCCAAAACGGGCGGGTGCGACTCCTGCAGGTCACCTCCAAGTTCTGGGACTCTAAAAATCCTCCGGCATCAATCGGCGCTCGCTGCGAGGTCGAGGAGGCCCAAGGGCTTCCAGGAACCCCCAACGAGGGTCAAAATAGTCCCAGACGCATCGTTCGCTGCGAATACCTGCAGAGCAAAGGTTATGGGGTCGAGGGTAAATTGCCTCGACCCCGTAGCAGTGTGGTAACACGGAAATTACCAAGAATAGAACTCGCCGGAGCTCGTGATTTGGCGCACGGATGGGTATGAATCGGAGTGGAAGGTGGCAGATGGATGCTAGAACTATTGCAAAGCTAAAAACGCATTAAAACGTGAATGAAAACAATACCTCAAGGGCGTAATGCACCCGAGATTCGACCTCAACGGCCACGGCCGGAGATGGGGTTGGAGAACGTCCTCGACCTTGCTAAACGCCGCCCCACTTAGCCGGAGGCTAGCCTGTCACGCTCGCCGGTCCAGGACACAAGTCAGAGGGGAAAGTCTTGGTCAAAAGAGGTTCAAGGAGAAAGGGCGGAGAAGAGGCGTTTTTGAAAGATGATGGAACGGCTTCGAAGATCGAGGTAGACCAGAGAAGTCAACGGTCCAATCCCCGATCTTAACATTGGATGTGTATGCTCTGATATCGGGGAGAAAAAGTTGTGAAGAAGTCATCATGAAAGGATGTAACGAGTAGCCTCGAAAAAAGGGACAAAATGGGTCGAAACCCATTTCTGACACACCACAGGGGGCGGGTTAGAGAGTTGACCTGCGGTCAACTCTCGGACCCTCCTGGTTGGTCCACGTGGACCAACTAGGAAAAATCCTGGAAAAATAGTTTGTAAAATCATTATAAAATAGTAAACTATTTTATTATTTTTAGGTTATTAAAAAAATTTTATTATTTTACAAATTATTTTATGGTAATTTTTATTTATTTTTTAGAGGTATTAATTACAAGTTTCCATTTATACCCTTTATAGGTATATATATCTATATATTTAAGTATTTTATTTTTATTTTGTATATTTAATTTATTTTTTTTATTATTTTATAAATTTATAAAATATTTTTATACACTTAAATATATTTTTATTTTATTTTTCAGAAGTGTTTTATACATTTAAAAAAATAGACATAGATTCTATGTAGGTATGTGTATAGGTCCTATACATATGTATAATATACATGTATTTTTATTTTGTGTTTCTTTTGCATTTTTATTCTGATTTTATTGTACAAATAAATTATAAATAATATTTACAAAATTATAAAAATATAAAAATACAAAAATAATGAATAATAAATAAATTAAGTATTTTAATCTATACAATTATACACGGGTCCAAAACTCAACTTTCAAACCGTAGCTCCGCGAAATGCGAAACCACCGCCATTAAATAGCTTATTTTAAATTATATACAATTAAAGGTGAGTTTGATGCATTTGGAGTTTTTATTTGTGAGATACAGGTCTGGGAATTTGGGATTCTGGATTTTTATTTAGACCATAACTTTTTATCTGTACATTTTTTTGGGTGAAATCAATTTTGTATTTTTATTTTTTAAATTATCTACAACTTTCATGTACACAGTTTCTTTATTTGATGTATAAAAAGTGGAACCAAAAATAGGTCCCAAAATGAATAAAGAATAAAGGATTTTTATTGTATCTTGGCCCTTATTTCCCCCTACTTTATTCCTTGTCGACCTATTCATCGAGATGCCTAGGTCTCGAGGTTTCGGATCATAAAATATTTATAATATTTTATTCTTTTTCTTTTATTTTATTTATTCTATAATTTTGGCTTTAATTACAGTATTTTATACACTATTTACGTGCACATGCATGAATGCTAAGATGCTGAAATTAAGGGTATTTACATGCATTTGCTAGGGTTTTTTGAGGCCAAAATGATAGAATAAAGATGATGAAATGTGGATTCATCGTCCCCCTATACTTTACCTTTTCTAGTCCCTAGCAAACACTTATGCAATAAGTACAGAAAAGAAAAACAAAGAAAAGAAAAAGAAGAAATTGGATTTAGTTTAATTGTCAAACTTGTCTTCACAAAATCAAAGTTTGGAGCTCAAGTCGGACCTTTGGAATTTTAGTGCGGTCGGAATCTTAATGAGAACCAGATTTGAAATCCAACAGTCCTTGAGAATCCCAAAACTCTGTCCAAGTCCCCTCAATAACCAGGTTAGAAATATCTCAACTCATAAGCAAACCCTTACGACTATGAATCTGACTTGTACAGTGTAAGTGATAGTGGCTCTCCCCAACTGAAATGACAAAGAAACTGACTTCTCCAGTATGACAACCCAATGATTCCCCAATCCAACGACTCCATCCTCGAGGAGCGGGGTATTCCCTTCTAAGTTCAAGTGGCAACCAGCTCAAGAGGAGGGGGTGAAGAGAAGAATGGACGGTAGCCAGTGTAGCTACCTATCCTAGGATGCAAGACCAGTGTAGTCAAGTCATCCAGCTGCAGGCTCACATGATTTGATTTTGGAACTCAAGCTTGCTTATTGGCTATACAACATACTTTTGCATGCATTTTATTTTTGTACAGGCCTGTCTCTTTTTTTTCTTCTTTTTTTTTTGAAATACTATTCACAGCAGCATTTACATAAGGAGTTTTTCCTCTTGCGCCAGTAGACTATCCCTCTTTTGAAGCTTTATTGCAACCCACACTCTCCTGTCTTTAGAATTCCTCATCACTGGACGGGTTGGTGTGCACTTCCCTCCCTAGAGGAGGACAAGTGTTTCCACTTGTGTGCATCTCATACTGGCAAATCCAATCCCCTCACCACTCCAACTGAGTTGAGCCATGTGAAAGGTGCAGGTGTCCAAGTTAGGTCATTATCAACAAGAGTCGTGCGTGTGCTCCGAAATACTCTACTTAGGCAGTCAAGAATCCATTGAACCAAGTCTCATGATCCTCAAAGAATTAAGTCAACTAGACCTGAAGTACCTCAATTCCAGTTCCTATAAGGTTCCTGTTATTAGGTAGATTTTAAGGTCCAATCAAGCTCCAATCTCCGGATTTTACTTAGACTTAATCCGAAAAATGCTCATGCTATGCAAATGCTATGCAAGATGCATAAAATATTTTTGTGATGCAATTTTCAAGATTTTGAACTTTTTATGGATTTTTTAAAAGATGGTGATGCATATGTATTTTTTGTATTTTTCAAAAAGATTTTTCAACTGTTTTTGGTATTTTAATTTTACAAATGTTTTTGGGATTTTTGAAAACAAAAAGATTTTGGATAAAAACTAGGTACAAATATTTACACGGGGGTGCTTCTTATATTTACAAGAAGTGGATTTTAAGAATTTACAAGGGTAAGTGGTCAATTTTATGTATATACAATAAAGAATTGTAGGTGTGATGTATATATTCCTCAAACTTATTTGAAAAGGTTTTTTTACACACAATTTTGAAAAACTATACTCCAAAATATTTTTTACAAACATATTTGCAAACATGTACACACATTTGAAAATCATTTTGCAAAGGTTTTCCAAATAGTATATATAGATTTTTCGAAATATTTTTGCAACCACTTTTCAAACCATTTTTCAAACATTTTATTTCACACAAAGAAAATAAGTTTTCAAAACAAACTATTTTTACAATGGTTGAAAACATGTAACAAAACATTTTCAAAATAGTTTTCAAAAGATTTTCATAAAGATTTTCAAACTATTTTTCAAACATTTTTTAAAAAACATTTTCACCTGATTTATTAATCAGTAAATACAAAAAGAATTTGAGGAATAATCAACATCTTTTTATTAAAGCTTTTAATGAATTTTAAAGAATTATTAGCCATATTATTAAGAAAATACGAAAGTACGAGTTATGGCTAAAGTATATACGCAGTATATACGACCCCCCATACTTAGCTTGAGCTATGTCCTCATAGATCAGAGAGAAAAGAGAAGACATAACGCGTACTGAGTATAGACAAGTCTAAAGAATAGATAAATTAATAAAGGAATGAATGAACGAATGAGAAGTTGATCGTCCCCCCTATACTTAGGATCAAATAATCCTAAGTTTAGCAGACTGTACACAAAGCAGGGAGGGTCAAGAGTGGGTATGAACAGATCATACTCAGATTGTCTCCCCCTATACTGAGGGTAAGATATCCCTAAGTATAGACAAGAAGAGGAGACAATGGAGAGGATCAAAGAATAGAGAAACTCGGGGTGCACACCCCCCTATACTTAGGATAAAGTACGCCCTAAGTATAGAAGACTGTCAACAAGGGGTGGCACCTTTTTGATAGATACAGAAGATAGAAAAGGAAAAGAACAAAAGAAGAAAAGAGATCAACAGATGGAGGAAGATAGAGAAGAATGTACGCATCACTCCCCCTATACTTAGGGTAAAAGAAGCCCTAAGTATAGGCAACAACAGGTGTGATAAGACGGAATGATGAATGAACACTCGGCTCGTCCACCCCCCTATACTTAGGACAAAGTATGTCCTAAGCAAGGCAAACACGAGAATGGGTGGACGAGCAATACGGTGGAGAAAACAGAGGTACACAAAAATGAATATACAACAAAGATGGATGTACACATGATCAAGAAGGTGGAAAGCAAGCCTTCTTGCGGGACCACTGAGGAATAGATCCGGTATGGTCGACATCGGGGTCCATAGTGGACGGAAGCCGATCAGGGTCGACAGAGTGTATGTCCTCTGTGGTTCGATGGTGTGAAGGCACATACTGGTGAGTAGAAGAAGTACGGCTAAGTCTGGCCTTGGGAGTCTCGCTGATATCGAAATGAAATGGGACAAACTCTTCATCATCGGAAGTAGTATAATCAGAGTCGTCCTGCGAGGTGTCGTCCAAGTCAAAACCAAACGGAACGAACTCATCGGTGGAAGTAGTCGAACTCTCTTCGTCCTCCATAATCTCAACTAGATCATCTTTCTCATCAAAAGGCCCGAATTCTCGGATAAAAGCAATCAAATCAATTCGGCCTTAGTCTCATTAGTGTCTACATGGACAGGAGAGGACTCGTCAGTGAAAGAAGTCGAAACATGTCCGTCATGTCTAGTCTCTACATCTGCCCTCCGCTCAATGGTATCGATCATGTAAATCCCGCGGATGTCATCAACACAACGCCAAGTCCAAGAAGAAGGAACTCTGAGGTCCATGCTTTTCGAGTCTTCCTCCACGGGGAGCAATTCTTGGGTCTCAGTGGAATCCAATAAACAGCAAAATTCTCTGATAGTATTATCAAGGTCATGGTCCTCGAGGTCAGCCAGAACAGGTGTAGTCACAACAGGTGCCGATCTTTGGTCAACTATGGGTGCGGTGATCAACACTTCGCTCTCGTCAACAAGACAGAAATGAATCTCTCCTGATCCATAGTCAATAACGAACCTCGCAGAGGCGAGGAATGGTCGTCCCAGGATGATTGGAGAGGTCTCCCCTATGGAGGTCTCCATGGGCAACACGACAAAATCAACATGGTAGCTCGTGCCCTGAATAGAAATGACGGTGTTTTAAAGGATACCCTTAGGCCTCTTGATCGATCCATCAGCAAACTGAACGATCATCCTGTTTTTCTTTAGAGGCCCTAAGTGAAGAGATTGTACCAGTGAGAAGGGTAATATGCGAATAGATGCACCGCCGTCTAGGAGAGTGTGATCACACGTATGGTCAGAGATGGTGCAAGTGATGAAAGGGGTAGATGTGTTCTTCTTTCTAGGAATGGGACGATGTGAGATGGCGTGGGCAGTGGCCATGGTCAGGATGTGACGCTCAGATCTGCTCCTTCGATTTCTCTTCTTGGGAAGAGGAGCAGATAAAGCGATCATGGCCTGCTGAAGTGGGGCACAGATGATCTCATGAATAGTGGCCACCACTTCAGGTTCAGTCAAATTTTTTTTGAATTTTTGGACCTCCTCCATACATGGGAGGAAGTCGGAATCAGCATCTACACGAGGCATGCCAAGAGCAGTCTGTACAGCAGCATCCTCGGGGTCAAAGGTGGGACTGAGTGTGAATGAATGTGTGGGTGAATGATCTGGCAGATGGACACTCTCCTCACCGTCCGACTCAATCATGTGTCTCCCGAACTCTTTTTGGATTTTAAAATTTTTTTCATTTTTTGTATTTTGGGCGATTGCAAGCTCTCATGGAAATCCTCGAGTGAACCCATATCATCAAATGGTGGAACATCATGGCCGCTTTTATTGGTACTAGTGAGGTGGTCCATCCTCTGTCTCATATGATCCATCATCTGGGTCAAGTGCTCAAGGGTGGACTCCATGAAATGTGACTCCAACAGATCAGTCTCGGGTGGATGTGAAGGGGGAGGATACGGAGGTGGTGGTGGGTGTGGGTAGAAATCCGAGTCCTGATACTGTGGCTGAGACGAGTATGTACAAAAATCAGAAAAAGTAGGAGGAGGGTCCTCCTGATAAAAGTGAGGTGGACCAACTGGAGTGAACGAGGGATCCGCAAATTCCGGATAAAATGCGCTCCAGGGGTCCATCTCGAAATCAAAAGGAAATGATTCGGGAGAGCACGACGGTTAAGTAAAGAGAGTGAAAGAAAAGGTGCAAATGCGCAGAGGCGATCTAGGACACACACAAAACAATCACAAACAAAAATAAAAATAATACAAACCCACAATTCACCTACTCAGCTCGGTAGAGTCCGAAAAGTCGGTCTTTTTATCTTGTCTGTTTTAGAGTTAGGTGAGAAGTTAAAGATTGCACAAACACTTAGGGGGGCTGAATGGGATTTGGGCACTATCCTTAGTGTGTGCGCGAGCAAGTAAAAGCGAAGACAATGAGGGGATTACTCGCCCCAAGAAGATATTTTATTTTAGATTGATTTTAGGGTTGAGTAATGTTAGCAGTCCCAATTTTATTGTTCATCACTTTTTTTGGATTTTTAATAAAAATGCACGATCCTATCGGGGAGTCAATTCCTTTAAGCTCCTAGGTTGGCGAAATCAGAGGGAGAGTCGGAAAAGCAATGCAAGTGGCAATCGATGATGAATGCTAAAGAGAAATGCTCAGCTTGCCTCCAGCACTCTACATGCAAAGACGCTCAGCAGAATTGCAACCTATCTATATGCAAATGCAAGCCGATGAAATCACCCTAAGTGTGAGGAGCTACTATTATCGTGAAGAACCACAAGTCGGTCACTGATCTTCAATCCAGGAGTCCGGTCTAGGCTCACCCCTCCTCCTCTCGACACAACAAGTTCAGGAGCAGCGCTTGGCAGGGTGGGATCGCGGCACGAAGGCTCGAAGATGATGAGGCGACTGTTTAGAATTTTGACTAAGTCCAAACGAGAGTAAAGGCACAGGCAAAGATATTAGGTGTTTGGACTTAAGACTACGTCAAGCAACTCCTACAGCTAAGGGCTCAATCACACAAAGGAAATACAATCAAAACCAGAAAGCAAAATAAAAAAATGCGATGAAAAACCGTAAAAACTGCGGTGAGCCCCCAGGTGTAAAAACACCAGGAAATTAGGCTCAAGAGTCCAAAGTTCGGGGGTACCTGTATTATTACAAATATAGAGTCTCTCTCTCACTACAAATTACAAAAAGAAAATAAATGCTTAAACTAAAGACGGAGCTTGGTCTTCAAAATTCCTCTCCGTCTCCTCGGTGCTCGGCTGACAGATGCCGGCTTCACGTAGGTGCACAGGTGCCTAGGGTGGAGCGCCTCCCTCGATCCACGGTACCTCGCACGAAATCAACAAAAGAGATGGTTAGATGGCTCAAGCAATATATATCAAATAAAAAGCAAATAAATAAATAAAGCCGCAAAAGTAGACAAACAATCACAAGCACGAGCAAAAAGCCGAACTACGCGTTGTTTCTCCACGGCAACGGCGCCATTTGTTGAACGCAAAAATCGAGAGGTCGTGTCGGTTCACAAGGCGAACCAACAGTCGCTGAGTTGACCTCCAGCGAAATACGCAATTCAAACAACAATTAACCCACAACAAGTAAATCAAGCAATGAAAAACGGTGCGGAGTTAAAATTTATTATAACTCTATAACAAAGATGTGTATAGGTGCAAGTATGTGTAGAGGTCGAACACAAGCAGCAGACAGGTAGAACGGGGCAAATGAATGCACAAAATGTGGATGTGATCAATTTGTCTATTAATGCTATTTTTTATGGGTTTTAATTTTATATATTTTTTTATTTTATTTTTAATTTTATATTTTTGTATTTTGATTTTTAATTTTCTGATTTTATATTTTCTTTTTATATTTTATATATTTTTTTATTTTCTTTTTCTTTAAATAGGAATATATATACAAAGTAAGTAGAGAGATGAATAAAGTATTTATAAAAATAAGTAAAAATACTCAAAAAATAGGAAATAAAATATTTTTGACCTTTTAATATTTTTCTGATATTTTTGTGATTTTTCCAGATTTTTCTTCATTTTTTGGTATTTTTAAAGTCAAAAATACTGAAAATAGTGGATAAAGTAAAAGGCTGGAACAGAGATGGAGAAATAAAATATAATACAATAACAAAAATTCTCCAAATTAATTTTTAATAAAAGTAACAGAACAAAGAAAATTTAGAAACAAAGATTATATTTTTAGGATTTTTTATGGATTTTTAATATTTTTAGGAAGGTTTTTAGAGTTTTCTAATTTTTAGGAGTTTTCTTTTATATTTTTTAGAGATTTTTGGTCTGAAATTAAAACAAACTAAAAGACACAAAATATTTTTTGGGAATTTTTTGGGGTGTTTTTATTTTTTTTATGGATTTTATAATGCAAACAGTACTGAAATGCAAGTTTTCGAATTTTTATAAATATTAAAATGCAAAATAAAAATATGGCGTCAAACTACAATGCAACAAGAGCCTAAGATAATTTTTGGGGATTTTTTAGCAATTTATAGAGGCATGCAATAAATAGAATCAACAAAAAGAAACTACACACAAGTAGGGGCAATTTTGTAATTGGCAGGAAACTCAAGGGCCTATGCGCAAAAACACCAAAATTATATAACTTAAATATAAACTTTGCGGACCAAAAAGAAATAGTCAAAATGCCAGGGATGTACCAGCAAAAATGCCTAACCCACGTGCGTACGCACGTGCACCTGGCAGGGGTAGATACGTAATTAAACAAACATCCAGGGGCTTATATGCAAAGTAGCCAGAAATTTTATAACTGCAATTTAAAGTTTTGTGACTGAAGATTAATGTGCAAAAACTCCTGGGTATGCCTGCAAAAATTACCAAGCCAAGTGCGCCTAAGCACGTGACCTGGCGGGGGTTAGAATATAATATTACAAAACCCCATGGTGCGCCATGCAAATATTACAACAATATTAAAAGGCGGATGAATGTTTCCGTCCTGATTAAGCAAATACAAAAAAACACTTTGGGCTGAAGAACAAAATACCCAAAGTAAGAGCGGATTGGACGGCGCGAGGCGCTTCACTTATGCCACATGTCAGCATATGAGCGCCCGATGCCCCTTCGATTATGACGGCTGCGATTAGATCTGTCAGGACGATCGAACGGTTGCAGGCGCTTCACATCCGACGACAGCTGTGCACCTGGAAGAACGCCCTTGATCGAATGGTGGAAAGGTACTGATGAAGAACAGAGAAGAACGTCGTGGTGGGCGAACTTCTCAGGCCTCGCAGCGCCTCCTCCGCGGTGTTTGGGGCTCCGAAACGGGCTAGTGCGACTCCTGCAGGTCACCTCCAAGTTCTGGGACTCGCAAAATCCTCCGGCGTCAACCGGAGCTCGCCGCGAGGTCGAGGAGGCCCAAGGGCTTCCAGGAACCCCCGACGAGGGTCAAAATGGTCCCAGGCACGTCGTTCGCTCGAATACCTACAGAGCAAAGGTTATGGGGTCGAGGGTAAATTGCCTCAACCCCGTAGAAGTGCAGTAACACGGAAATGAGCAAGAATAGAATTCGCCGGAGCGAGCTCCGGCAAGGGGGTGATTTGGCGCACGGATGGGTATGAATCGGAGTGGAAGGTGGCAGATCGATGCTAGAACTATTGCAAAGCTACAAACGCATGAAAACGTGAATGAAAACAGTACCTCAAGGGCGTAATGCACCCGAGATTCAACCTCAACGGCCACGGCCGGAGATGGGGTTGGAGACCGTCCTCGACCTTGCATAACGCCGCCCCACTTAGCCGGAGGCTAGCCTGTCACGCTCGTCGGTCCAGAGCATGAGTCGGAGGGGAAAGGCTTGGTCAAAAGAGGTTCAAGGAGCAAGGGGCGGAGAAGAGGCATTTTTGAAAGATGATGGAATGGCTTCGAAGATCGAGGTAGAATAGAGAAGTCAGCGGTCCAATCCCCGATCTTAACATTGGGCGTGTATGCTCTGATTTCGGGAAGAAAAAGTTGTGAAGAAGTCATCACGAAAGGATGTAACGAGTAGCCTTGAAAAAAGGGAGAAAACGGGTCGAAACCCATTTCTGACACACCACAGGGGGCGGGTCGGAGAGTTGATCTGCGGTCAACTCTCGGACCCTCCTAGTTGGTCCACGTGGACCAACCAGGAAAAACCCTGGAAAATAGTTTGTAAAATCATTATAAAATAGTAAAGTATTTCACTATTTTTAGGTTATTATATAAAAAATATTTATTATTTTACAAATTATTTTATGGTAATTTTTATTTATTTTTTAGAGGTATTAATTACAAGTTTCCATTTATACCCTTTATAGGTATATATATCTATATATTTAAGTATTTTATTTTTTTTGTATATTTAATTTATTTATTTTTGTTTATTATTTATAAATTTATAAAATATTTTTATACACTTAAATATATTTTTATTTTGTTTTTCTGAAGTGTTTTATACATTTAATAAAATAGACATAGATTCTATGTAGGTATATGTATAGGTCCTATACCTATGTATAATATACATGTATTTTATTTTGTGTTTCTTTGGCATTTTTATTCTGATTTTTAAGTACAAATAAATTATAAATAATATTTACAAAATTATAAAAATTTAAAAATACAAAAATAATGAATAATAAATAACTAAATATTTTAATCTGTACAATTATACAAGGGTCCAAAACTCAACTTTCAAACCGTAGCTCCACCAAATGCGAAACCACTGCCATTAAATAGCTTATTTTAAATTATATACAATTAAAGGTTAGTTTGATGCATTTGGAGTTTTTATTTGTGAGATACAGGTCTGGGAATTTGGGATTCTGGATTTTTATTCAGACCATAACTTTTTATCTGTACATTATTTTTGGGTGAAATCAATTTTGTATTTTTATTTATTAAATTATCTACAACTTTCTTGTACAAAGTTTCTTTATTTTATTTATGTAAAATGGAACCAAAAATAGGTCCCAAAATGAATAAAGAATAAAAGAATTTTTATTGTATCTTGGCCCTTATCTTCCCCTACTCTATTCCTTGTCGACCTATTCATCGAGATGCCTAGGTCTCAGGGTTTCGGGTCATAAAATATTTACAATATTTTATTCTTTTTCTTTTCTTTTATTTATTCTATAATTTTGGCTTTAATTACAATATTCTATACACTAATTACATGCACATGCATGAATGCTAAGATGCTGAAATTAAGGGTATTTACACGCATTTGCTAGGGTTTTTGAGGTCAAAATGATAGAATAAAGATGATGAAATGTGGATTCATCACTCGCTGAATGCCATGTAAATCCCACCTACAATCTGGGAGACACAGACTGAGGTCTTATGGAAGCATCACAACGAGGAAGAAGCTACTTGGGAGCTGGAGGAAGAAATGCGCAAGCGTTATCCTCTACTAGATTTGATCTTGGTAAGGGGAAAGGATGGAGTAGGAGGTCTTATATTTAATGGGCTTGATTTGATGATATTTTGAGGTACTTTTTCATATTCACGGTAGGAAAGAAAGATCGATTACTAAAAGCATGAGAATATTCTAATAGAGCCACCTTGCACTTCCTTCTATTCCCTTGAGCCTCACCCTTTTTCCCATTGCACCCTCTACCTTCCGAGAAAGGGGAAATGCACCTGGTGCAGTAGCTAATAGGGTGGCTTTAGAAGCATGTATACAAGCTTGTAATGAAGGGCGGCGTTGTAGGTGTGTGTTGCAAAGCGGATTTGATTGGACTTCATTATTTAAATATGCACACAAATGATACCGAGGGACATAATCATTCATATGCTTTGGATTTCCAGAGATGGATAGATAAGGAAAGTGAGAATCTTCTAATATAATATGACAAAGAAGAGGGAAGATTTTGCGCCTCTCCGGTGACTCTGCTTTTCGGTCATGCATTATTTCCACTTTCTCAAGTGCCTGCACGTTGGATGCACGCCAATGGGAACGCTCAATAAGTTTATTGGAATTGGCTGGCGAATATTCGTTATTATATAAATAGGTTCTAAAAAGTCTGAGATGCTAGACTAAGGGGAGGCAATAGACGAAGGGGAGGTAAAAGAAAACTGCCAAAGAAAATGTGTCCCAAGCAGCGCTGAACTCAGGACTTCTGGACTCATCTTTCGATTTATTGCCTTGGCTGCGTGGAAGACAGACATCGAGGATCCACTCCTAGAAAAAGAAAAAGGCAGCATCTGACTGTCCTCGGTCTAGATGCGGGATGGAACGTGGAGGGAAAGGTCATCTTCTCACCCCCTTCTCCTTTCTGGGTCTTGATTTGTCGCCTTGTTTCAGTCATGGAGGTCCACGGGGCAGAAAAAATGAATGGAAATGAACCTTTGGGAAAATGTTGAAGGAGACACCTACCCAGACCAAGTTAGCTGGGAAGTGAGTGAGGCAATGGTCAAGTGGTCGGATTGGAAAGCTGAAGAGAGAGTGATTCCCGGGGTGCGAGAAGACAATAGGACGGATCGAGATCGGAAAAGCAGAAGTTTTAGTCCTGAGGAAAGCTATTGAAGAAGTCCGGAATCGAATCTCACTACTATGCCAAAGACCATGCCATCATCATAGCGAACACCAGATCTGAAGCTTATCAATAGTCTCATTAACAAAAGTCATATTCATTTCCTTTTTCATTCTTGAACTTCAAAGGAGGCAATTCTTCCTCCGCCTTTGGCATCAGCTTGGCTTCTCTAACTGCTTCTTCTATTGGAACCTTCTTTTCTCCAGTGGTTATGCCGAAAGGAAAGTTGCATGATGGCCAACATCCGACCTTTCTGTCAAAAAAATTTAAAAAAACCCAAAAATTTCATAACCTGGAGCTCTTGAGCTCCAGGCCTTCATTCTGATTTACAACATCATGTTCAACCCTGACTATCACTCCATCTCATTCCCCTACGCATTCTTCATCAATTCATTCATCCAGATCCTCTCGATTCGGCACGAATCGGGTTCCTCGAGCTTCACCCATCACCATTGCTAGAAGCTCTTTGCCCCCTCCTATTTCTTGCTTTTTTTTATATTATAAAGTGGTCGAGAGCCTTCGCCCTCGAGCCACTACTCTTCCTGTGCAAGATAGCAAGTTGAATGACCCATCTGAGGGCCAATTGAGTCTAGGAAGAGCCCCTAGGCCTGTCAGTTCTATCAAGACCTCTAGGATCCCATCGCTAAGTCATGGACCTTTCTGAAACCCTAGGAGTTGTGGATCAATTGCAGAAAGAATAAGATATCCTCAGCAGCCTCCCATGTCATCGGAGGACCAAGTTACGTCTGATCGAAGTTCGGTTGCGACGAGTTCTTCCTCTATTCTTGCAAGCTCTCTAACAGTCATTGGATGAAGAAGGTGCCCAGTTCTAATCCCAACTGTATGATGAAGTGCATCAGGAGCTGTCTAATTACGCTTGAGATCTAATCAAGACCCTTCATCATCGAAGGAGTATTAGCGCACGAGGATCATTGGATTGACTTAAGTGAACCATCGGCAGTCGTTCATCTCCACATGATTGAGGGGTAAATTTCGGTCAGGCCCTCTACTTTTATGTATTTTGTTTTAGTATTTGATGTTTCAAATGGCATGTAATATTATAGATTATTTGCATTCAGCCCCTTGAACTTGTTAAATATTACACTTTGGTCCATGTAAGGTCACCTCATGTGCCTATACACATGAGGCTCTTGGGTATTTAATGGGACCTCTCTCGGGTTCCCTTATTTTGTTTTGGTACAAAAATTATGACTTTAGTGTAAAAACTTCTATGATATTTGTATTTCAGTTCTCAGATGTTATTGTAATCACAAAAATACCGTTGCTAGTACTTGTTTATTACAATATACTTAGGTTAACTGCATGTTTGTCCCTGAAATTTCATATATTATTATGAAATGAAGTAAAACTTCCTGGAAATTACATTCAAGACCTTTAATTTCTGAACTAAAGCATTTTATGTATTTTAAGATTTTTAAATAGCATTTTCAGTCTAAAAGGTATATGAAAAATACCCTAATTACTTAGAATCATATTTTATCACATATATTTTCTTGGTGCAATTAATGTTGTTTCCTATATATAAAAGACCAAAACCATTGCATATTTCCCTTTTTTGGCTTATAAAAATTATAAAAATTTCAAAACCTGTCCAAAATATTCCAAAAAATATTGTAGCTATATATTACAATATTCTAACACATATCTAAAAACTAAGAAAAATATAAAAAAAACCTCCAAAATAAAATCTTATGAAAATCATAGAAAATACCTCGAAAATTAAAAAAAAGTTTTTTGAATTTTTGAATTTTCCTTTCACAATCTAGTTTGTAGGAAAATTTATTTTGGACCCTATCGAATTTGTTAGCTATTTATGAGGCTCATTTCAATCTCATGATTTCCTGATTTTGCATTGTTTTATTTTTTTTCTATTATTGAAATTCCATAAAAATCAGCAAAAATTCCTCAAAAATCACTAAAACTAGAGAAAAATATCAAAAATACAAAAAAAAATATTTTTTTTAGTTTTGACTATATTCGTATATATTGAAAGTTATAAAACCTATATATGCTATATATACTTTATAATACTTATATATTATTAGTTACCATTATTATTACCTAAAAACACTGACATTATATTTAAAAACTTTAAAAATATATAAAAAGGAATGTTCCTTCATATATTTATATACATATAGTTATTATATGGGTTAAATGGGGCTGCCCCCTAGGGGGAGCTAACTTGGCTGCCCCCGCACCATTTCACCCGGGTTTTTTTTTTTGAAAATTTCTTTCGTGAATATTCATCACTATATCCCTATATTATGTTATTAAAATTTCGTGTGAAACATAGACTCGTACGGCCTCCACCCAGACAGTCATTTTTTAACGGTAACAGAATTGCTAAAAACGACCCTTCTGGATGGAGGCCGTAGGAATCTCTGTTTCGTGTGAAATTTGAATGACATAATTTAAGGATATTTTGATGAAAATCCACGAAAGAAATTTTCAAAAAAAATAAAAATTTGGGTGAAATGGCACGGGGGAGCCAAGTTAGCTCCCCCCATGGGGGCAGCCCCATTTTACCCATATTATATAGCCTATATATCATATAATATCAATATATTATTACTACTATCTATAAAGACATTATATCTTAAAAAATGAAAGAAACTAAAAATCTATAAAATTTAAAAATAAAATTCAAATACATATAATTATATAAAATACATAAAAAATTAAATACAATTAAAAATCTGCAAAAACATTGAAAAACAAAAAACACCAAAAAATCACCTAAGTGGATTGTTCACTTTGTCTCTATTCCCCTCTACTTTGAGTGGTTCGACACTCTACGCACTTGTCACTATACACACATTTTGGTAGAGTTATAATAAGTTTTAGCTCACATTCTCATTGTCTACATTTTTATGGGTTGATTTTTGAGATTGCACTGGGTGGGGTGCCTACTATGACGTGAGAGCATCAGATACAACGATTGTTGGATCCGACTAGCTAAACATCGCATGCCCTCCAAGGTTGTAATGGTATCCCGTCCTTAGTGCTCTTTCAACTATTGACTTTGTTGTATTGCCCATGAAGTCCTCCACCTCTGTGGAGTGCACTTCAATCATCTTGGGCCATCCTTTTCTCACTATGGTGAAGGTTGTTATTGATTATGGATCTGGAGAAATAAGCTTTCACTCCCACAACGAGAGTGTTCTGATTGAGACGATTATTGCACCCCACTACCACTCAAAAACCCACCCTTGATGAGAGTGTATCTTTGTCAGCCGACTCAGAGGACTATGACCTTGTTGATGAGATCGGAGATGTTTGCTTTACCATGGATGATACTTGGACCCGAGAATTCCTCTTCAAGGGGGAAGACTTGGAAAGCATAGAACTGTTCCCTCTTCTTGTGTGTGGAGATGTGTTGATGAGATTCAAATAATTTACACTATAGATAACTTACTACGAAGGGCAGAAAAAGTTGAGACTTCCCAGGTCAGACCTGACCTTACTTCTCCATTGATGAGTTCTTGCCTTTTCGTTTTAAGACCACTAAGGATTTCCACTACATCGATCCTAATCAAGCTTTGTTAGCTATTGACCTCGATATCGACTTGCACCTTGTCAGATCCATTCCTCAACGGACGTGCAAGAAGGTAAAGTTCTACCTTCTTGATTATTGTATATTCATCATCTTTTATAAACTCACTTTCAGTTCTTTCATTCATCTATCGTTCCTCTCATCCACCTCGATCTGTGTGACTGCCTTGCTTAGGATGTGATTTATCCTAAGTATAGGGGAGGTGGATGAGTCAAGTGTTCTTTCTCGTTCCATTTCATCACTCATGTCATTGCTTATACTTATGGATCTCTTACCCTAAATATAGGGGGAGTTATGTTGTCCATTCACTCATCTTTATTTTTATTATTTTTACTTGTCGTTTCTTTTGATCCCCTCGCTTGTCTCCTCACTTGTGGATATTCTGCTCTATACTTAGGGATCTTTTACCTTGAATACAGGGGGGGAAACACCGAGCTATTGATTTGTTCATCCCCATCCTCGATCATCCTTATTATGTGTACAATCTGTTATACTTAGGATTAGTTGATCATAATTATAGAGGGGATGATGACTTTTCATTCCTTATTTAGTTGGTGTAGTATAGACTTTTTCCTATACTCAGCATGAGTTATGCTTCTTTTTTCTCGTTGATCACTATGAGGACATATGTCGCGCTAAGTATAAGGGGGTTATATACACGTTGTATATACTTTTGCCATAACTCGTATTTCATATTTTCAACAAATATGGCTAATATACTATATTGGGTAAGGGTATACAATAAATCAATTGTAAATAATACATCCTAAATTTGTATAACATTTTTCAAAATTCTTTGTAAATATAACAAATAAATCGATTTAAAAATATTTTGCAAAAGGATTTGGAAAATGGTTTAAAAATATCTTGAAAAATCTTTTGAAACCCATTTGGAAAACTTTTGTAAAATGTTTTCAAACCTTTGTAAAAATATTATTGTAAATATTTGCAAAATTTTGTTTTATTTATTTGAATAAATAATTTTGAAAATTTCTTTACAAATGATTTAGAAAATGGTTGCAAAATACTTTGAAAAATCTAACTACCTTTGAAAAATCTTTGCAAAACAATTTTCAAATTTGTAAATGTTTGTAAACTATTTATAAAAAAAATTGTAAAATAAAGTTTTTAAAAGGTTTGTATACATGGTTTCAAATATTTTGATAACCTCTTATATAATTAATAACAATTTTAATAAAATTCTTTATATATACTCGTATATAAAACCTGTAAATAACAATTGACATCTAACTTATGTACAAATTCCCAGTATAATCGACACCCAATTCTTGTGAATATGCACTCACTCCCATGTAAATATTTGTACACCACACCTTTCATTAACCTTTATTAAAAACCCTTAAATTTTCAAAATTTCAAAACCCGTAAAATTTGCAAAATGTTTTAGAAAATCTCATAAAAATTATAATACTTTTTCAAAAATCGATAAAAAGTTCAAAACCAGAAAAATGCATTTCACAAACATTTTCATTTGTATTTTTCAGAATAATAATGACAATTGAACAAGTCTAATTAACGTCTGAAGATTGGAGCTTTGTCTAGTCCTTAATCAACACCCAATTCTTGTGAATATGCACTCACTCCCATGTAAATATTTGTAGATACACCTTTCATTAACCTTTATTAAAAACCCTTAAAATTTTTTTTTAAAAAAATCAAAACCCGTAAAAAATTGCAAAATGTTTTAAAAGTCTCATAAAAATTGGTAATACTTTTTCAAAAATCCATAAAAAGTTAAAAACCATAAAATGTATTTCACAAAAATATTTTTCTTTCTTTAAATTTTCATTTGTATTTTTCAGAATAATAATGACAATTGAACAAGTCTAAATAATGTCTGAAGATTGGAGCTTGGTCTAGACCTTAATCCACCTAATTTTAGAGGAACCTGTTAAGGACTATAATTGAGACGCTTCAGGTCACTATGACTTAATTCTTTAGGTTCCATGAGACCGTGTTCATGAGTTGATTCAATGTGTCTAACTAGAACCATTCATGTCATCTGTATGACTCTTGAGACAATGATTGGACTTCAGACCTCGCACTTAACATTTATCTCAACTAAGAGGGATTGTTGAAATATCTTGGAGTTTAAGTTGGGACAATACCATACTGCTTCGTCAAGGGTGGCTTAGGAACCATTCTTGGGACTGTCGAAATCGGTATTTCAACCCCATGTTCCTCTAGTAGCATGGACATCTAACAACTGGAGACTAGATTTAAATAAAGCTTCAGATTAGGAATGGTTTGCTAGCACAATTTTCCAAGATCCCAAAATATGAGCGGAATAAAAGATTCTATATCCGTCGGAAAAAAAGAATGCAGAGCAATGCCATACAAAGAAAATATCCACAAAGAAGCCTACACCGAAAATTCCAAAAAAAAACTTTGAGCTTCCAGAAAAGGCCCACTTCTTGATGAAGACTTGGCTACACTGATCAAGCTTCACAATGAATGCGACTACACTAGTTCATTTTCACTTCTTTCCCCTTTCTTTTAGCGCCCCCTCCTTTGTTGTGAACTGGCAAGCACCTAACTTAGAAGGAAATATCCATCTCCCCAAGGATGAGTTACCAAAGGAGGATACTGATGAATCCACATTTCATCATCTTTATTCTTCATTTTGGCCTCAAAAACCTGCAAATGCATGTAAAATGCCTTAATTAGAGCATCTTAGCATTCATGCATGTGCATGTAAATAGTGTATAAAATACTGTAATTAAAGCCAAAATTATAGAATAAAAAAAGAAAAGAAAAGAATAAAATATTTTAAATATTTTATGACCCAAAAACCCCGAGACCTAGGCATCTCGATGAATAGGTTGATAAGGAATAAAGTAGGGGGAGAGAAGGGTCAAATACAATAAACATTCTTCATTCTTTATTCATTTTTGGGACCTATTTTGGTAGCCACTTTTTATACCTCAAATAAAGAAACTTTGTACATGAAAGTTGTAGATAATTAAATAAAGAAAAATACAAAATAGATTTCACTCAAAAATATGCACAGATAAAAAGTTATGATCTGAATAAAAATCCAGAATCCCAACTTCCCAGACATGTATCTCCCAAATAAAAACTCCAAATGCAGGAAACTCACCTTTAATTGTATATAATTTAAAATAAGCTATTTAATGGCAGTGGTTTTGCATTTGGCAGAGCTACGGTTGAAAGTTGAGTTTGGACCCCTATTGTATATTTGTACATATTAAAATATTCAATTTATTATTTATTCATTAGTTTTATAATGTTATATTTTTATAATTTATAAATATTATTTATAATAATTGTGTGTATTAAAATCAGAATAAAAATAAAAAAGAAACACAAAATAAAATACCTGTATATATGTAATACATAGGTATAATACTGTATACATACCTACACAGAATCTATTCCTATTTTAATTAAATGTACAAAACACTTCAGAAAAATTAAAATAAAAATATATTAAGTGTATAAAAACACTTTATTAAATATATAAAATAATAAACAAAATAAATAAAATTAATTCACCAAAATAAAAATAAAATATTAAATGTATAGAA